>OZ004709.1:161235203-161725927 GCA_963924515.1 Vespertilio murinus
GAGAAAAAATAGATGAGAAAGGAGGCAAAGAGAGTGAGCATAATCCTGGGACTCAGCAATCACCCCTTGTTCCTGCCTGGCATGCCTGCTCAAACACAGCCCCCAAAATGGCAATGAGCCCCCTACATCTGAAAGCTCACCCACAAAGGAAAATGGAAGACAACAATGAAACGTGACTCAAAAGCAGTAGAAAGAAGGAAGCAGTATTGAGAGTTTGCATTGAACCACCATGTAAAATGATATTGCAAGCTAAATACTTGGTTATTTCTAACAATGCTACAGATGCACTGCCTGGAAAAGTGATGGGAACCAAAGGACCCTTATAAATATGGTGTAGAAGCCAGCCACCATCGGGCTATTTTTGTGTGCACGTTGTAAAATATGTTGGCTGGATGAAAGAAAAGATTAAGAAAATTTTCTATAGATTTGATCATTTCAACTGAATACTAGAATCCAGACCAGCAGAAACATAGATAAGAACTCACACAAAACCTCTGACTTCTCTGTTCTGTTTGATTGAATAGTTCACTCTGGCCCTCACTTGCATCGGAGAAATTTAGAGGCAGTAAAAAAAATTACCTACACTACAGGATAGATTTTTTAATAAAACAAATACATAGTCCACTCTTGGTTTCTATAAATAAGCCTTTATTGTGTGTCCGAGAAGGGGAAAACAATGTCCTTTAATTTTATGAGACTGTTTAAAAGTTAGTGGTTACTTTTAAAGGGATAAAAAGTTAAAAAATAAATAAAAAATCACATTCTATTTCCAGGAGCTATATGTCTCTTTAATAAACCCAACCTTCATTTTGATCCAAGGGATAAAGGTCTGATAGGAGAAAGTATTTGTTCTCATCTAGACCCAAATGGGATATTATCCTTTTAAGGAAGATTTTTCTGTTACCTCCCAAGGATATCTTTCTTTGTGCTCCCATAGTACTTATAAAAACCTTTATTGCAATAGTTAACATGTAGTGTTATGACTGTTATGAGAGTCTTTCAAACTGATTTAATGGTTAGACAGAATTTCTGATTAAATTGAAATGTTACTTCCTCCTGATTGGCTTCATTTATTAAAATGTCTTTAAAAGAAATATTCCTTGGAGAGGCTCATTAAGTTAGAACTTTATGTAAATTGATTGTACATACTTAATTGTTTAGTTCCCTTAGGCATTGTATCTGGGGTAATAATATCAAAATCATTTTGATGGCACATAAAATAATTTTAACTTTCAGTCAGGAAAAAAAATATGGCCCAGTAAACTGAGGAAAATATATAAACACACACAAACAAAAGGACTATACACATAGATGATACACACATACACACACACACACAGAGAGAGAGAGAGAGAGAGAGAGAGAGAGAGAGAGAGAGAGAGGCTGATCAGCTGATGTACAAACATTGGATAACAATAGCATATTAATGTTCTGTGACTTTTCTGCCATTTTCAGGTAGGTAGTGATTAAAAAACTCTCTTCTAAAACATTTCTTGACCTCCCTCATAACAAAGTTGATTCAGCTTCTGCTAGGTTAGTCCTTAGATTTCCTTATGTTGAGTCAGGAACATAAGAAAAGTAGCAAAGAGTGTTTTTGGTAAGGCTATGAAATCAGCTTAATAAAGAGTGTTGTAAAGAGAGATCCAAAAGAGTAGCAATGTTGTATAAGAGAAGTTGGGTTAGAAAAAAATAAGGAGAAAAAGAAAGATAATTTCAAGACGGGTGAAATAAATACGTCATATATCTTTATCAGAGTGTTGAAATATGAAACGAGTTTAGAAAGGGTTTTATCACTGAATTTTGTTTCTTTAATTACACTGTAATTCTGGGCCAATGGGTTGGAGGGTGCGGGGGTGGAGGGAGGTTGGGCCGTAATGTGCAAAAGATGAAAGGATTAAGAACATGAATTGGTGATCACAAAATAGCTTCAGGAATGTTATGTATAGCACAGTGAATGTAGTCAATAATATTTTGATGACTATGTAAGGTGCCAGATGGGTACTTGAAATATGGAGGGGACCTCTTTGTAAATTATTTCATTATTTAACCTCTATGAGTATGCCTGGAATTAATACAAAATACTATTACATATAAATGATAACTGGAAAATAAAAAAGAATAAACAAATATATTTATGTCTTTTGGAGATTTTTCAAGGGTCTGAGCAAATATCAAAAATATTTTCCATAGTATATTTGTGTACCAACCATGTAACATGGACCTGACTGTATATATTCTAAGGTTTCCTTCAGTTCTATTCTTTATTTTATTCTGAAGGCAATCAAAGTTCTGCCACAGCGGGACCCTACATATGTTGATTTGCATCTGCTTGTCAAATATTATATTTGACCTGGAAGATTCTAAATAGCACAACAGAAGTAATCTTAACAGGTATGCTTTAATACCTAACTACAGATGTGTCCTGAACAAAGAAAAGAAACCAGATTTGGTCTTAGTGTGTCAGTTCCATGAGTAACTTCTGGTGAGTCTTTTAATGGTGAATAGATGGCCAGTGAGGCATGAAAGAAGCAAATTTTTAAGGTCATCAGGGTAATTTTGAATCTACAGATCCTTTCTAATGTCGCCCATTTCACCCGTGTTCTGATATCGCCACATTGTGTGAAACATCTTTCCTAATGTGGTGCTTGTTCTCTTTGTTCTCATTAATAAAAAAAAAAACAAAAACAGGTTTATTCAATACATTAATCAGTGAACACAAATGATACCCACTGGCAATGAGAAACTATTTGCGATCTCATAAAATGTGCTTATTATTAATGGTGTTTTGCTGGTTGTTGTAATTAGGCATGTGTGAAATTTTCAAAAGCGACCTACGATTAATTTCACAGATAGCAAACACTCCTGTCCTATTTTATAAATGAGGAGAATCTAAGATTTATAGATGTTGAGTAACTTCTTTAACTTCACAAAAGATAGCAACAAAAGGAACAGATATCACTGACTATTCTAGCTGTTAGATTTTTCTACAAGATCAAAATGTACTTTACCAAATAAAACATCCATCAAAAGATACTTTGCCCAAATCCTGCCCCAGCACATCAAACTATATAACATATCCCATTCAAGGAGTGTTAAAATTGTCTGCTCAGAAAAACTTGCTTCACAGGAACAGTCAGGAGCTATAGTCTGAAGCAAGTAAGCAATTTCCTTGAAAAACTCATGCTCTTTTAAGTTAATGTAGATTTTGTATTCTGGCTTACAGATATTCATGTTTCTTTCAATACAAGTGTAATATGTAAAATTGTTCATCATAAAGGTGATATACTGAGAAGCCTGGGTCAGCGCACATGTGCTAGGCCCCAGTGGACATTACTAAGGGGTGTGCTCCTTCCTTGGAGGGGCGGGGCCAGCTCCGGACTCCATTTTGTGGGGCAGGACCCAGGGAATGGGAGCCTCATGGTGTTGGGCTCTTGAAGGGTGAGCTGAGCTCTGGGCCCACCCACATGGCCTGGGGTGAGGGGTGAAAGGAATGAGAAGGCAGGGCTGGGCCAGACTCCATTTTGGGTAATTCTACCCTAGCCCTAACCCAACCAATCAGGGTCACATCCTCTAGCCCTAACCCAACCAATCAGGGTCACATCACCCCCTCCAACCCTCCAATCCCCCTTCCCCCCGCTTCCCATATAAAACCCATTGAGATGTTACATTCTTCCTCTCTCCCGCCATGCTGTTGTGGGTGTAAGTGGGACCAAGCTCAGACTAGTCCGAAATAAATACAGGCTTACTGCAATTGCATTGGATGCAGCTTCCTGATCATCTTTGGGGTTCATGATACTAGGGCACAACAATACCTTGATTATCCAATAGTCCATCAATAAATAAATGGATAATAATGTCAATATACACATACACACCCTTAAGAGTGTATTATCTGACCAGAAGAAAGAATTTAAGTTCTGCCATTTGCAACAGATTAATAGATTAATTTTAAAGGCATTACGATAAGCGAAATAAGTCAGAGAAATAAAAACACACTGTATGATCTCATTTACATGAGGAATCTAAAAGAAGGAAAAATACTCAATAGAAACAGAACAGATTGATAGATACAAGTATAAGAAGTGGGGGATTAGAGGTAGGGAAAATGGGTTAAGCTGATCAAAAGGTATATCTTCTGGTTATAAAATAAAGGATAAGTCATAGAGATGTAATGTACATCCTGGTTACTTTAGTTAAAAATGTTGTATTGTGTATTTGAAAATTGCTATAAGAGTAGATGCTAAATTTTTCTCATCACAAGAAAAATTATGTGCTGATAACTAAGCTATGTGAGGTGATAAATGTTCACTAACCTTAGTATTATAATTATTTTATAATATACTAGAGGCCCAGTGCACGGATTAGTGCATGGATAGTGTCCAGCCTGGCAGTGTGTGTGTGTGTGTGTGTGTGTGTGTGTGTGTGTGTGTGTTTGTGAAGGCTTAGCCAAGTAAGAGGGACCGAGAGCAGTTGGCGGGTCAGCCAAGCCCCTCGTTGAACTTCCAGTTGACCTTCTGGTCAAGGGACAATTTGCATATTAGCCTTTTATTATATAGGATACATATGTGAAATAATTGTGTTGTACCCTTGTAACTTATACAATGTCACCTCTAATATCACAATAAAATTTGAATAAAAAGAAAATGACATGCACAGTTAACTAGGTTAAAAACAGAAGCCAGTTAGCTATTGGATAGAAAATTTCAACATAATTTCTTTGTTATTTTTGAATGTACAGGAAGAAAAAGAGCTAAGACCTACTTATATAAGGTCACAGCATATAGGAATATTTAAACATGAAAAATGGGGAAAATGTATATAAAGTATTGCTTATAAAGTATTTTGTCTCTTAGACAAATGAAAAATGTGGACTAAATAAATTCCAATAGACTGGTCTAAATTATTAGTTTAATTACATTTATATAAAAAGATGCCACATTTAAACTGCATTTTCCCATTATATTTTGGTTCCACTTAATACATTTTTTTTCTAAAACTCTTTTCTCATTCTCCATTCCCATATTGTATCAAAATCAAAGCATTAAATAAATAGAAACCAAACTAGATGAAGTCAATTTAATCTGAACAGGATGAGAAAAGGGATATTTAATAAAATAAATTTTAATTTAGATAAGAACTGACAATGCCATAAAAATAGCATTTTCTTAAAATATTTAAGTAAAATAAATTAAGTAAATCTATTTTATTATTAAAATATTTAAGTAAAATAAATTAAGATTAGGCCAAATAAATTAATTAAAGCTATTTTAAGCAGAACAATTATATTTAATTAAACTAGACACACTATCATATACAATCTTTATAAGAATCATTTATATTGATATAAACAAAATTAATACAAAGTGTATTAAAATATGAAAACTAGTTGTGTTTCCCTCACATCAATATTTCTCTCTGTCGTTCCTTCACTCCTCCACTCTCTCTAAAAATATCAATGGAAAAAATATCCTCGGGTGAGAATAAAAAATAAAAATAAAATAATAACTTAAAGATCATGGCATATACTAATTGCAAATGTTTTATCCACTTACAAAGCATATTCATGAAAAACCATATTGAGGTCAATCTAATATATATTCAAATAAAGTCATTTGCACACTTGGCCAATTAATAGATTATCCTAATATATAGAAACCCTGGGTCCATCATGACCACTGGAGGCTCAACCAACCAGAAGTCAGTTCTGCAGACAGCGCTGGGTTGCTACAGCAGCAGACCTGGTGAACCAGCCCTGACTGCTGAGGGGGCTGCAAATCAGGCCCAGAGAGAGACCTGAAGAGAAAAGCAGGGTCTGATCCATAGCCTCTGTGGCAGCTGTTGATCAGAACTTGCCTCTCTTTTTCTCTCCAGGCTGGGTCAGCAGCCACACCTCCATTTTTCTCCAGGCCTTCACCAGGGCTGCTGATCATCCCCACCTTTCTGATCAGGCCCCGTTGATAGGCCCAGAGACTCTGACTGGCATAGAATCCAACCAATCAGAACCAAATCTTGGTGAACTTTGAGGAACCAATGACTGCCTAGGAGGTGAAGCTTTTGATGATGACTGGCATAAAAACCAACCAATCAGAACCAAATTGGCTGGCCAGCCAGCCGAGGAGGGCAGTTGGTAGTGAGATCAGGCTGTCAGGGGAGGGTATTTAGGAGCAACCATGCTGGCAGGGGAGGGCAGTTGGGGTCAACCAGGCTTGTAGGTGAGGACAGTTGGGGGGGGTTGGGTACCAGGCCTGCAGGGAAGGGCAGTTGGGAGTGATATCAGGCCAGCAGAGGAGGGCAATTAGGGGTGAGATCAGGCCAGTAGGGGAGTGCAGATATTGGAAACTAGGCCAGCAGGGGAAGGTAGTTAGGTGTGATCTGGCCAGCAGGGGAGCAGTTAGGTGTTAATCATGCCTGCAAGGGAGTGGTTAGGGGGGTGATCAGGCTGGCAAGCAGAAGCAGGAAGGCAGGCAGGAAGGCAAGAGAGCAGTTAGGAGTCAGCAGTCCTGGATTGTGAGAAGGATGTCCCACTGCTGGGAGTCAGACATCCTCTGAGGAGTCCCAGATTGGAGAGGTTACAGGCTGGTCTGAGGGTCACTCGCCCTTTCCACCAGTGCATGAATTTCATGCACCTGACCTCTAATTATAAACTAAAACAAAATGAATGCATTGTCTTTTATTGTTAACAAACATTAATTGAAGCATTAAGAACTTAAGCCTGAGCCAGGCTCTTAGAAACAGAACAAAAACTGACAATGTCATCAAAACTTTGTGCTTAAACTTTACAATTGAAAACTTTCATCCCACAACTCTGGCAGCAACCTAATTCTGGAAGAACTGAGATACTGGAAAAGGAAATACATTGTTAGAGTTAATGTCATTATTTGGGGCAGGAATGAGATTGAGAGGACAAACTAGCACACAACGAATATACAAGCAATCTAGTTTCTCAAAAAATATGCAGATCCATATAGGAAACTCATACAACTTATATTCTTGCATCTTTTAGCGTTCTTATACTGAATCCTTCTAACTACTTACCAGGACTTTTTTTTATTTTTTTTTTAAGTCAAGAACCTGGTCCATTAATTTACAGCTATGGGAACTAATGGTTTGTGGGCAGGGAATCCAGCAAGTCATTACCACCAGGGTTAGTGAATAGATCTGTAATAAAAGAAAAGCATTTCCAACAAATTTTAAATTTTTTAAATAAATATATTTTATTGATTTTTTACAGAGAGGAAGAGAGAGGGATAGAGAGTCAGAAACATTGATTAGAGAGAAACATTGACCAGCTGCCTCTTGCACCCCCCCCCCCCACTGGAGATGTGCCCGCAACCAAGGTACATGCCCTTGACCGGAATCGAACCTGGGACCTTTCAGTCCGCAGGCTGACACTCTATCCACTGAGCCAAAAACGGTTTTTGGCAAATTTTAATTTTTAAAGGTGTTTGTACTTGGATTTGACAGTCCTATCTAAAATCTACTGGAAGTTATACTGCTTTCTTCAAATAATTACAATAAACTGGTAATATTTTAAAGCTATTTATTTTTATTGAATTTATTGGGGTGACACTGGTTAATGAAATTATATAGTTTTCATGTATGCAATTCTATTGTATATTGTATTGTGTGTTCACTAAACCAAGTCAGGTTTCTTTCCACCACCATTTATCTCCCTTTTACCATTTTCTACCTCTTCCTACCCCCTCCCCTCTGGCAATCACCATAAAGCTATTTCTTAATTTAGATAGAAGCATATTAACAAACTAAACGTATAAGTGCACAGGGATATCTATGTGATGTTCAGACAATTTCAACACAAATGCACTCCTATAAGCACATACACTCTTGCAACCAGAAAACTGCAGTTAATAACATTTATTGCATTTTCAGATATGGTTGTGTTAGTCAATCCAGACACTTTTATCAGCCAAACATTTTCAGAGCTCATTAACACATCACTGTATATATCATTACAATTTCACTTGGAGCAGCATTTTCTTGTTGATTGCAGGGTGGAGAATAGTTCCCTTTGGTGCTTTTCTCTCTCATCTGGAGCAAAGAAGCTAACTGCTGTGACCACTTATGAGAAAAACTTGGCACATGGAAGGCCCCAGATGGAGATTGTTCCGATGTGTTTCCAGAGGCAGCGACTGTGTCTTTTGACTTCTAAGCTGGCTCATCTAACGGCCACTTGAACTTCTCCAGGGTTCACAGTTACAACAGCTGTGGATTTCTTTGCTGGATCAAGTTCACCTAACCTGCATTCACAACTAGATTACCTTCCTGGGTCTTATTGGTGAAAAGCTTATGCATTCCTGAAATTCTGATCAGCAGTTGAGGATTAAATATGACAGTATATAATAGGACCACATTAATGGCCACAATATTAAAATTGTCATTCCCCTTCAACCCTTAAGAACAAACTGTCAAATGGCATGCTTTAGGGCACTATAGAATGTTAGTGATTTTTTTGTGTGTGTGTTATAATCATTGGATTGGGAAATGTTAAAATTGGAATTTTGATTTTACAAACAAAAATTTTATAGAACATCTGCACCCATGCTTGCTGATCCAGTGTAATGACTGAATGATTTCTAAAACATGGCTTGATTGTTGCAGTAGATGGTTAACTCTGCAGTTTACACTTTAAGGGTCATTTCTTGGCAAGCAAGAATAAAAACATCAATTGAAAAGAAAACGATTATACACTTAAATGTCAACACCAGGCACAACTGAAAGCACAAAGCAAAAGTTTGTTTTAATGATCCCTCAGTAATGAGCATAATACATTTCTTCAGAGATGTGTAAGACTCAATAGCTCCAAATATCAATGCTTAGCTAAATGCACACCACAGAACTGACCATGGACAAACTTATTTCTGGACTATCACTCTAAATTTTATAGTTTGCATTTAGCCTTGGTTATATAAGTACTAGCGGCCTGGTGCAAAAAATTCGTGCATGGGGGTGGTGAGGGTGTCCCTCAGCAAGGCCTTCACCTTTTCCAATATGGGACCCCTTGGGGGATGTCCAACTGCCAGTTCAGGCCTGATCCCACAGGGACATCCATCTCGCAATCCAGCACCACTGGCTCCTAACTGCTCACCTGCCTGCCTGCCTGATCATCCCTAACTACTCTGCCTGCCAGCCTGCTCACCCCCAACTGCCCCCCCACCAGCCTTTTTGCCCCCCACTGCCCCCTTGCTGGCCTGATCACCCCCAACTACCTTGCACTGCCAGACTGCTCACCCCCAACTGCCTCCCCCACTGCCAGCCTGATCGCCCCAACTGCCTGCCCCTGCCAGCCTGCTTGCCCCCAACTGACCCCCCCACTGACCTGATCACCCCCAACTGCCCTCCCCTCCTGGCCTTATCACCCCAACCTCCTCTGCCTCAGTCTCGCCACCTTGGCTTTGTCTGGAAGGATGTCCTAAAGATCTATCTCCAGGAAGGTTTCCCGGTCTAATTAACATATTACCTTTTTATTAGTATAAAGTAGGAGTGATCAAAAGCCAAAATTCAGAGTTCAGCAAAATATTTTAGAGGGCCTGGAACTTTATTTCAATGTCATATGAATTTTTTATTTAATTGCTTATTATTTATTGGGAATAAAGAAAATTCAGTTCTAGATAATGATTCATGTTTAAAAAAATTGACTGCCTAGTATACTCTGTACCTTGAAATAAAAGAAAGCATTAAAACATTCAAGAGAGTATGCAATGTGAATTGTGCCTTGAATAATGGGAGAAGGGAATTAATAATTTTTATCTATAGTCTATCATATAAAACACATAAAAATAAAGCAAGGTAATTACTAGTGTTTTCCTTTTCCAAATAAGAAACTACTGAGATTCAGAAACATTCAATTATGTACCAAAGAGAACAAAAAGAGATTGAATTTTCAAGTAAATTTGTTCCTAACCATTTACTTTCTCTATTCTACCATATAGGATACTTATGATAAGCAGTTGATCCTCCCAGAGAAATAGAATTGAACATTATGCAACTGGCCTAAGTTTACCTGAATTCACATATGCCAATACAGTTCACCCTTGAACAACATGTTTTTAAATTATGCAGGTCCATTTACATGTGGATTTCTTAACATAAATATGTACAGGAGTGTAAATATATTTCCTTTTCCTTTTAACTGTATTAATAACATTGCTTTTTTCTATATTAATCTGTTATGAGAATTCAGTAATAAATACATATAACATGCAAAATATGTGTTTGACTGTTTCATTGATAAGGTTTCCAGTCAACAGTAGTAGAGTTTTGGAGGAGTCAAAGTTATACATGCATTTTTAATTGCACCCCTGTGTTTTTCAACTGTAAACTGTAATGAGCAAACTGTGATCTAAATATATCAATAGAATTTTTCTAAGGTATGATCAGAGGATTAAATTTAGGTCTTTCAGTTCCTGATTAGTTCAGTTCCCTCTCAACACTGAGTAGAATGACATCAGAAAAGCTATAGATAAGAGAATATATATATATATATATATATATATATATATATATATATATAAAGATTTGCATATATATATATATATATATATATATATATATGCAAATAGCATTCACAACTCTATCTTAGGTGCCAATTATTAGGAATTCCCGAGGGTGGCTTTACAAATTAAAGGATAAATATCATTAACATGAGACAAAGAAGACAAAGTTGTGTCATTAGGTATATTGTGTGGAGATAAACAGAGCCTGAGGAGTACTTCCTTTATTCAGCTGATCAGAAGAGCAATTACTATAGAGAAACCATGAAAAAGAAGCTGAAATATTAAAATATTAGTGGTCTGGTGCATGAAATTTGTGCATGGGGTTTCCCTCAGTCCAGCCTGCACCCTCTCCAATTGGAGGATGTCTGCTCAGAAGTCAGATATCCCTCTCATAATCTGGGACCACTGGCTTCTATCTGCTCTCACCTGCCTGCTTGCCTGATTGCCTCTAAACCCTCTGCCTGCCTGCCTGATTACAGCTAACCATTCTGTCTGCCTGCCTGATTGCCCCTAACTGCCTTTGCCTGCCTGCCTGTTCACTCCCAACTGCCCTCCACTGCCAGCCTGGTTGCTCCCAACTGTCTTCCCCTGCCAGCCTGATCTCACCACCAACTGCCCTCCCCTCCCAGACTGATTTTCCCTAATGACCTCTGATTTTGCCCCCACCATCATGGCCTTGTCTAGAAGGAAGCTGGACATCCTGAAGATGGCCAGTCAACCCAGTATAATTAACATATTACACTTTTAGAAGTATAGATAGATTATATAGGTCAGGATTGCTTAAATGCAGAGGAAGGGGAGGCTTTTTCATGAGGAGGAGATGCTCTTGGCGTACAAAAATACATAATCCCTATATCTGGACTGATAGCCAGCCACATGCACTGTACTGCCAAACTGGTCATTACAAAATGGAACTGCATTGTTACATCTTACACCAAACAGCTGCTGCCCTTAAAATCCCTCCTTAGCCTGCAATTTAGCTTCTGCTTTCGCACTTCAACCAGATTAGGTTCTTATTGTTGTTTCTATGCAGTCAGCACCAAAAGCTCTGCCTCCTAGGCAGCCATTGGATCCTTGCACTTCACCCAGATTAGGTTCTGATTGGTCAGTTTCCATATCAGTCAGAATCTCTGAGCTTATCAATGGGCCTGATCAGAGAGGCAAGGCTGATCAGCAGCCCCAGCAGAGGCCTGAGAGAAAGAGTGGCATGGCTGCTGGTCAGGCCCCAAGAAAAGAGAGAGGCGAGGGCTGATTAACAGCTGCCATGGAGGCTACTGATCAGACCCTGCTTCTCTCTCCAGGCTTCTCTTAGGGCCTGATTCGCAGCCCCCTGAGCAGTCAGTGCTCTGTCATGGCACCCTCAGCAGTGGACAGTCAACGCTGGGTCTCCATAGCTGTGGTTGTTTTGGATGTTATGGACCCTGGGTTTTTATATATTATGAGAGCAGGAGGAAGATGCATGAGACATGGATATTTTAAAGATCTGCTGAAAGAGGTCATCTAGAAGAGCCTCCATTTACTGCCTGTTTATGCATTATGTCAACTATCTTTTATTGAGTGGTGATTTGTTGCCTGCATTGCACCATAGAGTATACAAAGACTTAAAGATAAAGTCTCACCTCTTAGAAGGACTTTAAAGTTGAGCTAGAGAAATATGCTGTTAACACTTCTAAACACAGTATACAGTCTTGAAAAATGATAACCTTCTTGCTCAGAATAAATACTAAATATATTATATTTAAAACAGCACACACTAGCCGAAACCAGTTTGGCTCAGCGGTAGAGCATGGGTCTGCAGACTGAAGGGTCCCGGGTTGGATTCTGGTCAAGGGCTTGTACATTGGTTGCAGGCACATTCCCAGTAGGGGGTGTGCAAGAGGCAGCTGGTGGATACGTCTCTCTCATCGACGTTTCTAGCTCTCTATCTCTCTCCTTTCCTCTCTGTAAAATATCAATAAAATATATATTTTTAAAAAAACAGCACACACTATATATTAATACACTTTATTTTCTTTCTGAAGAAAGCATATAAATTAATATAGTGGTCGGCAAACTCATTAGTCAACTGAGCCTAATATCAACGGCACAATGATTGAAAAATATTTTTGAGAGCTGAAAATCAGCTTCTGCACATAGGCCATGAAGTTTTAGTTGCAATATAAGCACATGCCAACATGTGATATTTTGTGGAAGAGCCACACTCAAGGGGCCAAAGAGCCACATGTGTCTCCTGAGCCACATTTTGCCGACCACTGAACTAATACATTTGCCAAACCTTGCAATCTGATTTTGAGTTTGAAATAATCTTCCATTGAATTGTTTTCAGATTGGATTTTAATAGAATTCATTACTTAAGATCTGCAACAACTATAATGAGATGTTTAAGGCCTAAATGCAGGCTTTTCTTTCATTCCATACCTGCCAAAGTCTTCACACTGCATAGTTATACTCTGTTTATTTTTATCAGGACCTTTTCTTTCCCTCTAGGTGAGACCTAAAGATTGACAAGTTCTTTGCTTATTTTATTTTATAGGCAACTCTGTGGGGGAGAGATAGTGGTGAGGTGTCCAGACTCTACTAAATGACAACTTCATTCTATTTCCTGTCAATAATATTTATATCACCTTTTTTTTAAAAAAATGGAGCTTATTTTTTGGAATCCGAGTCTGAAGTCTATTTGAAAGTAGCTAACAATCTCTTCCTTCTCATTTGACTATTGCCTCCCAGATTAATTATGAGAATGACCAAAATAACAAATCCTTTAGGTTGCCAAGATATGGATAAGATTGTATATGTTTCTTTTTAAAAAGAGTGTTCTGATCATTCTAATTAAAAGATAAATATGTGAGTAGTATATTAGTGTAGTCAAACACAATCATGCAATATTTTCAACATTACTGTTGAAACTATCTGCTCCTATTCTCTTTACCATTTAACCTCAGGATTGTATTTTATTTTATTTACTTATTTTGGATTCTTTTCAATATTGTACAGAGTCTGATCTCATTACTCTTTTAGCAACAACCACAAGTAGTTATTTACAGATTCTAACCTTATTCTTTTTCTAGATACCTGAACTTCTTGGATTATAGTAAAATAAAAAGAAAAAAAAATAATAATAGATCAGATAGATTCATATTCAGTGCTCCCACTTCTGAATGAAATAGAGCACATTTAAATAAACAGCTTTGAGAATTTCATATGCCAACTTGACACCAGGGACTGTCACATTGACATAGTGCATTCACATTGAGATTAATTGCCATTCATTCTGAAAGAATGAAAGAATGACTGGCGTTGACTTACTGTAAATTTCAAGCTTCCCAAAAGCTTTCCAGGCAGTAATGCTTCACAAAGACAAATCACCTGACAGCCATTTTGTTTTTATAAATAAACATTAAAAATTGAGTGATTGGAATAGAACATAATTTTCACATAATTATTAAGATCAGCTAGATATCATCATTTGGTTTATTATCCCACTATTCATAGTAATAATTGTGACTTCCAACCAACAGAAAAGTTCAGCTTCTAAAAAAGTTTTTAAGAGAGGAAAGTTATTTGAAATATTGGCATTCTTCCTTTTTTTGTTTTGTTTTTGAGTTATAAAGCTTGAGATATTTATAGGTGTCTGATATGAATCCAGAAGCAATCCTGAAAACCTAGTAAAGTCATAAAAATGGCAATATCAGGTGTCCTTAAAGTAAGGACAACTGTTGTTTGTGAATTTTAGGTTTATTGAGCTTCCAGCATTTCAATGGAGTAAAACAGACTTGATTTGTTTTTATCACCTTGACATTTACTTTCAATCAACAGAAGACCAAGGCCCCAGTATCCAGCTTAGTATTATTTGAGTAATTTAAATCAGATTTCAATCAATGTCTTGGAGGTATGGTATAAAATGTCAGCCACTTGGTTGAATTCAAGAATAAAGGCATTCTGACCTCACCTGAATATAAACAACTTCATGAAAAGTACTTTGGAGGATTGAGTTAATTTCTTTTGCAAATCATCTTCAGTTAAAAAACACTCCAATAAGGATTCCAATCAGGATTCAACCAGTAAGAGTAGGTTATGACTCTTACCATAGTTTAAAAGTCAAAGGGGGTGAAACAATTAGCATGGTAGAGGGAGCCTAAATTGCAGAAACACAGAATTTAAGAATTTTGCCAAAACTATTGCTCTATGCCAGTGATCGGCAAACTCATTAGTCAACAGAGCCAAATATCAACAGTACAAGGATTGAAATTTCTTTTGAGAGCCAAATTTTTTTAAACTTAGACTTCTTTTTCCCCCTTTTATATTTTATTGATTTTTCACAGAGAGGAAGGGAGAAAGATAAGGAGTTAGAAACATAGATGAGAGAGAAATATTGGTCAGCTGCCTCCTCACACTTCCTACTGGGGATGTGCCCACAACCAAGGCACGTGCCCTTGACAGGAATCCAACCTGGGACCCTTCAGTTCACAGGCCGATGCTCTATCCACTGAGCCAAAACAGTTTTGGCTAAACTTAAACTTCTTCTAACTCCACTTCTTCAAAATAGACTCGCCCAGGCTGTGGTATTTGGTGGAAGAGCCACACATGTAAAGGTCATTTTTAGTATGAAAAATGGGGTCACTTTGGGGTGATAAATGATGTTGAGTAACCTGGATTTACAGAAAGAGCAAAGTCAAGAATGCACAATATTGCCACAATGCAATCCTCTACTGTATATGTCATAATCTGGAGGATAAAAAAAGCTTAGAGAAGGGTTTAAAAAAAGTAAATTATGTATTTTCAAGATCTACTTGGTATTGGTAGCTATAGTTCATAAAATTATATTGCTGTCCATTAAAATTTCAAGCAGTTTTGCTGATGGTGTGATATGATTATAAATGAGAAACTGCTTTGGTAAATATTGCATCTTTCTTGAATCACATAATAAATTAATTTCCTTTTGCCTGAAGCCCCTGTAGAACTTAGTAAGAAACTACTAATTCTTCCTACATATATGTCAGCATGAAGACTTCATAAAAGCATGTGCTTCTTCAGAAGCACTAATAATTCCAGAAAACAACAATGACAACAAAAATTGTAATTGCGATGCAATTCACACAGGTCCTAACATGTTTATGAGAGTCCTTTGACTCATTTTTATCAGTGAGAGCATTTGACAATAAAACTATCAAAACACCAAAGAAAAGATGCTGCATAAACCTTTTTTTTTATTGTGGCTGCCAGAGGGACAATTAGGAAATAAAAAACTTACCATAGAAGTAATTCCAGTTTGATCTATGGTATAGCCCCTGGGTCACAGGAAAAGGTTGATATAATGTAGAATTGGAAAGACAGGTGTAACAGTTCTATTTGGCATTTGCTGCAGGAGTGCATTGAAATATAGTTTATAGTCACATAAATGTATAGGCACAATCCTTAGTATTCACCTCTTAGCAAAACAGAATTTTGATTTAAATTCCTGGTCTTTTGCTTTGTGCCTAGTTAGGAGATGGGCAGGAATTTAGTATTTAAAAGTAGGCCTAAGTGATCCTAATTGACAATGCAAGAATAACGGTTGAGTGCTATTATGTAGAGGTTATAAATCATGAGAGCACAGTGCCAATCCTCACTACAAAAGAGTGACCAGGTCATTCAAAGGGAAAGGGATGTGTGTATAATGAATCCATCACAGTCAAGAAAGTAGGAAACTTTACTTAAAGGCATCCACTAAGTGAGTCCTTTTGACTATAATAGTTTTTGTTATATAAGTTCTATTTAAAAGTTTAAATGGAAAGGAACATGCTTAAAAGTCTAATGGGTTAAACCAGGGGTGGGCAAACTTTTTGACTCAAGAGCCACAATGGGTTCTTAAACTGGACCGGAGGGCCTGAACAAAAGCAACCTGACCATGCTGGCCCTCTCCTCTTGGGCTGCTGGTGAAGGAGCAGAGGGAAGAGCAAGAGAACCCTCCGCTCTTTCAGCTCCATGGGCCCAATAGAACAGCCGAATGGGCCGGATCCGGCCCGCGGGCTGTAATTTGCCCATGGCTGGGTTAAACAAATCAAAGCTACATTCTTCTAATTGGGATGGGGGCTATTTGAAAAGAAAACCACAATAACTCTGAACTAGCAAAAAGAGGAGCTAATAAGGAAAATATCCAGTTTTACAAAAGGATTGAATAAAATACCACGAATGGAGGGAAAAATAAGAAAACTCTAAGCAACCAGTAAGGCGATCAAGTTGTGACATTTGCTGGCTGGCAGTCAAATAATTCCTTGTGGTGCCTCAATGCCTTGGGAACCTGTAAGATATTTTGAACTTAAAGACCTGGATCAGATAATGTATCTCTCCACAGAGTTTCAGCAACTCTTTGTAATCTGCAGATCAAACCTCGAGTGCCCCAGAACACGGTGGGCTCCTCCAAAGTCTGTTGGAAAATATTTTCAGCATCATTTCTGGCTATATTTTCCCATACGCTTCACATCTGAAATAGAATATCACACTTGTTTTCCTGTATCTAACCAAGGCTGGATCATTCACATCTCTCCTCCTCATTTACAAAACACTTCTCCAGGCTTACAAACTTAATGCTGAGTGTTTTTCTCTGTAGCCAAAGAAAAACTCATATAAACATCACTTCCGAATGTTTTCCCTCAATGAAAACTGATTTGTAGTTTTCAACACTATTTGTTCCAAGAAACCTAAAAGCAGGCTCTTAGTCACATTCATTTGGTACTCCTCACAGTGTATTGCCACCGGGGTTATCCATGTAACAGGCATTTGCAAAGCCTGTTAAATCAGCAAATAAATGAAGAGATCATTTCTGATTTTATTTAGTATCGGGATAAATAGACACTGTTGTGCATGTATGATGTGACTGCTTTGTTTTCTGAATTGCTTTCTTCAATCAGAATTTTGCAAATTTCATGTCTCCAGTTATGTAGAAATATGGACTGTGTGTGTGTGTGTGTGTGTGTGTGTGTGTGAGAGAGAGAGAGAGAGAGAGAGAGAGAGAGAGAGAGAGAGAGAGAGAGAAATAGCATCTCTAGGTGATCTTCCTGTAGACATTATTAAGAATATCAAAACCTCCCTTCATACTATATGTTTCCCCTTGTTATTCTTTCATTCCACATTTTCTTCTTTATGTAATAAAATTAATTTCACAAATTCACAAGAGAAAGTTTTGACAACCAGGTGGCAACCTACTTTAAAAATCTACTTCAGGAGTTTGTGGCTGCTTGGTAAACCTAGGACATTTATGACTTTACATTGACCTATAAAGTCCACACTACATTCGATTTGTAGAATTTCTGACTTTGGTTGGATCAGAAGAATAGAGATTGATGCTTTTCCATTGTACTTTTATCTTGAAGACTTTAGAAAGAGGAAACAAATGTCATAAGTAAACTAGGTTTGGAAAGATAACCAAAGTAATTTTTCTGTCTCAAGAGTGGCAGCTAGCAGAGATAAATGCGCCACCTTTGAAACACTTATCTAAGCCAAGCAGACACCCCCACTCTCTGTTCACTCATCACTTTCCTTGTGTAGGAGGATGGAGGAGCTTGGGTATTAGGGGCTGGAGCAGACAGTAAGCAAGATAGTAATCTACGTCATTTTATTTAGATCCCTTAGCTTATTCTTCCTTTTTATTCACTAACATGATGGGTGAGCAAGCCTCATACCTGGACTTTTAGTCTAATCCTCTGAGTTTTTTCTTCTCACCGATATTAGGTTTTTATGTAATTAATTTTGGAAAAGTAATACTAAGTCTCCATCACTGAAACAGCTAGTTTAGAATTTGCTCTAAGGGCTCCTGAGATTATACAATTTAAATTTAAAGGATAAAAACTCTAATATGTATTGCAAGCATTACTTATGGCAGGCACAGTGATGAATATTATATATATCATCCTATTTAACTTTAACTTGAGAGATAAGGTGAAATACCTGAACTAATCTTATATTATAGGTGAACATTCTTTATATGAAGTAAATTAAGAAATATATCCAAAATAAAGTACTTAGAAGAGACTCGAATTGGATTAAAGTCAAAATCCATGCCTATGTGGTTTTAGTCAGTGACACAAATGTCCGTGACTCTTTAACATTTCTCCCTGTTATTTTGAAATTTTCAAGAAATCTATAAGCACTGCAAAATAAATATTTAAAGCTTTGCAAAAGTACTGATTCCATTTTCCAAATCCATGAAGATGTGGTTAAACTATTTTAAGGAAAACTGAGTGACTCAATGACTATCATTGTCTATTATTATATAAAACTGTATTCAGCAATGAAAAATAAAAGCCATATATAGTTTATACTGACAGGATTTCAGAAGAAGAAAAGGACAAGTAAGAAAGATAATAACAATGACAAATGCCAGAGTTAAATTCTCTCTTAATTTTGTGGTTTCTGATTATAGTCATGTATTTACATATGTAGATACATTTTGATATACACATATATAATATGGTTGTGACAAATTGCTCAGATTCTTTTATAGATTTCTTAGTAATATTTGGAAGATAGTCTCATAATTTTAAACATTATGTTATAATATTTTAAAACTTTAACTTGTTTTATTTATAGTCTAGTACTTCCATAACAAACCAGAATCAGTCAGTATTCACCCAGAACAAAAGTTAGAGCAGATGTTTATTATAAAATTTGTTGCAAGGAATTGGGTTACAGGACCATGGGGGCTGACAAGGCAAGTCTGAAACCTAAGGGCAAATGGTCAGGAGGAGTAGGTTGGAAATCTCAAGCATGAACTGAAACTGTGGTCAACAGGTAGAATTTCTTCTGCCTGAGGAAAGTTTAAGTCCTGCTCTTATAAGCTGTTACTTAATTGAATCAGGTTCAGGATAATCAATAATATCCCTCATATAATAAATTAAAGCATTTATGGACTTTGATCACATCTACTAAATATCTTCAAAGAAACACCTTGTTTGATGTTTGATTGACTAACTGAACCCTGTAGGCTAGCCAACTGCTACAAAGAAATGGCCAAGGCAAAGCCATGGGATGGTAACTTTTTAGTTTTAATATACCTTTTCATATATTTCAACATGTATCTATTGAGCAACTTCTTTTCTTGTGACAAATAATGAAAGATGTTTCTATATTATATTTTAGCACCTATCGCTAATTTATACCAATATTTTTTATTGGTATTTGTACCAATTTCCATCTTCATCAGAAGTGTATGAGAATTTCTTTCCTACACATTTAAAGTGTTACCATTTGCAAATCTTTATGTCCACAATTCCTGAAACTGTATCAAGCAACCAATAAGAGAAAAATACATATGCTTACATTTTTGATAGCTAAAGAAAGAACCCCCTTTTCCTAGAATAGAATGCATCTACACCTATAGCTTATTTAATTCACTGTGTAAAATTTCCCTTCATATCATATTCTTATAATTATATTTACGTTATTTTTCTAATTAAGGCCAAGATACTTACTATAAATCATATAGTAACTATACTGTTTTGTTAGGTTTCAAAGTTGTGATAATTAATTTCTTAGTGTCACTACTTTAGAAGCAAAATGTGTAGCTTAGGATCTTGGTTTAGCCACTTTAATAACCCATTCCCAGGATACTTGTTCTGAAGTGTGACAGCTGATGCACTGAAGGGCATAGTTATTCCACTATGGTGTTCTTTGGGTAATTTAAAAGAACAAGAACTTCTTACTTATAAATGGAGACAATTATTTCTTTCTAAGAGGATTACATAGTAAGGATTAAAGGAAATGATATGTGCAGGGAACATGGCATACTTTTTGGTACCTAGTAAATTTTCAACTCACAATAGCTACTGTTGCACCTACCTTACAAGTAAGAAAGTCCGAAATCATGTGATTGCTCCTCTCCCCCCCCCCCCCGCCCGCCCACTTTTTATCAGGGTTTATGCTTTGTATGCCAAGTTTTACCCCTGTCCCTTGGGATGAATTACTTAGTCTCCCCAAGTCTTCCTGTTTTAGCTGCAGTACAGGAACTAAAGTATCACTTATCAGACAGTGTTAAGACAATTATATAAATGAGGACCTTTGACAGGGACGTAGGAAATACAAACATCTATAAAGTTATGCTAATTATAAAATGTTGTTTTGATGAATATTCATTCATGTTTACTTTCGTTACATGTAACAGACTCCTCATTTTGCCTCATTTTGTAGGGTAACTGCGCCTTCTAAAACATAATTTCTTCTAAATCCAAATTAAATAATCCATCTACTGACCTACTTTAAATTAAGCCATTTTATATTTTATTTGCCTACCTAAAGAAAAAAAATGGATAAAGAAAAAGCAGATAAAGCTTCCCCAAGCCCACGAGAGCTCTGAGCATATGGGTGGGGGAAATGCTTTGCTTGCATTAGTGCAGTAAGTATGCCCTTCAGTACATCAGCTGTCACACTCCAGAGTAGCAAGGCACAATGGCTTCCAGGCAATTTGGGAACAATTGTCATGCCCTATTAACAAACATAAAGAGAACAGTATGTTTTCCTCTATTATCCAGTGCTGTACTTTGTACTGCTGCCTCTCTAGCCCTTTACGGCCCTACAACAGCAGGCAGAGGGACAGTGATAAATGGAAGGAGACTTCAAGCTTCACATTGTACTCTAGGGACAACCGCATGTTGCACAGAGCTGAAAGATCAGTTCTCTGTGCTCTTTGTCCTCAGTATACTTTGGTGGGAAAACACTGATAAATGTACCCAGAAGCTGTTTGATTTTGTGTTAAAACCTCCTCGGATGAAAAATCTAAAAATATACCTTGCAGGCTGGTAACAGTTTGGCAGAGCTATCTATTAGGAGACATACACATTGAACCTCAGCCAAAATGGAATGTAGCTCCACATGCCACAAGAGTTTTGATTATTGATATTTTTATGAAGTTGTTATGAAAAGCTTGAGAGAGTAAAGTGTAAATGAATAATGATTAATGACAAGTCAAGCAAAGTAATAATTCTCTGTAGAGATGGATAGCCTGTTATCAAAAAGTGAATAGTCATTTGCCAAGATGTCTGACCAACTCCTGAGAATAATTATCAATTTGAGAGAAGGGGAAAATCAGAAATAATTCCAAGAAATGTTTAGAAGTAAGAAATATAATATGATAATATATATCAGATAGTACTGCATTAATTCCAGTAAGTAAAGATGAGAAAATCATTCCAAGTTTGAGGATAAAATACTATTGAAGTTATAAGTGTAATTCACATTGGGTACACTTAAATATGCATGCTAATTCAACTCTTAACTACACTTAAATTATTTCTACATGGTTCCTGTTATGAGAAGTTATGGAACCTTTGGTTATAAAGTGAGTGAAGTTGGTAAATTTTTAAAAATTTGTGTGTGCGTGATTTTTTTTACATAAAATAATCTCATATTTTATTTCCCCCCACAGAGCTGTCTTTATTACTTATTCTTTATATTAATGATCTTACTTATTCTAGTGTTCATTTGTTGTTTCATAGAACTTAGACAAGTCCCCACATGTCATAGATACATGTTTGATTGTGTGTGATTTTAATATATATTTTTATTGACTTTATCGAGAGGAAGGGAGAGGTAGAGAGAAACTGGAACATCAATGATGAGAGAGAATCATTGATTGGCTGCCTCCTGCACACCCCTCACTAGGGATCGAGCCTGCAACCCTTGATGGAATCAAACCCAGGACCCTTCAGTTGGCGGGCCAATGCTCAATCCATTGAGCCAAACTGGGTAGGACTGATTGTGTTAATCTTCCAAAGGGCTACTGACCACATTCTTCTTCCTGTCCTTTCTCAACACCTGATCCAAGGAAGCTGGGTCATATATCTGGGATGATGATAATATCTGTTAGCTTTCTGGTGGCTGTTTTGGCATCCTCCAGCCAAACTCATATTTTTTAAAATATATGTTATTGATATTTTACAGAGAGGAAGGGAGAGATAGAGAGCCAGAAACACCAATGAGAGAGAAACACCGTTCAGCTGCCTCCTGCAAACCCCCCACCAGGGATGTGCCAGCAACCAATGTACATGCCCTTGACCAGAATCAAACCCAGGACCCTTCAGTCCTCAGACCGATGCTCTACCCCTGAGCCAAACTGGTTTCGGTCAAACTCATAATTTTACACATGGACATGAGCGCTCTTCAACTAAGGAGTCACTGTCAACATAGTTTTGGTCGGACTGCTCCTCAGTTTGTAATTATCTTGGCACAGAGTCCTATGTAACAGATGTCATACATCCAGTCAATACGAATGATGCTCTATCTACATGTACTCTGTTGTTTGGTTCTTTTGGCAATATATAGCAAAAACAACTTGGCTTGGAGTCCTCAGTATTAATATCGAATTCTATATTTCTATACAACATCCCCAAATCAAAACAGAATGGAAAACCTGTTGCAATCAAATGCTTTTGTTTTGTTTTGTTTTTCGTTTGGTCACGTGACTAGTATCAATTCCTTTCAACCATAGACCCAAAATGAAATTCTAATTTGTGGACTTCCTACTGGGAAGCTTCTTCACAGTGAGTCTTTCATACATTAATAAAGTACACAGAAAAGTCAGATTGGAAATTTCTACTGCAATAAAAGCAAGTAACCTTATGAAAGCAAAAGACTCCCTAACTACCAACTCTTCTAAGAGTCATAACATTGTGGGTTTTTTTTTCTCTTTTGTATATGTCTAATAGATTATTAGGAAATATTTTCCTAAAATATACACATAATAGAGCATGAAAGGTAATGCAGTTGAATTTAGGCTTGGCCAGCTGAAGGGATGTAGTATTGCACAGTGTATGTGAGATTTCCCATACATTAATATTAGTTTGAGCTCAATCCAACACAGGTTTGCTTTTATCTAGTAAGTTTTCTTTAATGAGAAAGCTTGCATAGGACTCTTCTGGAAGCAGAACATGTGAAATAAATTAAGGATGCTGGCTGCTAATCTTTGAAAGGATTTTTTGTAGATATTAAAACTGGTTACTAAAACCAACAGAACCGAAAGCAGAATAGTGGTAACCAGGGGCTGCAATTTGGGGGAGATAGGGAAATGGAGGTCAAAGGGTACAAGCTTTCAGTCATAAGACAAATAAATTGCGGGGATCTACTGTACAGCTGGTGACTATAGTTAATAGTACTGTGGTGTGTACTTAAATTTGCTAAGAGAGTGAACCTTCAGAGATTTTGCCACCACTATTAAAGTATACACAACAAATCACACGTTCTACACTTTGGATATGTTCAACTGTACTTGTTGATTATACCACAATACAGTTTTAAAATATTTAAATAAAAATAAATGAAGGAATTTGGCAAAAGAAATCTAACGTAAAAACCACTTTATGTAACAAAGAAATGCAGAGTGTCCCCATTGGAACTGATGATCTACCAATAAGTCCTATGTGCCTTTGCCTATCTTGTGCACATATGTGTACAAAACATGCTGATACCTGCATACAGAGAAGGAGACAGAGAGATTGGGGCAATCTGATTTCTTCTAAATCAGAATACTCAAAACAACAATTTTAAGACCTCTGTTTTATGGTATTCCTGCTCTACCTATGCAGCTGTATACAAATACATGCCCCAGTGTTTATAAAGCAAGTTTGCTTCTTAATTATAGGTCATAACTAATTTATTTGTGGAATTATTATGCATGAAGGTAGTAATAGCACCGTTGTGTGTTTTTAAATCAGAAATAACAACTTGGTTCCATGGACTTGCTCACAAGGATGAGACCCAGCAAATATTGCGTTAAGAATCCTCATCTAATGAGCCTCAATAATAACTAGCATTATCTGATTCACTTCCCAAAAAAAACCCACAACGTTTGATAATGCCTAAGCTCTTTTTTTTGTATTTTAACTCATTCAATACTCAACATTATCCCATAGTATGGTGATTATTATTATCTTCAAGTTCCAGATGAGAGACTCAAAATGCTTAAAAAAAAAAAAAACATGCACATATGATTCATACCTGAGAGGGGGAAATGGTGTATGCAAACATCTTCTCTATCAACTCAACTTAAAGCGACCTTATAATTCTGAGAACAGAAATCAGATGAAGTGTTATGCCCCAGCCTGACTTTATCATTTTGGCGGAATCACAGCACTGATCTCCAGGGAACCGGAAGATCTCTCAATCTACAAATAAATCCACAGAGATATTATATAACAGGTGATTCTATTTCACTAATGCAGGCAGCATGTCAGACTTCTCGGACACCAGATTAAATAACATATGGTGTCATCCCTCAATGGATATTTAGTCTATTAAGCAGGATCAGTCAAAAATACAGTACCAAAAATACGATGTGATAACGATAGACAACCGAATAACACGCTGTGGGAGGAAATAAAAGGAACATCTGATTCAGACTGCCATTCAAGGGTCAGGGTCAGATTTCTAGAGGCATTTTAAATGGCAAGATTTTATTCTTTTTGTTGCTGAGTAGCATTCTATTCTCTCTCAACATAAAAACTTAAGCAAGGAAGGACAGGTCAACTGGTCACTAGGATGCACACTGACCACCAGGGGAAAGACACTCAATGCTGGAGCTGTAGCCTGGTGGTCAGTGTGCTCCCACAGTGGGGGCACCGCTCAGCTGATCAAGGGGTGCCAGATGCCAGGCTCACTGGCTGGCAAGTGTAGCTATGGAGGCGTGAGCCTCTCCCACCTCCACAAGCAGGGCTACGGAGGGGCGGTGGCAGCAGGTGCAGCAGAGCTGGCAGCAGGCAGGCTAGGCTCGGATGGGTGGGAGCATCTTGGTGCCTGTCCTGGGCTCAGGTTTCTCCCTAGCCATGTTGGGCACTGCTGCATCCCTCCAGGGATGTCACACTGCCCGTAGGGGTCTCGGATTGCAAGAGGGCTCAGACCAGGCTGAGGGACTCCACAGGCACATGAATCTGTGCACCGGGCCTCTAGTGTATAAATAATGCTGCAATGAACATCCGTATGCATATATCTTTGCTAATCAGTGTTTTCATTTTCTTCAGATGAATACTCAGAAGTAAAATCCCTGGATCATATAGCAGCTCTATTTTAAATCTATAATAATAAAAGCATAATATGCCAATTAGATCAGATATTCTCCTGGATGACCTTCCCAACAAAGCTCGGGCAGCCAGGGAAGCCTGGGTCCCGGATGCCAGAGGGAAGCGGATGCCAGCCGCCAGGGGAAGGAAGGTCTGCTCTTGCACTAATTTCATGCATTGGGCTTCTAGTTTTTTAAATAAATACTGTACTGTTTTCCATAGTGGCCACACAAATTTACATTCCCACCAACAATACCCAGAAGATTGTTTTCCTCCACAGACTAGTCACAAAGAATTATGAGGTTTTTCTGTAGCATATTCATTTACTGAGTGGCAGAATATGCATTTGATGCTAGATGGTGCTTAGGGGAAAAAAAAAAGACAGGAAAAGGAGAAGATAATTGATGGATGGTGAGTATTTCCCTTTTCCAGACCAGGCATAATCTCTAATTTCCAAGTCTCAGTGCGTGTGGGCCCTGAGAATTCTCATTGATTAGTCACAAAGACCTTTAAATGTTGAAGTGATTTTCCATTGAAGAATGACAGATTATTAAATAGATTGTTATTTTTGCATATAGCTAAGTATTTTTTTTTTAGTAATTATTGACTAAGTAAATTATCCAAACCCACTAAAATGTATTATTTCTAAATTACACATATATTATTGGAGGTCTTGGGCTCTAGTAGAGCAACTTCATAAATCAGCACATATTTACACAGATGGCTGGTGATTATGTGTTATACAAAAATGATTTCTTAGTAATGCATTATTGGTAATATCTTGACGTGGCTTTGATTTTTATTTGCTGACTTTTTAACTCTCAATTATAAATCATTATCTGTTTAATATGTTGGGGATTGTCTGCATAGCCCTATAGCATGTACATTTTTGCATATTTGTGGTCTATAATTTTCCCACAGGTAGGCTTTAAGACATTTATGTGTTATAGTTAAACCATGAATCATCCATATCTCCTTTGCTAAAGAAAATGGATATATATTTTTCCAAATATTGCTTATAGAGTGTAATTCTTCATTGGTGATCTCTTGTATGTAGACTTGGGTAAAATTCATATGAAGAATTGCAAAATAACCTCAAGATGAATGAGGTTAAATTACTCTCTTACTTTCAAATAGACAGGGCATTAGATGATAAATTAAGGAATAGAAGCTCATGATATACTTAGAAAAATGAATCCATATACATTTTTATTCATTATCTATTGTTGCGTAACAATTTTCCTTCAAATTAGTGGCTTCAACAATAATATTTATTACCAGTTGGTATCTGTGGATCAATAATTTGAAGTGGACACGGTAGGGATGGTGGGTCTCTGCCCTTTGATATCTGGGGTCTCTGCTCTAACACTGGAAGTTTGGGGGATAGAAATGATCTAGAGCAGTGGTTCCTAACATGGGGCACATGCCCCTCAGGGGGGCAATTTGATTTTTAGGGGGTGTTGCAATTTGAGAATGAGTTGTTAGCAGTAAATTGTTTTTTTGCATTTTGATGGTTCTAGGGGCCTCATATACAGTATATAAATATATATTGTAACATATTTATGCATTTTAGTTCTCTATTATATCTTTTGAAAATTCATTTGCTATTTTTCCATACACTTCATATTATTATTATTATTAATTTCTTTTAAAATATATTTTATTGATTTTTTTACAGAGAGGAAGAGAAAGGGATAGAGAGTTAGAAACATCAATGAGGGAGAATCATCGATCAGTTGCTTCTTGTTCACCCCCTACTGGGGATGTGCCTGCAACCAAGGTATATGCCCCTGACCGGAATCTAACCAGGGACCTTTCAGTCCGCAGACCAACGCTCTATCCACTGAGCCAAACCGGTTTCGGCATAACGATTTCTTAATGATGTCTTCCTCAGTACTTCAACTGTCTTTTTGTTCTTTTATTTTTCTCTTGCATTGGTGCCATGTTCTTTGGAAGCTTGTTTAGACCAAGTTAATGGTCGTTTAGGCTTCCTCCACGTGAATAGGGGTTCACTTTATGAACAACAATAATTATATTGCACAGGCAGGGGAGGGCATCTGGATCTTAGAGATGCTTAGGTGGGGCATGGCCAAAACAGGTTGTAAACCTAGAGTCTTGACTAGGACTGGAAAATCCACTTGCAAGTGGACTCCTCATATTCACAAGTTGTTACTTTCTACATGAACTTCCTATGTGACCTTTCCACAGGGCTACAAAGGCTGGCTCACACCATAGGCTGATTTCTCTTTCAAGTGGGGAACATGAAAGCAGCAATTCCTTTTGTAGCCTAGTCTCAGAAATGATATGTTGTCCCTTGTGCAATGTTCTATTTATTAGAAGGAGCCACTGTAATGCAATCCATTTTATAGTCAGTGGATGGGTAATTACATTCTGTGATATGGTAGTTTACAATAAGATATATATATATATATATATATATATATATATATATATATACACACACACACACACACACACACATATACATACAGACACACACACACACACACACACACACACACACATATATATATATATATGTATATGTATATATATATATATATATATATATATATATATATATATATATAAATCTTTGTCCCAGTCCCTGGCAGAGCCCCTGACCCCTTGGCATTTCTTAAGGTGAGAGGACAAAGGTATCTTTTGTCATGCTAATTAGGTGACTTTGGACAGCATCTTAAGATGTGGGCAGGTTGCCAAATAAGCCAACGAGGAATGCACAGCTGGAGCTTTCAGTCCTTCCCCACTTGCAGGGACATGCCGGGAGCCATAAAAACAGAGTTTGGTCTCACTTCCTGTTCATCTCTACTTCCTGATTGAGCAAGAACTTAGAAAGCCTGAGCATGCCAAGAAAGCCTGGGTGCGCCAAAGGCCAGAAGAACCTCCCACATCAGAATAACCAATCAGCTAAGGACAGATACCCAGTCCCCAACCAATCACCCCATGGCAACTCCTTATCCTACTCCTCCCCTCCTGAGCTCTTAAAAACCGCAATGCTTCAATAAAGAAACAAGGCTTGATCAGAACTTTGTCTTGCCTCCATTCTTCGCGCCCCTTGTTTGTTCCATTCTCTTAGGTGGTTCCTGCGTGCCCTCGTTGTTGCCCCGCGGGCCGGGGCAGGAACAAAGAGAGCCTAAAGGGTGAATCAATTGCCAGTGGCCAACTTGACCTCTTGCTCCCCAGTATTTTCATACTTACAATCTAGCGTCTCTTAAGGTCAACTCTGAGGCTTAGAAACCTGACCCTTTTGTTTTGTTTTGTTTTTATTTTTTGTTTGTTTAAGCCTCACCAGATTATATTTTTCCATTGACTCTTAGAGAGAGTGAAAGAGAGGGGGAGAGACAGAAAAAACACACCAATATACCCACACTCACACGCCCTGACCAGGGACAGGGATCAAGCCTACAAACTAGGTAAGAACTCTTGAGCAGAATCAAACCCAGAACCCTTTAGTCCACAGGCCAACTAAGCACTGAGCTGAACCAAGCAGAGCAACTATTTCTTCTAGTACTTGATTCCCCCAAACTTCCAGCTGACAAATGTCCTAAGAGAACAAGGTAGTTTAAATGTGAATCTCTTCACATTGTGCATTCTTTGAATTGTGCCTGCATTAAATCCTCTCCAAAGATTTCAGACAATTATTGGATATATTTTGTTTAGATTTATGGTTACTTTTGGCAGAAGGATTAATCAGTGCAAAGTATTTTATCATGGTTGTCTTCCTTTTTCACTTTATAAACAATGTTTGTTGAAAATTGCTATTATTTCTAACATATATTTTGATAGAATTCACAAATGAAATGATCTTGTCTTGAGATTTTGCTCTGAAATTTCATTTTTGATACATTTGGAATATTTAGCTTTTCTTGTTATTCTTTGTGTTTTTTTTAGTTGCACTTTGAAGGAATTGATTAAATTCATGTAATTAAATATTATTGCACAAAAGTCTTCAAAACAGTCTCTTATCTTTCAATGTCTGTTGGTTTGTTAAATTAATTGTAATTTTCAAAAATTTAAATTAGGAAATGCTATACATTTTTCAAAATTCAAAATATTTCAAATTAAAATTTTTCTTACTTTTGCCCTTTAATATTCTAGTTATTCATAAAATTGATAGGACTCTATACATTTTATTGTATACCATACTTTTGTTAATATTTTTCTGCAAGGATTTCTATATGAGAACACAAAAAGATCTCTCATTCTTTTATTTAGCTATGTAGTATAGGTTTCTGATAATTAATTTGCACATCATCTATCAATGAACATCTTAAGGCTTGTTATTAATCTGTGCTGAATTGAATGACATTTATTATGTGTAGTTCCACACATTTATGAATACATACCGTATTTGCCGGCGTATAAGACGATTTTTTGCCCCTGAAAAAAATACGTATTTGCTGGCGTATAAGACGACCCCCTAACATTTCCACTAAAAATACAGAGTTTGTTATATACTCGCAGTATAAGACTACCCCCCCACTTGGAGGCATATTTTTCAGGGCCAAAAAATCGTCTTATACGCCAGCAAATACGGTATTTAGGATTAACTTTCTATTAACATAATAGATTAGTCAAGTGTTATATGTAGCAGTAATTTTGAGAATTACCTCAATTTTTTTTAGAGATTTATCCTAATTTATGCTTCTAACCATGTATGAGAACACTTTTTTCAAATCTTGTCAACACAATATAAATAACAGTTTAAAAAATCATTCTTAATTTAATTTTGATTTCTTTTTTATGCTTTGATAAGTATAATTGATTTTTCCTATGTTTAAAACGTGCTTTTATTTTCCATTTTAAGTGTCTATATCCTTTTCTGTCTTTTATTGAACTTTTATTTGATTCTGAAATAACTAGTGGGTATTATTTATATACTAGTGACATTTTCTTTTGGTATGAGATAATAAACTGCAAATATTTCCCTCTAATTTTTATTATGCTTTTGGGTTTGTGTGTGGTGACATTTTGCAATATATAATTTTATTGAATTTATATATAGCAAAAGTCAGTGTTTTTGCATGTATCAACATATTCATTTTAATTGCTATAAATATTTATTTGTATGAATATGTATTTAAAATAACTATAAATTTAAGTTTTTTTTAAGAATATTTGAACATTTTTATTTTGAAACTAATATAATGCTACTCAGGATATTTGAGGGAGAGAATAGGGAAGTTGTTTTTTTACATAGTAGTCTTCTAAGTGGGTGTTTCTGTTTAACTCCACCATTTAAAAAACATATTTTATTGATTTCAGAGAGGAAGGGAGAGGGGAAGAGATAAAAATCATTGATCGGCTGCCGCCTGTACACCCCCTAATTGGGATGTAGCCTGCGACCTGGGCATGTGCTCTGACAAGGAATCAAACTGGGACTTCCTTGTTCCCAGATAGATGCTCAACCACTGAGCCACATAAGCCAGGCTCCAACATTCTTCATATTTTATTTCTGATCTACTTAGTCCTCTTTACACTGCAGCATTTCCCTGCTATTTTGACTTACACTTTACACTTCTGAAGGCAGTATTTTTGGTTTGTTTAACTCACCTTTGTGCTGTGAAGTGCTTAGCATAGTTTCTTGTTCACAGAGGCTATAAATATTGGAATAGGCAGTTAATGGTAATTGAGAAGACAGATGATCTAGTTCTATGAATAAAGAGCTTTGTTTTTAGTTCAGTTTAGGAAAACCCAAAGGAAGAAGATTGATTACAAAACACCATAGTCTTAAGCTTCTTATATTATCAAGGGTGAAATTTGTAGAGAGGGTATAACTTAGGTTAAAATTAATGAAAAGGAGAAATGCAGTGCCAATGAATTGAACTGAATCTTGCATACTAGCTCTGATCTTGTTGGAAAAAACTGAAATGGAAGTAAGAGTCAGGGTTGGCCTGACTTCTGATCTGGGTTGAATTGAATTCAATTCAATTCACAGAAAAGAAAAAGTATTTCACTCATCAAAATAAATGAGATAAAAGTTATTAAATTAAATTGATTAGATTGGATTATTACCATTGTTATGCTTTGATCCGATTGAATAATATTCAAAAAGTGTAATTGAAGGGCATGAATTAGGTAAGTGGGGTTTGGAGTGTTTGGAGTTGAACATTATAAAATGAATCTGGTCTGAGGTGATATGGTTGGCTTTGTATTAAATTGAAACGGATTGCATTTGTAGATAGAATTGAATAGAAAACCTTTTTTTAAAAAAAGAGAATTATGCTAAAAATTACATCTACAAAAAATTAGGCAATGTACATTTTTAAGGAAGATAACTGTCAATGCACTGTTTTTATTTTCTGTCGTGTCCAATTCAACATATTTGCTATTCTTTTCTTTTTAAGGTACATTTTCTCATTGACTATTCTGGTATTGTTAACCTTCATGAATGCATAATACTTCCAAAAGGGCAGTTTGCATATTTATAAGAGAAACCTACATCTTTACTTCTCATGACCTCTTTCTCTCTCAAATAGAACATTACACTAATTATGTTAAGAAACTACCATTCTACAATAATAAAAGTAATTAACTTCATTTTTCAAAAGGACTTTAGGTAACATTTATGGACTAGGTGTGGCTGTTTAAGTAAAACTTTATTTACAAAAACAGATGGTGAGTCAGATTTGGCTTCTGTCAGAGTTTTCTGACTCCTGCTAGAGTTGATTAAAAACAACGAAATAAACAGAGAGGTTGAGCAGTATCTTCGGGAAACTAGTTCAGGTTTTTATTGAAAGAGTTCATAAAAGTTGTAATCTTAAGAAAAGATTGTTTTCTGTTTTTCTCAGATAGATATTTACCATAACCCACATTGTGTTTCTTTATATAGTTGTACATCATTTAAATATAGAACACAGAAGAATTTTATAGCCTGAAATAACCTACTTACTGATAAAGTGAAGAATTTGTAACATTTCCCATACATCCTCTGCAACTATTTTAGAATTATTTTTTTTTAATCTTTACTTCAATAAAAAAATTAAAGATAAATTGAAGATACAGTAGAATAATTAAGAGTAGAGGTTTAATGGGCCTTTTCCCCTCACCCCCATTGAAATGAAAACATTACCATATTCAACTCTTCTCTTCAATTATAGGATACACTTGTCATAAGCAACCCAAACTATGTGTTTATTTATAATACCAAGTGCCTGATTTTCAAATGTGTAAAATTCTCCTTCCTAATTAATAAAACATCTCTTGGCAATGTCTGTTTAATAACCATAAGGGCAATTTAACAGGCAAAATCCTAATCTACGGTATTTGTAAAGAGATCTTAGTTATATATTAATTTTACATAAGTTTTATAGATTTTTTTAAAATTGAACATTTTTATTAATGGGAATAGGCAAGTACTTCAAACCAGTAAGTTTAAATTTTTATTTTTTTAGTCTGATTGTTAAAAGTATTACATAGGTCCACTTCCCCCCCATTAACATCATCTAGTTCATGCCTTCATCACCCTATTATTTATGCCCATGGGTTATGCATATATGCATACAAGTTCTTTAGTTGATCTCTCCCCACCTACCCACCCTCCTCTGCCTGTCCTCTGCACCTTCACAGTCTGTTCCATGCTTCTATGTCTTTGAATCTATTTTGTTCAGGAGTTTATTTTGTTCTGATGCTGATACAACAAAACCTTTGAAAACTGCTATAAATTTGAAGGTAAGAGAACAGAGTTGCAACCTTAACTGATGAATTCCACTTTCAAGATGAGTGGGTGGCCCATGCACACAGTTGACCATTTATTTCCTGTGTCTGCTTCCACCCACCTCAAATTTATACCATTTCTGTGTTGTTGTTGTTTTTTAAAACAGTATGCCTCTCCTAGGTTTTGTCCCATATATTTCAAACAATAAATAACAAGGTGGGATCACGGCTCCTGTGAAACACAGGATTTCAATCAAACTGTCCAAATCAATGAACAATTTCTTTGCTTGAAGTACTGCCAACACCAGATCAAAGCTCAATTTCGGTGCATTTTGAAAGATAGCATAAGGTGACGGGTTATTCCAGAATTCTGCTGTAACAAATAGTGGTAGAAATATTAAAGAAATCACTAGGAGGGCATCACATTGATTTAGTGATTAATGATGAATATTGAAAAATATGTTTTCACTGAATGATTTTGTCATTCAAAGGTTTTGTAGTAAATCAATATGCTCTGTTTGGTAGTTGTTTTACACATGCAGGGTTTTTTTTAAAAATATATATATTTTATTGATTTTTAACAGAGAGGAAGAGAAAGGGATAGAGAGCTAGAAACATCCATGAGAAAGAATCATTGATCAGATGCCTCTTGCACACCCCCTACTGGGGATGTGCCCGCAACCAAGGTACATACCCTTGACCAGAATCAAACCTGGGACCCTTCAGTCTGCAGGCCGAAGCTCTATCCACTGAGCCAAACCGGTTTTGGCTACACATGTAGTTTTAAGGTGAGCGTTTTAATTTAATAAAAGATTCATTTTCTTGCTCTGCCTGGTTTGGCTCAGTGGGTAGAGCCCTATCCTGCTGATTCTCGATTCCGGTCCAGGGCATGTATCTTGGTTGCAGGTTTCTACCCCGGCTTTGGTCTGGGCTCATTCAGGAGCCAACCAATCAATGTCTCTCACATCAATGTTTCTCTCTGTCTTCCTTTCTCTCTTCCACTCTCCCTAAAAATCAATAGAAAAATACCTTTGGGTGAGGATTAACAATTACAACAATAAAAAGAAGAGTAAGTATACATACTATTACTGAGGTTGCAACTCTTACCAATGGTTTTGTAACATGTTCTCCATTTAAGCATATGGTTGATTTTCAGGTAGTGTATAGAATTATTGCTATTGATTTCTTCTTTGTTTATGCTCCCTTTAGCCAAAGCTTACCCATGCTAGCTTCTCTTCTGATTTATATTTAATATATTACTGATTATGCCCATTATGTGAAAGTGTTCTTTAAATATAAATTACTGAAGAAAAAATATATACATCACTCCAAAATGTATACATACACTTAGAATAATTAGAAAGGCAGTGTTTATAAAAGTACATTTAATTTTCAAAGTTGAGCTATCAACTTTTAAAGTGTGTATACATTGTTGAGACCCCCTGTATAAAAGAAATGATGCTGATAAACAAGGTAACAAGTACGCTGATAGAGGAGTTGAATGAGGAAAATTAGGAAAGGAGGAGATAGGTGAAGGAGAAGAAGGAAGAGGAGAAGGAATAAGAGGATCAAGAATAGCAAGTTGAGTGCGGATATGCACATTAAAAAATTGGTACATTAGTAAAGTAGAATTTACATCCCTTGAATTTACAGTCAATACATTATTAGTGCTAATAAAAATAACATGTGATTTAATCCAGTAAATGTAGTTAGTGAAGTTCATATTTTCTTACATGCATGAAGTTAGCTATTGCATACAGCTAGGTCTCTTCCCCCTTTAATTCTGTATTAAATAAGCAGTCCCCATTTTATATTAAATTTTACTCATCTGATGGCTAGCTTTATCTTTGGCCACTTATTTCCCCGACTAGAGGAAAAAATTACAAAATGCATTAAAATGAGTTTAGAAAATTCTAAATCAAAGTGTCATGTCACTGAAAATCATTTCACAGGTCTTTGGAAAGTATACGTACAATTCCCTCCCCCCACTTCCCCTATGATAGACAGTTAGAAAAATAAAAATATTTATTACTTCAGACTTCTTAAGAACTTGCATGTATTGAGATTAGTTTCAACTATTCCGTAGTATATTGTGAAGGTGATATTAATACCTAATGGCTTTTAAAGGGCTGTTTAAACCCTCATTAATTTATTTGGAAAGCTCTAAGTTTAATGGTGCCAAAATATGTACTTATAAATTACTTTCTTTCAATGTGTTATTCTCCTTATTTTTCTGACTTTTAAATTGATAAACAGCTGCTTTATGCTGCATATTACATAGTATGAAAGTGAATATTTGATGTTGTGAAGCTATATTATTGCTAATGGAGTCATTTTATCTTTAGACTTTATTGATGATATAAAAAATAAATATGACCATAAAGAATATCATTCTCAGAGAATGGAAGTTAACATTTCTAAATCTCTTATTCCTGAACATTAACTCTTAGAGTCCATGCCCTTCAAATTCAATATATTATTTTCTCCCTCTTAAAAGAGACTGCATAGCTCTTTCAACAGTTCATTTCATTCAAGGGATTAACCATTTTTTCTTTCTTTTTATCATGGGCTGACTTGGTTGTCGAGTCTTTTATTTAGTTTGAGTTTCCAGAATTAAGGACAGTTATTCTGGAGACTAATAATAGCACTTCAGACTTACCAATTAGATAATTGTATTTACCTAACATAAAGTCTTAACAAAAAGCCACATAACGCCTTGCCACCATACTGCACACCTGAAACTAATGTAAAATACTGCTGAATGTAAACTGTAATTAAATAATAATAATAATAATAATATTTAAACAAATTAATGAAGTTAAGTAGAAAGGCCAGAAGGGGGAGCTCTCGAGCATTATGTTGATTTCAAAGTTCAAGGAAAAACTGTAATAGCTCTTCCCAACTTCCTTTCCCCTCTCTGAAAGAGCTTCCTCTTTGGTGTTTCAGCAGACTTGCATGTGGCTCATCATGGTTACATACAGCAGATTGCAATTCCTTGTTTTTCTCAAATAAACCCATTTTGCTGGAATGATTTCTGGCTGCTTTTTACTATCAATACTGCAGAGAAGGGGTTTATGGGTCAGACTGATCTCCATAATTATTCACTGTCTTACATTTTATTTATTAGCTAATGACTATTCAATAAATATTTAGTGAAGTACTAGTATGGGCTGGATGTGTCACTGACCAGAGCTACAGGGATGCCTAAGGAATGGGCACTCCCAATAAGTAATACCACATCCCCTCATGTACGCTTTGCTTTGTGTCCTCATTTCCTAGTACTTTCTTCTGGCTCACTCCATTATAGTCACACTGCTGACTCTGCCTTTGAATTCACACTCATTCCTTCTTCAGGGATTTTGCTTAGCCATTCTCTACTTTGCTTACATTCAAATTCTCCCTCAAGTCCCATTTCTCAAGGATGCTGAACCTGACTGCCTGATTAATATTGCAACCCACATCCATGTGGAGCCCAATCTCTGGTATTCTATCATAGCTTTCTTATTTATGGACAGTGCTTCTCATCTCTTAATATATAATAGTGTTTGCTAATTTATTATACGTTTTATTTTTTTTAAATCCTCACCCGATGATATTTTCCCAGTGATTTTTAGATAGTGAAAAAGAGAAAGACAGCGAGAAATATTTATGTGAGACAAACTCATCCATTGGTTGTCTCCTGCATGAAACATGACCAGGACCCCGGGCTGGAGAGGAGCCTGCAACCAAGGTACATGTCCTTAACTAGAACTGAAAGTGGCAACCTTTGGTCCACAGGCCTATGCTCTATTTACTGAGCCAAACTGGCTAGAATTATTGTACTTTTTCTTTACTGCTTATGTTGCTTAGTCTCTCCCTGATGGAAGGAACAGTCTGGAGGTCAAAGTTTTTGTTGTTTGCACTCATGTTCCTGGAGCACCTAGAGTACTTAGTAGATGATCCTATATAATAAAGCTCTAATATGCAAATCCACCTACCACCAGAATGGCTGGTTGCTATGAAGTGCTACTTACCATAAGGGGGCAGACGCTCAATGCAGGAGCTGCCCCCTGGTGGCCAGTGTGCTCCCACAGGGGGAGCAGTGCTCAGCCAGAAGCCAGACTCACAGCTGGTGAGCACAGCGGCAGTGGTGGGAGCCTCTCCTGCCTCCACTGCAGTGATAAGGAGCAGCGAGTGAGGTAAGGAGTAGCGAGCAGGTGGGTGGTAAGGAGCAAGGGCTCCCAGACTGTGAGAAGGTGCAGGCCAGGCTGAGGGATGAATGAATTTCATGCAATGGGACTCTAGTCAATAAATATTGTAGAGAAAGAAAAGGACTGTATCAGACTAACTGTTCCCTGTGGACCTACAAAAAAGATTCAATTAATCTTGATATTAGTATAAATATTCCCAAGTCCAATATAAGAGAGAAATTATATCAATTGACTAATAAGAGAACATGTTGAATTATTCTTGCTAATAATTTGTGTTTTTTGTTGTTGGAAAGCAATGCCTGGGGATTTGTTTCAGTTCGTGTGGATTGCTTATACTAGTATACTTTGTGTACACATGTATATAATTGCCTAAATAAAGTTTTATGATTTTTTTTTACTTATTTAATCAATTGTTTCTGAAATAGAAACACATTGCCCCCAAACTCTAAATATATAGCAATAGTTAAAAATACTATGGGTCAGTTTCATTGCCTACTTCTTCAGGCAGTCAGCCTAGGTCATTGGATATTCCATTCTTGGATTTCAAGGGAATGTGCTAGAAAAGAAAAAAGTTGGAAGCACTAACCAATTTGGCTCAGTGGATAGAACGTCAGACTGTGGATAGAAAGGTCTCAGGCTCAATTCTGGTGAAGGCCATGTACCTTGGTTGCAGGCACATCTCCAGTAGAAGATGTGCAGGAGGCAGCTGGTCGATGTTTGTTTCTAAGAAGATACTTACAAACATTTCAGTCTAATAAGAGAGAGAGAGAGAGAGAGAGAGAGAGAGAGAGAGAGAGAGAGAGAGATTGATTCTTGGCCAGCTGCCGATTTTTGTGAGGAGAGTCCAGCCAATCTTGATTTGTTACTTCTTGGAAAGGTGACAATCAAAGGATTATTCATTCTTCTTTCTGGCACCAGCTATAGGCAAACTTTATTTAGTTATTTGCTTTATGTTGTTGGGTGGAAAGATCTATCAGAAATTTACTTTACTCATCCACTTAAAAACTTAAATGGGAATGAATAAATTGTTATGGTCACAAAAAAAGTATTTGTTTGCATACTGAAGACCTGGGTTCTATTCTTTCTTTATGATTTCTTTTTTTTAATATATTTAATTGATTTTTACAGAGAGGAAGAGAGAGGGATAGAGAGTTGGAAACATCGATGAGAGAGAATCACCGATCAGCTGCCTCTTGCACACACCCTACTGGGGATGTGCCTGCAACCAAGGTACATGCCCTTGAACTGAATCAAACCTGGGACCTTTCAGTCCACAGGCCAACGCTCTAACCATTGAGCAAAACAGGTTTCAGCTGGGTTCTATTCTTGATGCAACTATGCTCTAGCTATATGATCTTAGGCAAGCCTTTCAGCCAAAGTGCTTAATGATCAACCTATAACTTTAATTAAATCTGAGATTAAACTGATATGGTATCATATAAGTAAAAGTATTTTAAAGGCACTGTTTCTCTGTTAAATATTTGTATTCCCATAGTATATCAAATTTACTTTAATTTTGTAGAATAATAAAAATGAAAGTTATCCAATGTCAGTCTTCAAGAATAAGCTTAGTCAGCCTAGCCAATGTTGTTCAGTAGTTGAGCATCAGCCAGGAGGTCATGGTTAGATTCCCAGTCAGAGCACATGCCCGGGTGGTGGGCTCCATCCTCATGCAGGAGGAAGCCGATCAATGATTCTCTCCCATCATTGATATCTCTATGTCTCTCTCCCTTCCTCTTTGAAATCAGTAAAATATATATTTTAAAAAACTCATTTAGTTAAAGGCAAAAAACAACAACAACAAGGAAACATAGATGATATTATATTTAAAACATTCATACCCTACTGTGATTGATGAACAAATGCAATGTGTTCATAATTCCTAAAGGTCATTGTCATAACTAGCAACATTATTGACATTGGAAGAAAGCTATAGAATAATTAAAGATGGTTCTAGGGATGGCCATACACATAAAAGTTGCTCAAGGTGTCATTGAATTTTGATTAAGTCACCATTAAGAGAATAATTGTTCTCCAGTGTAATTTGCATATTCCCTCCAATTGCCCTGAGCCTAAAGAATTGTAAGTTAGAATTAACTTGATGCTGTATCATTACCAATCATGAATAATAGTGAGACTCTTACCTTTAAAAATGTACAAGGTGGTTTTCAAATCATATATGTAGTTGATACAGCATAACTCAGGAATAGATCCAAGTTCATATAAATGTAAACTATATCTGTTGCAAATAATGAATGTAACATGATTAGTGAAAGAACCAAACTCTTCCATTAGCCAACACTTTCTTCCATTGAGAAGTAGCCATTAGAAGTAAAAATATATTCATAGCTTCAGAGCTATGGTGGAATTTGAACATGAGTATTGTGGTATGTAATATAAAGACAAATAATATTAGGCAATGATATAAGAATACTTTTACATACACTTATGTATGTAAATTTATTTTTATGTCTATTTTAGTGATTCAGGGAATTCTCATTTTCCAGTTTCTGGACAACAATTCATGGACCTGTGATCTTGGGATAGGTGAGATATTGCTATAACAGGACATTTTATTTAAAGCTATTTGGTTACAATTCCAGGAAGTCATGATGGAGAAAACAGTAAGTACTAAAATATCCCAGTACACTTTTGTAAATAGTTTTTCCTCTAAATTGCCAGGAGGGAATTACATACAAAGGTGGATACAATCCGTTGGCAGTGAATTTCCATCAGTTTACTGACACTAGCCATTACACATAACCTCAACCATCAGTAAGCTAAGCTCATTACACTCCCTCTCCTATCACCTTTGGATTGTTCTTGAGGCATTGCTTAGTCTCTGGACAGCGTTGCCAATACAGTTTAGCTAAGTGTGAGGCCTGCCCGTCAGCTTCCGGCTCTGTTTTGCTAACAGTTTGGGGAGCAATTACTCCCCAGAGGTTAAGCATGCCTTGTGCAATATGTGCTGAGTGGTCCGACCAGAAATCCACATAGATCCAAGCCTGGTCTCCTGCCAACTCAAACAGTAGGAGGATTCTTAGCGCCTAAAATATTTTAGGTACCAAAGCCAAGGAAGATCTACTGGATGCTTCCCTGTGATTTTAGATTTTAAATTCATTGCCCATGATGCTCTACAGAATAAGAGAGAACTAAAAAGTACCATTAACTTTTCAATTTTTATTTTTTTTAATTTTCCTATGTAATGCAAGCCCCTGGAGACAAGGGATTTCAAGGTGCAGCAATCCTATGGCATTAAATTAGGATATTAGGCCCAATAGGATACCATTGATGCAACTTAATATGGCACACCAGATAGGGATTTCTGCTGTAGACTGTCACCATTTTATCTTTGGTAGTATATAAGCAAATAAAAAATAAATTAGCTGAGACATTTTAAAAACAACAAAATGCATATTTTCACTGAAAATGCATAGCTAAAAAATACAAAATCAGATGAATCTGGCTTTTTGGTTGATCTATGCATGTGATGTTTTTCTAACCATCTTGAAAAATTCAATATTTATCTAAAATATGAAAATGGCACATCCACTTGCATCAAGAATATAAAAACTTTATTAAAATATCACGGTTGCTGATGTTATGTTATAGAATCACCTTCCTAGAAGTTAGATACATAAAATATTCCTTTAAGACCTGCCAACCCCAGGCATCAGGAGTTTGGATTTGCTTTCTGCGATGCATTTTAATATTCTGTCTTTTTAGAAGTGCCCTGAAATTGGTCTAGCTACTTGAGTGATGATGTATATAATCATGTATAATGTAATGGTGAAGTATTAACAATCTTGCTTAGCCACAGACTAAGTGTCATCCTCTAATCACTCTATCAGTAATAAATGTAATGTTTGAATGTCTAGTATCCAGATCTCAATGGTCTAAACTAGCATGAGTAAGAGAGAGACTCTGAACAATCTCTACACTCTCTAAATCAGTGAAAAAAGTATGCCCAAACTGAATTTTGTAGAATTGTTATTGCATGCACCTGACATTATTCAATGTTAGGGTGATCAAATATATAATACACAACCTCAGGAAACTATAGTGTGGGAATAATAAGCAGCTTTCCAAACATCTGAATTATATACCATCAGTACTGCATAAGTGTACTAGTGACTCACCCAACTCACTGATCTTGGGATATTTGGAAATCTCTACAACTTAAAAATCTCTTATAAAGAACAGAGCTACACCATCAAACGTTCAGGAATCCAATCCTATTTGTTCGCCTGTTTGTTTATAAATTACCTAGGGGATTCTCACTATCGGCATTTTACCAAGTTCACGAATTATTAATTGAATGCTCTGCCGCCAGTGACTGGTAATAGTGCCATCAGGAGGTCAATCACAGGACTTTGGGGATTACATAATGAGTTAGTTCAGTATCACAGACTTTTCAATGCACTACATTATTACTGCATCCATTGCTTCTGGGGGATCATCATCACATGATCACACCATGTAGCCTTAAAATCATAGAACTGCTCTACTGGAAATGTTGTGAATCTATACTATGCAACCTTGCTCAACTCCATTTTGTAATAGAAGGCAGCTTTCATGACTATTATAAAATTAAATACTATAAAAAATAAAATATCACATGATCTCACTTATCTGTAGAATATAATGAACAACATAAACCGATGAACAAAAACAGATCCAGAGACAAGAAGCATCAATTAGACCTTCAAACCTCAGAGGGAAGGTAGGGGAGGGTGAGGGTAAAGGGGAGAGATCAACCAAAGGACTTATATGTGTGCATATAAACCTAACCAATGGACACAGACACCAAGGGCAGAGGGCATGAGTGGGCAGGTTGGAGGAACAAAGGGATATAAGGACACATATGTAATACCTTAATCAATGAATAAAAATAAATAAATAATAAACTGTCACTTGGGATGTATGGCATTGTGTACTACTGAACATCAAACTCTTCACCCTTCCCCACCTTTTTACCCCCAAATGTAACCTAGGTCTCATCAATTACAAAGTAATGTATTTTTGGTCCTGACCTTTGTCTATCCTGATTTTGTTATCTTGAGAGCTGGGGGTTTTGAGAAACAAAAGGTCTTTACTATTTCATAAAACACCCTTGATATTTTTTTATTGTACATAACCTCAGGTCAAATGTCCACATTTTTCACATCTATAAAATAATTTAGGACAGCTTATCATTTGAACTTCCTAATTGTCCCCTAGGCCTAGTCTGCCATCAGGGTCATGTCACAACACCTTGCACGCTCCAAGGACACTGCTGGTGCCCATCCCATCCACCGCAAGAGCCATTGCTAGTTTGGTCATGACACCCGACCACAGGACTTTAATGATATAGATAGGAAAGAGTCTTCCCTTTTTAGGCTGGGTCCTCTTATGAATACATCCCCAGAGGACTGGTTTCCCTCTCCTTCTCACCCTTTGCCATGTTTTTTGACTTGGGTTTCCCGCTTCTCCTGTGCACAAGAACAATTTCATTGGAAATACAAAGACAAGGTTCGTCTACTGATACTGTAGACATCACTCAAGGGGTCTCACTTCTAGCTGTAGAAAACAGGCTCTGTAAATATTCTCTGATCCACTGCTACCTTAGCAACAACTATCTTCAATTACTCTTCTGAGCCACGGTACATAAGTATCTTCCCTCTGATGCACAGTAATGAACTTGCACAAAACTACGGTTCTTCACACTCCCAAATCCCAGTCTAAGCCTCTAACCTCTCGGACACTCTGAAGTACCGTTCATCCACAGAATACACAATGACTTCACATTCCATAACAAGCTATTTCTTTTTTCTCCTTGGCACCTGGCACACTTTCTGGATCTCAGAAGACTATTCTAGTCATATTAACAGTGCCATCCAACAGTGGATCACCCCTGAAATTCTCTCAGTTCTCATTTCTAACTGTTACTATACTTAATGCCCACCCTGGGTCCACCTATACTTGTTGCGACACCCTGAATTTGGCAGATGGGAGACCCCTGTTATATCTGAGGACTTTGATGATACCAGGTATTATAGGACTCCAGAAAGAGGATTGAGTCTTGGGATTTCAGGGTCTGAGCCTGAGTCAATATCTGTAAAATGTATATATTTAGGCAGTTCCCTTTTTAGTTATGTTCTTGAAAGTTATGAGAAATGCATATTTCCAACAACTTTTACTAGAACTCCTGGCGACTTAACAGTCTTACCAAATAAGTTAGCTCTTGAAGTCCTCTTTGTTGAAGCTAAACTCAGGTTGCATGTTTATAAAGTAATACATTGGTGTTAGAACTAAATTAGTGAATCCTATGATGTGGGTATAATGAGATGCTTAATGTGTACAATATACTGAGGCAGCATGATCAGAATCTGTTGATAAAATCTAATGGAATTGAAGTCCCTGTATTTGTGACTGTGTCTATGGCAACTCTGATACCTGATCTTGCATGATTATGCTTCTCTTCCCTGGAGGTATAGATGAGACCAAGTTGTTTTTCCTTTACCACGGATGATGCTAACCTTATATCATAGTAGCACCATTCAGTGTCCGATCAGTGAAAGAATGATAAAAAGTAGTAAGATAGAGACACACAGGGCTTTAGGATTTGCCCCTCTCTATGGAATAAAGTGAATGTGGTTAATCATTCACTTGCTAATGTCATTGATCACCTAATATGTGCTGAGCTGATACTTCACATGTTTTAACTAAATTAAACCTCACAACAGATCTGTGAGGAGGTATTATTAGTTTCCCCTCCCCCATATTATGTAGATGAGAAACTAAAGTAAACAAAGGTTAAGTGACTTGTCTAAGTTCATATTGCAAGTAAATAATAGTCAATATGCTAACCCATGAAGTTTTATTCCAAAGAGTGAGTAATGCTCACAAGAATACATAGCTAAATGTGTGTGTGTGTGTGTGTGTGTGTGTGTGTGTGTGTGTGTGTGTGTATGTGTGTCTGAGAAAGAGAAAGAGAGAGACTGTTGGCATAAAAATATTAATCAGAAAATTTCAGTGTATGTTCTACTCTTACAATGTTTATTTATCACCTTTCTTATCCTCCTAAAGTGAAAAGAATTCACTATATTCCTTCTTGCATATTACTTCCTGTTTGACACTTACAATTACAATGTGACTCATAAGAATAATGAATTTCTACATGGAATATTTATCATAATATGGGGTCTGAAGTATAAGCCATATACTTTTAATGCAGTCTTGATCCCATAGGTTGATACAAAAGAGAAAGAGCCAAGCAAACGTAACAAATTAAAATAAATCATTAAATGGGAACAAAGAGTAAAGTATAATCTATTTTTTCTTAGGGCTTTATACCATAAATTCAATTAGTTTGAACTGAAAAGAGATTAATCATTTCTTTGAGCTTCAGGTGTTGCAACCAGTGACTGAACTGCATGGGAAAAAAAAATGTTCTCAAGAAAACACACCTCCTCCTCAATGATGTTTCAAACAAATTGCTTATGTGTTTGGACTGTCCCGTGCTCTTTTTCAACTACTTTTCTAGTCTCAGATTTTCCCAATCACATATGTGTGCATGCACAAACACACACACACTCACAGCCACATGTGTCAGATGACAAATTAAATATCTATATATGTTAAAGCCTAAGTGACCTAATGACCCAATGACTGGTTGACCCATAGCTATGATGAGCACAGACCACCAGGGGGCAGACGCTTGATGCAGACGCTGCCCCCTGGTGGTCAGTGGGCTCCCATAGCAGGAGCTTAGCTAAGCTGTTCCAAAGCCCCCAGAAGCCAGGCTTAAGACTGCCAAGTGCAGCTGTTGTGGTACAAGACTCTCCCACCTGCCTCCAAGGCAGTGCCAAGGAGTGGTAGTGGTGGCAGGCACAGCAGGGCCAGGATGAGTGCCAGTTGCACAGCGCTCCACCTGGGATCTGGCTTGGGCTCCTCCCTGGATGCCTGCTGCTTCAAGTACTACTGCATCTACTATATCCCTCGGGGGATGTCAGAGTGCCTGGCCTGCAGGGATCTGGCCCAAACTGGTAGTCTGACATCCCCTGAGGGGTCTTAGATTGAAGAGGTGCAGACCAGGCTGAGAGACCCCGCGTGCACCGAGCCTTTAGTTTCATAATAAAACAACATGATCTATAGGGGAATCTACTTCCATAGAGAGCCCAGAAGTAAAAACAAGTTAGCCTTTACACATACCGAGAGAAAGAAAGCACATTTAGTGTAGTTTGGAGGACAGAGTAAGGTTACTGGGTTAAATGCATTGAGTATAAAAGTGCTCAGACTCAGTTTCCGAGGAACAAGATGGAAGAACATGTAAATTTAAAGACATAGAAATGAAAGAATTATTTTAATTGTCTGAATAAATTACAAATAAAACAACTATTTCTGGTGTAGTGGGGAGGATGAAATTTGGAATTTGAGATACATCAAGAGACTTAGAAAGCAAATATTCACTGCAGTCTTGACTAATTCCTTCTTCTGTGCACAGATATTATCCTAATGACCCACTGGTTATCTGAATGAGTCTTGTGGCCAAATCTAAGAATTAACTTGAGATTTCTTCACTCTTAATTCATTGAAGCAAGTAGGTGGCTCAAATATAAATGATATACTATGAACCTGAGGTCATTAACAAAGCTAAACTAATATTTCAATTAAAATGGTATATGTATTATAGAAGGTGCCTAATATTTGCTATTTGAATGAATTAATACTTTCTCACAGAACATAGCTATCTTTTCTTATATTATGTAGCTCAATATGTTTAATATAAAAAAAAGTTTTTATCTCCTGGAAATGATGCTTATAAAATTTGAATACAGAGTACATCAAAGCTGTGTAATACATAATCTGTGAGTCAGTAATTGACAGGATGTATTGAATCAAATTGTCTTCACAGGATTGTAAAACATGTAAATTGTTCTCCTTCCACATCAGAAAGCTCCATTCTTGCTCACTTTCATTTCATGAAACGTTGTCAAATCGTATGCAATTTCATCCTGTCATTTTGTTCTATTTGACTAATTCCAATATTGATTACACAGTGTTTTTCCCAATGATTGTCTCAGTTTTCTTCATTTTTTGCTGATATAGATGTGAATTGGTGCATTCCCACCATTGCCCATTGCTTTACTGAATCTACTCGTGCTGGTCAAGTCTGCCCTCCTCTGAGTCCACAGCCCTCTGACTCTATCTGAGAGCACCATTATTTTCTACTCAAGGCTTATTTGTCTGAATCATCTTTACTTCTTTTGAACTTGAGTCCCCCACCCTTGTTCTTATGTTTTACAAAAGTTAGTTTCAACACTAACTTTTGTAAAACATAAGAACAAGGCTAAAGGAGATAGCTATAAGAACAAGGCTATCTCCTTTAGCCTTGTTCTTATGTTTTACAAAAGTTAGTGTTGAAACTATTTAATTCAGTCTAGTGTTAATGTTAGAATGAGCTGCGCTTTGTGTGAAACATGTAGTGAAGTGTTTGAATTAACAAGCATGGTTTTAGTATACGTATTTTTAAAGCACAGATTATACTTAAATAAATGAAACTCCTACTAACTCTTCCATGGAGGTTGCAGTGCGTTCCCACAGTAAATGGCATTTTATCACCTAGCAGCATTCCACACACTGGGTTCTCCTATGTATTCTGTCATAGAGTGAATTACATACATCCAAATTGTAATGTATGTATTATTCTGATATAACTAATAATGATTAAATTTCAAAACACCATATTCAATGTCCGTAACTGCTATTAGAAAACTCGGGGTAGAACTTTTTAATGAGTTATGCATGGTATAAAACCTGTTGAGAAATTTTTGAGTATTTTTAGAATTATTTAGTAGCAAGTGGGATTTTGGCAAATCATTTTATAGAAGACTACAGTTAGCTAATGCAACTCCTCCTACTAACCCTGTAGTGAATGTTCCAATATGCTGTGACAATAAAGAACATTTACATTAAAAAAAAAAGTGTTGAAGGTTTGTTGACACTAACTTGACCATAACATTTACTATGCAGCAAATGGGATGGGGGAAATGTTCAATATTTCTGTTTTTTAGTCATCTTCTGGACCCCCGGGAGATACTCAAGCAATCTTTTCAGAGAGGCAAATGTTTTTATAAGTTATGAAAAACTAAAATATTTTCAGACCTAAGAAGATTTTTGTGTCATTCCAATGTCACCATTATCAATACTCCTTGAAAAAGCATGGTGTTCATGTAGAACAGTGTTTCCCAAACTTTTGACATACGTGTACCCCTTCCATAATTTTTGTAATGCTGAGTACCCCTCTTCAAAAAAAGGATGTATTTTAATAACAATCAAAATATATTTATTTTTTTCTTTTTTGGTACATACACAAAATAATAATAAATGAAAAATAAAATCATTAATAATAAAATATAATTAAAAGTTATATTATAAATAACATTTATTTGCACACTGGACCATCTCACGCCTCACAATACTGTCTTGACTTGACTCATGAGAATGTAGAATTAGGCGCAGCTAAGCATGGTGCAGTGCATATCCCCACCAAACTCTTCCTGTATCCCTGGGGGTACGCGTACCACTCTTTGGGAAACACTGATGTAGAACACAATATCATGGTTTTGAACTAGTGAGAAAAGAGTAGAGAAAAATGATAACTTCTCTTCTGGTTGTACTGTTTCTAGTTTTGTGGTCAAATATATTATTAAATTATCTTAAAGTAACCACTGGGAAAGAAATTCCTGAATATTTTTCCATGGTCTTCCAGGATCCTTTGTGAAATGTGTATAGTTGGTTGAAGGGCTCCTAGCAAAGGACCTTTCATGTATTTCTGTTAATCATCACCTATTGGAACAGTCCACTTGGCAAGAAACTCAGTGTGATCTATGTCCAACAACAAGCAAAGAACACCCTCCATTGTCAGTGAACTGAATTTTGGCAACAATCACATCAGCAGAGAAGCTGACCTTGAAAGTTTAGCTTTGAGATGAATCCTTATCATTTGCTGAGACCATGATTATAGTCATGTAACAGAATCAATGTATCCAATTAAATTTAAATTTAGATAAATAACAAATGATTTCAGTATAAGTATAGCCCATAAAATATTTGAGAAAAGCACACTTTTAAAATGTTGTTTATCTGAATTTCAAATTTAGCTGATGCCTTGTATTTTAACATGTATTTTGTTCTACCATAAAGCAAAGGATGAAACTGAGCCCTAACAATATACATGATTCAAATTATGCATTTGATAATAAATGGCTATTATTTTGAACCACACTGTGGGATAAATTATTACACAATAATGAAAAGAAAACTAATGTATTAGCTTGTTAAATTTTATCCCATTTTCTAACCAAACTTATTTTTTATCTTAAGTCTACTGTACAAAATACACTTCCCAATTTCTTGTTCAAAAATCCATTTTCTATGATCTCCTACATAAGTTAATAATAATTTATTTGGAAATAGTAGATAATAGATTCAATATGTCAGTTGAGAATTGTGTATCTGTTGGCACACGTTCATTATTTGAGTACATTTGTATTACTGAGATTTAGTCAGTTAAATATGTATTTAATTTACTTTGTATCTCCGCCAAATTTCTAGTTTTCTCAGAGGAAAATCAAAATAGCCCTTGCATAAATGTTGTTGGAGTTCAGTTATATTTTCTCTAGATGACCTATTTGTTATCATTATAAAATATAATTTCTTTGACTTGTTTTGCGTCGCTATTTCCTCCATGAGATGCTAACAAATATGATATAAATACACATCCAAGTGAGATAGAATTTGCCTCTTTTTAATATTAAGGTTATCAATCTATAAGACATAGATTGAGAATAAGAATAGCTGTTGTATACAACTGGCCCTAGAACACATTGTTAAGGGCACAGACCTTTGCACTTTCAAAAATCAGTGTATAACTTTTGATTTCCCTAAATATTAACAACTAATGTCTACTATTGACTGAGAGCTTTATTGATAATATAAACAGTTGATTAACACATATTATCTATGTGCTATGTATTATCTACTATATTCTTATAATAAATTAAGCTAAAGTAAAATGTTATGAAGAAAATAATAAATTATATTTTAAAATCCATTATTTATTAATTATTTTATTAATAAGCTTTGGATTAATTATTATAAAATTATTTATTTTTAAAATATGCATATAAGTTGACCCACACAATTCAAACCTGTGTTGTTCAGGACTGACTATATTTCAATCTCTCAGATATTTTTAATATTCCATGAACATTATTAATAGTAGTTTAACAATATTATTTGCAGGTTTATTTTCCTTATCTATTATTAAATTTTATTTATTCAATAAAGCTTACTGTGGGGAAAGCTAACTCAAAAAAGAAAGAAGGGTGAAAGAAAAATAGGTTTCATTTTCTTTGGCTTCATGAACTTACCAGAAATTTCTACTATTTATCTAAATACATTTATGATTTACTTATCTTTATCCATTGAATATTAATTTTATCATTGATTTTAACAACCCCCCATTCTTTTCTTCTAGTGAGATAGAAAACTTTCTCACAATTAATATTTCCACCAGACAGTGTTTGATAATGTATATTCTACCCTTTTATGAATGGTTCAAAGAAAAGAGAATTATTTCAACCATAAAACCAGACATATTAGAATTGTGATTCATATGCCATAAATCATTTAATTCATGTATCATTAACTTACTAACTGAACTGCATCAGGAAATATATTTTTTTTCTGCAATGAAGTTAAAATTTTTACTTATGCATTAATCAGATGTTAAATTAAATGTAAAAGAAAACGATTCTCTGATAGTATTTGAGGGATAAGCCAAGTGACGTTAAAATGAGCAAATTATTTCAATACATAATTCGATGAATATTTCTAGAAGTGTATTATCATTCTCATGCATTGAGATGTATATATGATTCAAGGGCAAGTTTTAAAATCCAGATTCCAGGACTCATTCTAGAGATTTTTTTATATATACAACTGGCTTGAATGCATGATATACATTGATTCTTCATAAAATAACAACAACCAGTAGATATTCAATTTTTTTCTCATTTGTGAACAACTTTTATGTCGTCCACACATTTTTTTCAGGGAAAAATGCATATTTTTATAAGAGATGAAGCTTTTATTATTCCCTCGTGTACCCAGTGACATGGAAGCCAGAGCAGTATTATACCTTATTTTCTTAGTAACTTAGGAAATGATTCACTTGAATAAACCTGACCACAAGGCTCAGTCTGACGTGCTTTTCGATCCCGACCCTTTTATTCTTCAATATGCTTTGTGGAGTTGAATATAAACAATAGTTGTCTTTCTTTTAACCCTTACATTACCCTTGCCCCTTTAGATTTGGAGGGACACTTGCTCCTTCTCAGGTCCACAGAATCTAACAAAATGCCAATGAATATTGAATACTACTGTCAAAGACGTGGAGTCTTTTCCCATGTACCTCATGTGTGAGTCAGTAGAGAAGTCAGACCCTCTTATTTCATCCCCCACCATCTCACTGCTCTCCTATTCACGGATGCTGTCACAACATGTTTTGCACTAACTCTGTCACTTTTCAACAGTATTTTGCAAATATCCTCATTTCATACTTTTCTGAATACTCTGCTCCTCTGAAGCTCATGCCCTTACCTATTCACCTCAGGGCATCATAGAGACTAGTAATTTTCACTCCCTAAAGGTGTTGCTTTCAGTCCCTAAAAGTGGACTTCTACTATTTCTATTTACTCCTCAGTCAGTTCTTCCCTTAACTGATCTGGGTTCCCAGGCTACATGACTAGCTTACTTAGAACCACATCTTGTCACAGCTTTGAACTTCATCCCACTCCATTTCCACCCATTTCCACTCTGAGTTTCTAGCACTTGTCATCACCTGATATGCTGTTCTCTTGGACTTCCAGCACCCTTCTATCTTGACAGAAATACTTATCCTGTCGATCTTCTTGGTGTTATTTCTTCTAAAGAACAAAATACATAAAATAATTATAAAATTTGAGAAATATAAATACAACAGGTAGAGGTGAGTTAGGCTGCAAGAAGATGAACATATAATGTATAGAAAATAAGAATCATCAATAATACGAAATAATAAATACTTCTCATTCAATGCTTTTGGCATCAAATAATATTCTTGCATTATGTTAATCCTTATAAAAGTATTAAATGTTAATTTTATGGCAAAACTTGAAATATCTTACATGCATTGAAAAGAACATTTATTCTGTACTTGTTCGATACAAATGTCTAGTAATTCCAAACATACTATCATGGATCTTCTCAAAGACAGAATATCACATTTTGTTAAAATTCTAAGTAAAAGCTCCCAACTTAAGAGTTGTCTTTTCAAGTTTGTTTTAAAGCCTATATGGCTAGATTGAAAATCAAGAGCTTTTTTCTTCTCATGCCAGTAGTTAAAGGTCTATAAGATCATAATTATTCATAATCGAGGACAGAAATATAAAAGAATAATCTTTAAGTCATATAGTTATAGCATTTCCTATTATTAAGCTGTCATTATCTTCTAAGAGCTATCCTGATTCTTTTGTATACCTAAACTTGATTTTCTCAAACTTCCAGTTACCTATTCAATATTTTCACATGTCTCCCTGATGTTTCAGACTTTATACACTTAAACCAAAGTGTTTGAATTATAACACCAAACCTTCTTCTCTCCTGCTCCCATTAATAGCACTCAATGATACCACAATTCACCAAGTACTTATGGCATCACTCTAAAAGTCAACAGCTCTCTCTCAGTACATATTAGAATAGGTAGAAATTTTAAATTTTAATGAGGATACAAATGATTTGAACTTTGGTATCACCAACTGCACTAATTCAAACATTAAACATTCAATTATTTAATGCAACAACAAACATATATCTCATAGACATTTTGCAGAGCAAATGCAGCTATAGACAAAGATTATATATTAGATGATTAATATTTTCAGAAAATCTAAAACAGACGAGATTAAACTACTGTGATGGAAATTGAAACAGCTGTTTAAATAGCTTCTTCTTTCCATGTAAGCAATATCTCATGTAAAACTGGAATTATATTTATTGGATTAAAGGAAGATAACTGCTAATAACCAATTTTTGAAACTGTACTTTATTACTTCATAGCTATTTGAAATTCTGATTTATGCATGTCCTGTACAAATGGCATGGATAAAGACCAAAATAAGCAATTAGACACCCATTTATCATGTCTTTGCAAGATAGGAAAAAAACATTTTTTTCTGAATAATATAATAAGTTATGAGAAGATTTTAATTATGTGGAATGCCATAGTTAAGAAAATGGACAAGAAATTATTTTATATAGTTGTACCCAGTTTTCATTATCTTCTAAATTTTCAAGAAAAATATCACTTCTAAATAAAGACAATTTCTTCCTGTCTTTATAAAAGTTAAATAATATATTTAATGTAAGTACAATTACTCTTAAAGAAATGTTTATATAAGATTGGTGTGTAATTAAATGGAAATGTGAAAACTGAGAAAAACCTTGCCAAGTTTGTGAACAGTTTTAGACCCTCTGTCAACAAGACATTTGTTGACAAGTAATTTGGCATCATGCATGAGCTGAGAACAGCATTTGGAATGTATGTCTATAAATTGTGAAGGTTAAGATTGACAACATGCATGATGACATGTCAAGAAATATTTGCAAATATTTCTGGTGTCAGCACAATTCAGATTCAAATAAGGATTTGTCTGGCATAAGACAAATTATATGTAAACTAGTAAATAAATGGAAGCACAAGAAATAAGTGCCATGAGATCTGTCACCCACTGCCAGATTTCAGAATAACCAGTAAATGCCCTGGACTAAATGATCACTATCATGCAATTAAAAGCAAAACAAAATAAAAACCCTCACAGAACATTCTGGCTGTCTGTCCAGGCTAAAGTGGGCAGGAAGAGATTTCAACCCCATGGTTCCTAAAAGTACCATATTTGCCGGCGTATAAGACGACTTTTTGGCCCTGAAAAATATGCCTCCAAGTGGGGGGTAGTCTTATACGGTGAGTATATAACAAACTCTGTATTTTTAGTGGAAATGTTAGGGGGTCGTCTTATATGCCCAGTCGTCTTATACGCCGGCAAATATGTATTTTTCAGGGCAAAAAAATTGTCTTATACGCCGGCAAATACGGTATATATTTTTGTGACATGAGATATATTCAAGATCATTAGAGTCATTAAGACAGACTATCAAGAGATATAAATTACACTAATATAAGGGGGGAGGAGAAAAATATCACCACTTATGAACTTGCTGAAATTCTCTTTGTACACAAGGGTATGAGCCCAGCAGGTGTGGCTCAGTGATTGAGCATCAATTCATGAACCTAGGAGGTCACAGTTATCTTATTGAGGCACATACCTCAGGTTTGGGCTTGATTCCCCCCAATAGGGGGTGTGCTGGAGGCAATGATCGATGATTCTCATCATTGATGTTTCTGTTTCTCTCTCCCTCTCCCTTTCTCTCTGAAATCAATATATATATATATATAGATCTGATTGCTTGGTTGTTTCTAAACAGAAGCTCAGTTACATTTTGAGCCAGTGGGGGCCATCCCACAGATCAGATAAAGGGCATGCTTAAATGGATTGGAACATACACTTTCTGATGAGAGAAAACTAGGGTCACCCCAGACTCAGCTACTTCATTCACCTGCATCTTACTTTCCTTCATCACAATATACCTACTGTGCAGATTTGTTGTAAAGTAACAGATAAAAAGGATTACGAATATTTACTGCCATGTTGAAAGTGTTCCATCAGTGGTTGCTGCCTCAGAGGCTTGTTGTCAAAGAGCAAAAGAAGATTAAGGTTTCAGAAAAGGGTTTGAGGCATGGAACTTTTTCAAGTGGTTAATTCTGTGAAACTGGGTAAGTCATACAACTTATTGCTCATGTAATTGAAGGGAATAATGCATGAAATCATTTTTATACTTTATGGGAACTTGAGGTTGTTTATAATATACTACATAATGTATACAGTACGTTGAAACTCACCATATCTTTCTAGGGACAATATTTCCAGAACAATGTGGCATTTTTTAATGACAAATGTTTTCATGAATAGGCGTTTGTGTGTATGTGTGTTTTCTGTTGTATTAGAACCTTTATTTCTCCTCTGAATGAAGCATATTATGTTTTACCTATGATAATTTTTTCTCCCAAAGGTATAAAACTTTTAAAATAATAGCATGCCCAGCCAGTGTAGCTCAGTGGTTGAGCATTGATCTATGAATTAGGAGGCGACAGTTCGATTCCCAGTCTGGGCACATGCCCAGGTTGCAGGCTCAATCCCCAGTGTTGGGCATGTAGAAGACAGCCAATAAATGATTCTCTCTCATCATTGATCTTTCTATCTCTCTCTCCCTCTCCCTTCCTTTTCTGAAATTAATAAAAATGTTTTGAAAACAATAAATAAATGAATTAAATAAAAGTATAATTATCTGAAAAAATAAGAGCCTGTTGTAACTGGGAATGAATACCCTATACTTATATAAAGCTACCCATGCTAATCTTAGTAAGTGTTAAACCTAGCTTGTTATTCTAACCTGATGTCCTCTCCAAACTAGAGTTTGCATGTTAAAAGTTTCTTTTCTAAGTATACTTTACTAGAATCATCAGTTTCCATTCCTGTGTATACCTAGAGCAGCCTGACCTTTAAGGACCTAGCTAACTCTGACTGCCCAGACACATAATCTGCTGACAAAAAGCCAGATGGCCAGCTCAAGGACACTGACCATGAAAATCCATATGGCAACCAGTAAGGACACTACTGGCATAGCCCCTCCCCCTCTTCTCTGTTCTGCTTTCCCTCTCCCTCCTTATAAAATCCTCTGCCTGCTCAGAGATGTAAGGATGAGCTTTGGTACAAGCGTCCCCCATCTCTCAGGTGCTTCTCACCAGCACCTGTCTCACAAGTTTGGCTGTTCGGGGGCAGGCTGTAGGACCTGGGTCAGTGACACTATCCCTCCATTTCTCTGATAGGAGTTTTACTTCCATAGACACCAAATCACAAACACAAACGCCCTAATCTCATTGAGCAATCTCCTTTTAATTTCCTCACTTTTCCACTAGCTCACCCCGCTGCTTAAAATCTCTTCTGCATTTTGTCTCCGTATAGTTGAGTTCAAAATCTCTCCCCTAGTGCAATTGTATTGAACCCATTGGAATAGTCTTGAGTAAAAATAGGGTTTCCCTTTATACCATTAGGGCAATTAAAAACAAATACTCTTTATACAACATTCCTATGCACTAACTGCCACTTCCTTTCCCTATTGTCCTACATGATTCTTCTCTATAGCACTTCTGACATATATTTATTTTTAGTATAATTTCTGCTCCCTACTAGCACTTCTAACAGCCTTTATATTTCTGTGTATTATATTTATAGTCCCTTAGATAATACCTGGAACTCAGCAAGTAAAAAATGAATGAAAGTGTCATTCAATGGCCTATTTTAATAGCCCTTAGTCTGAAATTTAAGGAAAGGGCCTTTGGACTTGTAACTGCATAAGAGATCCTACAGAAAGGATTTTTATGTTTTCATTTTCTTTTCTTTTAATATTGATCACACCTAATATGTTCTATAGAGTGAGGTAACAAAAGGAGTGATTCCTGCTTTGAGGCTTTCAAAATGAATTATAAAACACTCAAGTGAACCTGTAGATAGAGAATTTATCTTTTTAAAAAGAGCTTTAAACTATTCGTGATAGAAAATCATAAAGCAATTATTATAACCATAAAATCATTTTACATGTTAAATTACAATTTCTCAACAAAACCAAATATAAAATCTGAAGAAATTAAGCATTTTAGTCCAACTTGTGTGTGTTTTTTTTTAATTTTATAGATATGTTGATTCTAATCCTTGATTAAGTTTCCCTCTTCATTTTGGCCACCGGAAAATAAGAACAAACAATTAGCCAATCCCTCACAGTTGCATAGGAGACATATTTCTATGAGGTATTTTTATTCTAGTTTTGTGTTATTGTTCTTTCAATCTCATTTCTCTTTGAAAAATGAGTCAGGTAATTCCATATTATAAAAGGACAATATGCAAATTGACTGAACAGCAGAATGACCGGTCGCTATAACATGCACTGACCATCAGAGGGCAGATGCTCAATGCAAGATCTGTCCCCTGGTGGTCAGTGGGCTCCCACGGGGGGAGTGCCACTCAGCCAGAAACCAGGCTCATGGCTGGCTAGCGCAGCAGCAGTGGTGGAAGCCTCCCCTGCCTTCACGGCAGCACTAAGGATGTCCCTATGAGGAGCAGGTCTAAACCGTCAATCAGACATCCCTTCCCAGACTTGGAGAGGGTGCAGTCTGGGCTGAGGGACCCCTCCTCTCCAAGTGTACAAATTTTGTGCACTAATCCTCTATATGTAAATAAGCATAAAAAACATACTTTTGTCTACATAAAAATTACTTGCTCTTAAAATTATTGAATAATATTATATTAGCTATTTCTTAGTAATATTCACTAGCAATCTTTTGCGATTTTAATCTAATGAGTAGGAAGCTTCATGTATCCCTTCTATTGTGGCATTCTGCTCTGCTTTCAAACTAAGTAATGCAGCAGTGTGATGGTACTAAATCAAACCAAGGGTGAAAATAATTTATCTGCCCAGAATAAAAATGTCAATGCATTACTAGGAAAAGAGAATTATATAGTGTGGCTATACCTTTGATTAAAATTAACATAATATTTTATTGAATAGAATTCAAAAGACACAACAAGCATTACTCTAAAATATTATAAAGAGACCTAACCCATTTGTTTCAGTTGATAGAGCATAGGCCTGTGGATGAAAGAGTCCTGGGCTCAATTCCACAAGGCACATGCCTGGCTTGTGGGCTTGATCCCCAGTGTGGGGTATGCAGGGGGCAGCCTATCAATAATTATCTCTCATCATTGATGTTTCTATCTCTCTCTCCCTCTCCCTTCCTCCCTGATATCAATAAAAATGTTTTTAAAGAAGGATATTTAGGTACCTCCTAAAAACTCTGACAATGGGTCCCCTGAACTCTACACGGGGTGGGGGAAGTATGATTGTATTAGATTGTTACAAGTAGAATATTTGTTCATGGACCAATACAATGAATAAAATAATAGAAAAAGAAAAAGAAGGATGTATATTCAAGAATGAAGGAATGAAGGGAGGGAGGAAAAAAAGAAGGGGTATAAAGTTTGTAGGCAGGGAAGAAAAATTATATTATATTAAGTAAATTCAGAAAAGCACCTGACAATGTAAATGAAGAAAAGCAGGTGTACCTTTTCCTCCCTAAATGAGGCTGTCAAGGATAAAGGTGTTCCCCTCCTTCATTTTATTGGCAGTGTCATGTCCATAACAATAAGCAGTTGGAAAAATTGCCAAATTTATCATTTTTGACATTCAATTTTCTGGATCCCTTTTGCAAAGCCATGCTTAAGTTGTGAATAGATTTTTAGTATGAGAATAAATTGATTATGATGTTTTATAGATATTTATGTTGGCTGATGTTTTTCTGCTTCAAAATCTGGTGTTGTGGTCCTAAATTTTCTAGGGAATTTGGATGTACTTTAAATGAGAGTAATAACAATGATTAAAATAACTGGGGCCCATATAAAATTGTACACTTAGATTGCTGAGTTAAAGTAGAAACCACTTTTCATTTTTGTGAGTGTACTGGATATTTTTAAAAATATATTTATTGATCTCAGAGAGGAATGGAGAAAAAAAAGGGAGATAGAAACATCAATGAGGAAAGATAATCATTGACCAGCTTCCTCCTCTATGTCTCCTACTGGGAATAGAGACCACAACCCACCATATGCCCTGACTGGGAATCAAACCATGATATCACCAAGTGAGTAAGTTTTAATGCACAACTACTTCTCAAGCCTTTATCTGTTTCATGTTTGCTAATGTCCAGGTGAACACAGAGATTTGCAAGAAAATCCCAGATTTAAAGAATAGAGACATAAACTCTAATTCTCTTTGGAGAGAGTAAAAAATTGTGGACACGTTTACAATTTACTCAAATTTCACCACAGTACTCAGAGCAGAGTAAGTAGGTATAAGAAATACTACTCTCTCATTCAGATACACTTGCAGATCATTCAATAGAAACCTATGTGCTACGTCCTAAACTCTGCATTACATGGGATATCCATTTGTTTTGGTTCCTACCTTACGCCTTCTCTATCTAATTTCTCTTTCTACTTCATAATCTTTAAATCAAGAAAAAAATTAGAGGAACTCATTCAGATTTCCCCAACTTTCTCTGCTTTATATAGTGAAATAAAGAAATCCCCCTTAAATTCATACTTCGCTCCTCCAATCTTCTCACCTTCCCAGGAATTTTCCATCTTCAAGGACATTCAAGGCGTAACTGTAATGTGGTAGTCTGCTAAACAGCAATGATTTTAATGAGAAGCAGACAATCCAGTTGAGTGATTGTGGGAAGGGATCACCTTTCAGACCTTGGACATGAACAGGCAGCAGGCACTTGACCAGGGAAGCAGTCATTCTCATTTCCTGCTTTCACTTTGGGAACCATAGGTTAGAGGATAGGACTCTTCTTTAGTGAGGGAACTTGATCAAAGAACCTAGTGTTAATAGGTCTACATAAAAACAAGGTACTATGTTTTAAAGGATTTTAGCTAATGATTTCTACCAAGTACTATGGTAATATTATGGGATTGACTATTCCTGTGTGACCTTCCAATACATCGTAGATGACACAGACCCAATGGAGCTTGTTTAGCCCACATTGGCAATAGGCAGCACCCCTCTGAGCCCAGATCCCAGATCCCAGTGTCCTTTCTTCCCCCTCTCCCAGCCCAGAGCCTTGGTGGTGCAAGAAGGTGAGCCTCCCAAATACATGAGGTACAGGATAAAGAAGGCACTACTTTTGACAAGATTGTTCCAAAAACTATTTGAGGTGCAATGCCAGTGAATAAAGAGCTGCCAAAAAAAATAGTGCTTATGAACTTGCTTTTCTCATGAATGTGGATGTCTATGCAGGAGATAGAAAAATAATTTTCATTTTATTGTATATATAATAAAAATAAAGATGTTGAAAAGTTAATGATGATATAGTATTAAGTCCATACGGCATAGTAGAGAATAGATTAAAAAATATCACTCCATTTCTCTCACCTAACCTGAATTAACTTCTGGAGTATATAAATTTTATATTTTTGTGGTCACAATCACTGTACATATACAATGCACTAGCTTATGTGTTTTTTTTTTAATTTAACAAATTATAAAACATTTCTCACTTATTAGTTTTCAAAATTGCCATTTAAATGGTTGTGTCATTTATTATTTCTAGAGCTGGTTACCAACATTTCCTTAAAATAACAGGACTCGTAGAAATGACAGATGTGACCCTACAAATTCTGTAGGGATTCATCACAGATGCAATTTTCAGGGGAGGAGATGATATGCGAAGTTAAAAAGTGGAATAAAATTAGGTGAAAATAGCCTCTCAGTTTATTTTGATACACAGGTTCATAAGGGGACGTATTTCTCTGACCATTTCCCTGCTACTGAAAGTGAGTATACATGATAACTTCTGCCCGTGTGTACTTCTGAAAATTTACTATATGAAAGTCTTTTGTGGAAGTAAACATACTATCCTGCATACTTTAATACCACACTTAAATGCAGGGGTTAATTTCTGAGAATAAATTCCCAGGCATTAAAATGCTGGGTCAAAGGAAGGAATTTTGTTTGCCTTTTGTTTGTTTTTCCCTCCCCTTCTATTTTTTTCAGCTTTATTGCCTACAAGTACTCTATGAAGCAAGGCTACTTTGCTCTGGTTTAATGCATGAATAAACATCAGACAGCTATCTGGAGGCATCAACATTACCATTTGTTTTATTTCTTTCTTAGCATGGTAGGCAAAATTTGTACCTTGAGGTAGTTTCTATTTCTTTAATCACTGTTGCTTATAGGAGTAGAATACATGATTTAGGCCTAAGCCAAACAGAACAGTATAGTCCTTGTGTTCAGAGGTTGGTTGAGAGATCAGAATACAGTGGATCTATCCGCACACGCCAGCACTGTTCCCTGGGATGCTAGCATGAAGGCACTTGCTGTTTGTTGTGAGTGACTTTGGCTAAATATAGCCCTTGGAGCTGCTATCAGTCATCTGGAGGCTAAGCCAGCCTGAGACAAAAGGAAACACAAAGTGAGGAGTGATGAAAGAAATGGAACAAGATATTATCTGTCCATATGGGCTAATAAAACTAAACAATGTCACATAACGTAAAAAACAGTTCCTTCGTTTGCACCATTTTTATTCATTGCATTTCTGTATGTGCTCTTTAAACTCTCAAAAGATATGAGGCAGAATCACTGCCATACTTTTTGCTGTGAACTTTGGGGTCAATTTGGGGTTTTATTTTATAATCTTTCACTCTTAAAATGGGTAGTGTTGAGTAGAGTTCAGTGATAACTTAAAAAGCAGAATTGATGCATTTGTAGCATAAGCTTTTAAAGACAAGAAACCAGAGTTTATTTGGCTAAATATTTTATCTCCAGGATTAGCATCAGAGAATAACACTGTTGTGGAGGCATAGAGAGGATGGGAGATATATTGAGAGGAACAAATGACAGTCTCTGTAAATCTTATAAACATTTATTTTTTTTTATGCTGTAGATGCATGCATCTTATAGAAGTCATATTATCTCCAAACTTTCAACTTGAGGTTAGTGACCAGATTCTCACTTCAGTCTTGTGGCTTCCTGTGTGGCATTCAGTCCACTTTGCCAGGAATGTGGCAAAAATTGGAAACACCATATATCATTTTATGTTAATGATCTATCTATATCTATCTATCTATCTATCTATCTATCTATCTATCTATCTATAGTCTCAAGGGCTTTAGAGTTCATCTAGACTAGTGGTTTCTGCCTGTCCTGTCCTCAATAATCCTTTTGCAAACCCATTGAAGGCAGTGGCACTGCCCAGCGCCTCGGGTGGAAGACTTTAGTAAAAACATACTGGCCATCTACCTGCTTCCAAAGCCAACTCAGTTAAATAGTGAACCTAACTAAATACATTTTCCTTCCTGTTATATATAAAATCCATAGCTTCCATTGAATGTAAGTATAGAGACTCCCCTGTAACATGTTTTCACTGTTTTTTACATTTAATTACAAGATTTTCATAAAACCTCTTTCCACTTACCTATGTACCCCAAGATAAAAAGGTCAGATCTTTACTGAGGCAGCTAAGGATCAGATGAAGTGTGTAGTGACATGAATAAAATCAGATGGGGCTGCAGAAATTAATGGGAGATTTAAAATTACTCTTCCTCTTCCTCAATCTCATTCCAATTTTCTTTCAAAGTCTTAGTTATGAGTAAACAGCTAGACATGCCCATAGTTTGCATGAACAAAATCCAATTTCTAAATACCTATTAATGTACTATAAAATGGTGATATAACCTATTATAGAAAATGAAAAGAATAATCAGAATATATATTCTCCAATTGATTATTTGTCATTATAAGTAGAAAATTTCTGAATATTTTCTTCTTTATTGTGCTTCTTAAAATTATTTTTAACAAAACATTAGTATTCTTAGTTCACTTAGATGTTTGGGGTAAACACTTAAAATAAATATTTGTAATGCTAGTAGATTTAGTTCACAAAATAACATCTCTATTGGTAAATTTCACAAAAATGTATAAGCCCTTATTGCTATTTTTCCCTAGAATTAACACAAAAGTCTTAAATATGACTTTCTAAAGTTTTAAAAATTACAAACTTTATTTTTATAGCAATTTTAGGTTCATAGCAAAATTGAGCAAAATTTCCACAGAGCTTCTATGTTCCCACTGGCCCCACATGTGCAGAATACTAACCCCCCAATATCAACATCCCACACCACAGTATGTTTTATGTTTCCTGTACTTCTGAAATTAAAAAAAAAAAAACATGTATCTCAAGGAAAACAAAAATTTGTATAACATAAATTTGTGAAAGAAACAAAATCATAACATAGTTTACATATTCAAAGCAACTTTTACCAAGAAATTACCACACTGTATGAAAGCTTTATCCAAATTTTAAAGAATTTGAAAGAGATAGTCATGGGAAAATAAAAGGAGTGATTTTGGGAAGAAACAAATTTGAGTCCTAAGGGATACAATCACTCATTTTTTTTTTGTCTTGTGTTGGGAACTTCCATAAATATTCTAACTATACTACATTGCTAAGTACCTCATACCTTAGCTTTGTCTTCATTTTTTTAAAAAATATACAGAATGAATAATTTAAATTGTAATTATAATGCCATATTTATTTTAAAGTGCTCTGTTTAAATATAAAAAAGCCTTGTGCCTTTCTGACCTGTCACCTTCAGTAAGAGCAAAAGTTGTTTGCTATGAATGTCACTAACACAACCCTAACATACTAATATTGCATATTCATTTCTTTGACCTTTTGCCTGCCTATAACAACCTATGTCCTTCTAGCTTGAGAATATGTACCCAACATTTCATAGTCTTGATTTAGAAATGACAACAGTAACAAATATTTATGTATCCTCTGAAAATGAATGGATTTAAAATAGAAGAATTGATACAGAGGTATATAATCAAACCTTCATAGAACTTTGGTCAGGAATCTTCCTTAACACCCCACTGACATATGAAATTAGATTCTAGTCTAGAAGAAAAGGTTGTTTCCAAGGTTACTGCCATATTTTCATTGTTTCATTGCATGTTTATGAGTATTAAGGGGATTTATCCATGTTAAGCATTTAGAAATGTCTAAATTACATAGTAAGCATTAAGTAAACATAACCTTTTTTAATATTTTATTAATTATTTTAGCTATTATTTTGATATAGAAGTGTGTATATAATAAATTAAGAATTACATAAAATATTGTTTCACTACATATTATACCATTTTAGAGATAAATATGAATCTTTCATATTTTTATTAATCATAGGTATTTTACTACTGCATTGACTATATAAAATTTTCTGGAAATTCTGAGATAATTGTTAAAAATGGTTGGATATAATCTATAAATTGCCAATAATACCATTATCCTATACTTATAAATTTAAAGTACTAAATTCTGTAACTCTATAAATGACAAGGCATTTATAAAAAAATAACATTTCAACTCTGCAAATAATTTGAAGATTGGAAATTCGAGTCAGAAAACTTCTCAGGATGTACTTCTCAAGTCATTTCAATTCTCTGTACTTTCCTCAACTGAAACAAGGTTTCTTCCTAGATATACCTCTTTCTCTCAGTCTAACTCCTCACAGCAAAGTTGTCTCCATGCTGGGTAAATTGTTTTTATTCTAAATCACAGCAGCCTCATGATCAGAGCCAACGTTTTCACTACAGAGGATTTATCTACCTAGAATAAAAACTAATCAAATTAACATTAATGAATATATTAGTATTTGTTATGGCTCTATTTCTGTTCAAAGCTAACAATGCCTTGATCAACTGTTTTTTTAAATGATATCCTTAATCTGCATAATAATTATCTGCTTCCCTAATTTTTTTTCTCATCAATGGAAAGTCTAAATTTGGAAATGGAATTTTCTCAAAGAATGGAATTGCTAAAAGGGTTAAAAACCCAACTCCCTAACTCAGAGGCACAAGATCATGTATAAATTAGCCAGAGCCCAAGAGAAAGGCCATGTTCTTGTAGGTGCTTAATTGATTTTGGTTAATGATGATGATACACTTCATGAGTACAAGCACCAATTAGGGAAATAATAACTTGCAATGGCTTAGTAAGCAGAATGGCCAAGAAAGCAAGGGATTTCAAGAATCCCCTAATAGCCCCAAACCCCTGATTTTATATGCCAAGAAAAACATGGATCCATTTTCCCAACTCATATACTTGAAAATCTTAGGAGTCAATGCTTAAAATATTTCCGCACAAGACTGAGAAGCACCTGACTAAACATCCAGACCCAGGTAAAATTAATCTGCAAGGTGATATTTTTTTATAACCTGAGTTATATACAAGTGAAGATGTCCATGATCTATATTTCATTACAGAATGCAATTTTTTCTCTCTAACAACGTCATGTTATTCCAAATATGTTAATCACAGATTCAGTATTAGATTAAAATGCTTGTATTGACTAGAATTTCTGTCCTAAGTTCCATCAAAATGGCTATCAATGTAAATTGGATTCATTTTTACAGGATCTCTAGAAACCAGGAGATTGCCAATAGTGTACAAGTATACTGAATTTACTACTTAACATGTTTTGCATTTAGTTAACAAATACATATTAAGTGCTGAATTCTATGCTATGGATAGACCTTCAAGACTTCTTCTTCTTCTTTTTTTGAGGATTTGTGGAACTTACTTTGTTATTGTACCTCTTATAAATTTTATCTCTCTTCCCAACATTGTTTCCCTTTCTACTCACAGATATTGTTTCTCATATAAATTCCCAATAAAAGTCATGAATGCAAATTCCAGAGGCTCAGAATCTGTTTCGTAGGAAACCTCACCAACTACAGGTTATCCTAGGAGGGAGCTTAGGAAGCCAATTCTAAACTGGGATTTCTGAGATTAATAAGCCACCTTTCAGATGGTAATGAAGACCTGGTCACTTATAGTAAGTGAAGAACTGATGGATCCTGGAATGCAATTTTAGAACTTTTACTAAAACTTTCACTGCTGGTGAATCAGGATAGATACTTGGAAAAGAATGCACAGGTATGTGCAATATCTCAAGATAAGTTGGAAGAGAAAATTATAGAAACAATGAGAACTATAGTACTGAGGTATATTGACAAAGAGCAGAGAGAAAATTAAAAGCTAAGGGAGATTAATGTAAAGTAGATTGAGGAAACCAGTAGGCCTATATTAGCAGCACAAAAAAAGTGGACGATAGAAGAATAACAAGAATGGTCATTAGAACTTATTATGAGTCAAGACACACACACACACACACACACACACACACACACACACACACACACACCTCTGATAGGATATATGTGCTCAGAATGTGTGAACAAATACCGCAAAGTTTAAGTAATAATCACCTCAATGACACATAAGCTTTCCAATGTCCTGAGGCGTTTCTCCATGCAAGGTGAGAAACAAATTATTACATCTTGCATCTCATCACTAAGAGTAATCACTGTACTTGGTTGGCCTCTCTGGGTTCTTAAACTAGCATATTAAACGATGTTCTACCCATTTACCTAGTAACAAGGATATCTGTCAGCTTTGATTTAGACCATACTAGGAAACTATACTGAGTGGCCAGATTATTATGACCACCCCATCAGTACTTTGTTGGGCCACCTTTTGCCTTCAATAGTTAGGTGATTCTTCTTGGCATTCACTCCACAAGATGTTGAAAGGTGATGCAAGGAATCTGACACCATGCCTGATGAATAACACTGTCCAATTATGTGAGATTTGATGGTTGTAGAACAAGCTGCCTGATTTCTTTTAACTTCATCCCACAAATGCTCAATTGGATTGAGATCTGGTGATTCTGGGGGCCACCTAAGCAAGGTAAAGTCTACCTCATGTTCTTGAAACCTCTTCTACACAATATGAGCGCTTTGGCATGGTGCATTGTCTTATTGGAAGAAGCCATCTCTATTGGGATATGCCATCAACATGATAGGATGAACTTGATCAACTACGATACTTAGGTATGTTGTAGTATTCAGATGTTTTTCACATGAATTAAAGGACCCAAATCTTGCCAGGAAAACATGCCCCAAATCATAACACTGCCCCTACCAGCTTGAAGGGTTGCACTCATGCATGTGGGGTGCATATTTTCATGCTATTTCTGCCAAATTCTCACTCTGCTATCTGCATGATGCAACTGGAAACATGAGTCATCAGACCACAGGACTTTTTTTCCCAATGCTCAACTGTCTAATCCTTGTGTTCCTGTGTGAATGGGAGACATTTTATCTTGGTAACTGCAGACAGCAAAGGAGTTCAAACAGGCCTTCAACTTCCATATCCCATACGATGCAGTGTACGACTAATTTGCTTACAAATGTCAGGTGGTCAAAATAATCTGGCCACTCAGTGTATTTTTCAATAGATTTTGCCTTAAAATTTATATAAGTCACGTAAATAAATTCTTTCATCATCATCCAGTTATCAAGGCATATTATATTTTTTTATCCAGGATAAAATGAGGTACATGGATCATTATTTACCAGTCTAAGACATAATAATATATATTAGATCCAGAATTTAAATCTGTGGCCTATCTAATGAGAAATAATACACCATGCAAACTACATTGGCAGGAGTGTGAGGTCTGACTCTACTAAGTTCATGGAAAAGCAGAATTTCATTTGGGACTGGAATATACTGAGCAATAAGAAAGATATCACAAAATATACTACAACACAGGTGGGCACATTATGACTCCTAGGTAAATATAATCCACTGCCTCTTTTTGCAGAAAAAATTTTGCTAGAACATAGTCTCATTCATTCATTTACTTGATCTATACGGCTGCTTTCATGCTACAAAGGCATAGTTGAGTAATTGTGACTAATACCCAATGGCCACAAAGAAAAATATTTACCATTTGGCTCTTTACAGTAGAAGTTTGGCGACCTTTGTTCTACATAGTCATGACATAATGAAGAAAGAGTTAAGTGAGAAAAATTTCTAAATATTCTTAGCTTTATTTGTTCACAGTTATTTTTACACACCTAGCACAGGCTTAATGCTTAGTACACATTAGAATACTTTTTGAAATAATGCCAAATGGTAAAAATAATACAGCTCTTTTAGAAAATTTTAAATATAGTAATGCGAGATTTTTTCAAAGATAATTATTCTGACAGTATTTTACCACCTAAATTAGAGGAGAGTAACTTGGGAGATATGAGATGTGTGAAAAAAAAAACCTTAGGAACTGCCTGAAAAATCTTAGAATAGTTCAGCTAAAGAATAATACATTAGTTTTAGTTTGGTACCACTATAAAGTAAAATAAAATAATTGATGAAAACAACACTCTGGAGGATAAAAAAAGTCACTTTCCATTGCTTAGAGGTGAATGATATATTCCTGTACCTCTAAATATCTTTAGTAAATCCTGTTTCTAGCTGATAAGATTCCATGGTAGAATTTTAGAGAAACTGGATGATAGTGAAGACTCTCATTGTCTTTCTACCTATGAGTATTGTCTTAAGAAGCCATTCAGTTAAAAAAACAGTATTAGCATCAATGTGAAGTTATCTTTCATTGCTGATATATAAGCTTTATTCTTTCTGGTTTAGGAGAAGACTTTATTTATTCTGTTGTAGTTTTTTTGTTTGTTTGTTTGTTTGTTTTTGTTTATTTCATTTTTGGCTGTTGTTGCTTATACCTTCCATATAATCTTCCCCATTATGTTTTTATTAAATTCAACATCTATTATTTTTCTAAAATGTTTTCCGTGATCTTAGTTAGCCATAAAAGTATTCTGTGTTTGAGACCAAATCTTTCTGAAGATACTCTACAGTTCATTCTGCTTAAGAAAGTCAAATAGGAGGAAAATAATCTTAGTATTAAATGTGTAACTTGCTGTCTATCTTCTTTTCTGAATTATCTCTCTCCAGGAAAGATGGATACCCCTAAGCAAAACAAAAAATATATATGACTCAAATTCATTTAAGGATAAGGCAGGCTTTTAATTTTCCTCAATATCTTCTTTTCTGTAATTGGATATCACATAGATACCTGCTATGGCAAATGTGTTTTATGGTTGTCCCAAATCCATTTTCTCAGGGAGAAATATTGAGTCTTATATTTTGCATTATTAATAGATTTTTGAGTCTCCAAGGTATGTACCCATCTCAGTGATTTCATTCAAACTTATTAATTCATTTGTTCATCATTTTTAAAGTGAAACTCTAGGCACATGTACTATGTGAGATGTAGCATGTTATCTCATTTTAAGGTTTTTAAAATATATTTGTATTGATTTAGAGATGTAGGGAGAGAGAGAAACATAAATGATGAGAGAGAATCATTTATTAGCTGTATCCTGCACACCCCCTACTGGAGATTGAGCCCACAACACAGGCATGTGCCATGACCTCCTGATTCATAGTTTAATGCTCAACCACTGAGCCACACTGGCAGGGCTCATTTTAAGTTTTGAATTCAGGAAGAAATATTAAGGAACAATTGAACACGTCTTAGGTTTGCTAGGTATATAAACTCCTCAGGAGCAAGGACCTTGAATTGAGAGGATGAACAGGGATCACAGCAGGACCAGGTAGAGATAACACATGGTTCTAAAGTCTCCATGAGAAATTAGTAGTTTGGGAAATTGAACACAAGAATGGAACAATAGAAAAGACATGCCTGCGATAAAACTTTCATATCAAAATTTCAGGAATAGAGTGATGATAACAAATGAGGTTGTGGCTAAAATAATCAATGCCTGCCAAAACCGGTTTGGCTCAGTGGATAGAGCATTGTCCTGCGGATTGGAAGGTCCCAGATTCGATTCCTGTCAAGGGCTTGTACCTTGGTTGCAGGCACATCCCCAGTCAGGGGTGTCAGGAGGCAGCTGATCAATGATTCTCTCTCATCGATGTTTCTAACTCTCTCTTCCTTTCTGTGAAAAATCAATAAAATATATAGTTAAAAAAGAAATTAAAATAATCAATGCCTGAGATAAAGTGGGTGTGAAAGTCAGTGGATGATTGGTCATAGAAATATTAAGTAAACAAGAGCAGACTGATTAGTTCAGGTTTGTGGGAGTTCTAGAGACCAGTCAAGGATCTGCAGCAATCAAGAAAATGTCCAATCAAGAAAAATCCACACTCTAAATGGTAGAAGACCATTGTGGCTCTTTTGTTTGTTTGTTTGTTTTGTGTGTGTGTGTGACTCTTGTCCCATTCTCTTCCCCACATGGTGCAGGGAGGTCAGGAGGAAGCAACCCAATTCCCTGTCCTTTCTCTGGAAAGGTGTGGGACTTGTATGCAATGTTCTGACATCTGTGGACTGCCCAAAAGATTGGCTTCCAGATAGATTGACTCAGAGCCCACACTGGAATGGTAACATGGCTTGGCTGGGAGCTGCAAAAGGCAGGGACAGGCACTCCGGCTAATGATACTGGGGCTCAGAGATTACAGGCAGAGAAATACAACAGGACCCCCGAGGTCTGAGAAGCAATGGACTGGGACGCTGGGGGAAATGTAGACATTTAAATGCAGCCTTGTACAAAGAAACATTGGGAAAGCGTACACATGCAAACATGTCCAGGGAGAAACAGGCCCACAAAATGCTGAAAAGATCCTAAGCCTTTTAATGGGAGGATTAGTGAGGGCTTCCACCAGCAGGGAACCAGTCTGAAACTACTGGGAGGAGTAGCTATTTCTGAATGCTCTATTTTCAAAAAGAGATCATAAACGAGAAACAAGGAAATTGGCCCATTGAAATGAATGAGATAAATATTTAGAAAATGGCCCTGTAGAAATGCAGGTGTACTTTCAAGCATATAAAAATTATTCAAAGTTGATTAAAGACCCACTTATAATATCTAAAAATGTAAAACTAAACAAACAAACAAAAACAACAGAGAGAAAACATCATGGCATTGAATATGGCAATCATTTCTAGAATGTGACACAAAAAGCACAGGCAACAAAGAAAAATAGATAAATTGTACTACATCAAATATAAAGCCTTTTGCACTAAAGGACACTATTAACAGGGTGCAAAGACAATGCATGCATGGAATGGTAGAAAATCCTTGCTTATAATATATCTGATTAGGAGTTGAGATATATCCCCTTAAAAAGCAATCATATGGTGGACAACTTGCATATCTTCTAAAGCAGGGATGGGGAACGTCATTTGGTCTAGCCCTGCCAAGGCATTAGGGATGAGTTAATTAAATGTTTGACCAAATACTAGTATAGAAGGCTGATTTTTAAGTTGATGCTAGTAGTTTTGCATGACCCTCGAATGATGTTATAAATATCCAAGTGGTCCATAGCAGAAAAAAGAGGTTCCCTATACCTGTTCTAAAGTAACCCACAGTAAACAAAATTCCAATGTTACATATATTGAGTTCATTTGAAAATTAACTTCATTCACTGCCCTACAACTGGAAATTAACAAATATAATTTTTTGATGATTAAAATGCCTTAAACAAAATAAACTTATTTCCTTTGGCCAAAACTCTTATCCTTTAACACTCTGATAAAGGACTACAGTGATAATATTATCTTAAAATTGTTGTGTTTGCAAGAAAGTAAAATTTTAGCCCATATCTGTTATGAATGTTAGGAATATTTTCCCACCACCATATGCTATAATCTTCATGCCTATTTTTAAGAAAATATTTGCTTGGAGAGATGTTGAGTTAAGGAATCCAGTAGAGGTGTATATTTAGGACAATGAAGAATAAATGTATAGAAGCTATGAAAGAAAGTATGTCTATCCAAAAATACAATATCTGCCTTAAAATGATAAAAACATATGTATTAGATTTAAATTAGGAGGACAACCTTCTCTTTGCCTTACCTATAGCCAGCCACTTTTATTAATATTTATTTGTCAATTAAAGATGATTTTATGTTATGTTATTATATTAGACTATAAACAAATCAAAGAATGGTTTAGATAATGATTGAGTTTGCTCCTCAATCTAATTGATTTTAGTACTTCAGAAGAGAGAAGCAGCCCTAGCTGGTTTGGCTCAGTAGATAGAGTGTTAGCCCACAAACCAAAGGGTCCCTGGTTTGATTCTGGCCAAGGGCACATACCAAGGCTCCTCCCAGGCCCCAGAACTGATTGGGGTTCATGCTGGAGGCAAACAATTGATGTGTTTATCTCACATCAATATTTATCTAGTTCTTCCACTCTCTATAAAAGTCAGTGGAAAAATATCTTTGGTTGAGGAAAGAAGAAGAAGAAGAAGAAGAAGAAGAAGAAGAAGAAGGAGGAGGAGGAGGAGGAGGAGGAGGAGGAGGAGGAGGAGGAGGAGAGAAGCAGACATGCTATAGAATACAGAAGAAGAAGCCTATGTATTAATAATGATTAACAATTTTCAGGCTCAAAGAATTATTCTGAAGAAAATGCTACAAATACAAATGCATTTTGTGTCTCCTCAAAATGTACATCAGTAACCAGAATTAACTAAAATGGTGGATTGCTTAGAAGATTACTTCAGAAGCAGTCATTTTATACTCGCCATTGCAAATTGTATCCAGCTAACATCTTAATGTTTTAAAATTGATTAGGGCATTTTTCTTAACTGCATCTCTAGTTTCCTCTGGATTTGTTCTGAATGCAAATATGGAATGGAGTGTTTTGAACTACAAAGACAAGCTCATCATGTTCTCCAACCAATATTTTTTATTACTCCCTTCCACAATTTTTTTTGCAGTGAAATTAAGTTTTTCTCAAATCCACTCTGAAGAAAACATGGAAAATGGCATATAGTGGGTACAACATAAACTCAGAAAATAATATTCTTCCATATTGGCAGAACTCAATGGAGCTGTAAATGTCACTACCAGCAGAGACACTATTTATTATTATATAAACCCCGAGAAAGTCTCCCAAAAACAAGTTTTATTTTTTAAATTGACACCTCCTAGAGCCTCTTTTCTATGCAACACAGTTTGCTCACTACCTCCTCCACAACAGCCTCTGCAGAAGCACACAGCAGCTTCATAGACTCTACTCTCCCTTACTTTTGCCAAAATCAAAACTACAGTCAAGGTCTTTGAACTTGAACTGATCTATCCGAAATTCATGTTGACATTTAAACACCCTTGTCAGCTAGACATTCAACTTTTATTGTTACAAAGTTACTTGTCTTTTTAATTCTTTGTGTCCTTTTCATGCAATAAAATTCATAGTAAAAAGAAATCACTGAATAATTATAGAGAGGATATCCTTAATATTGTCATTCCAATGTATTTTAGAATAATGACTACCAGAAATTTTAACTAATATGATACATATATCTGCACAATATAGTTATTATACATTACTAAATATGAAATTATAGTTATAGGTATCTGTCTTTATAAAATAGAAATATCAATAGAAATAGATAGATAATTAGTGCATATAAAAATCACTATCACTTTTAATTTCTCTTGCATTTTGAATGCAACATGTTTTGCCACGTACAGTGGAATTCTATTGTTTATTAAAAACAAAAATGAGGACTTGAAAAAAATGCTGTTACTGTTTGTTTGCTGTTTCATCTTAGCCTAGAGATTTTTACTTTTAGCTGTTAAGGGTTTAGGTCCTATGTTAGATATTCTGTGATTTTAAAACATTTCATGCAAAAACACCTTTAAAATATCATTAAATGTTTACTTTGGGTAGTGGGCATACAGTGCAATAAAATTTCATGAAACATAGAATTGCACACTTGAAACCAATATAATTTTATTAAACAATGAGACCCCAATAAATTTAATTTAAAAATAAGGCAAAATAATCCATTTAGTGGATTTTATCTAAATTCATAAACAACAGTACAAGAAAGAAATTTCTAACAGGCAGAATTTTTACAGGATTGTTGCCTGCTTTTAAACTATTATCCAATTAGCCTGGCCAGCGTGGCTCAGTGGCTGAGTGTAAACCTATCAACCAGGAGGTCACAGTTTGATTCCCAGTCAGGGCATATGCCTGGGTTACAGGCTGGATCCCTACTGTGGGTCCTTCAGGAGGCAACTGATCAATGAATCTCTCTCATCATTGATATTTCTATCTTTCTCTCCATCCGACTTCCTCTCTGAAATCATCAAAAATACATTAAAAATATTATCCAATGTATTCCCCAAAATCTTTTTTCCCTTGCCCTCTCATAAAATAAACGTTAAACAAAAACAAAACTTGCTGTCTCATGCTTCCTGACACTTAGAATGCCTATTGCACACTGATGGCCAATGAGATGTGAGGGAAAGCCTTCTGTCAAATATATTCATTTCTATCTGATAAAAGAGAGAACATATAAAGGGGTCATACTCCCCCATCTTTTCTTCTTCTTCTCACTCTTGTGACAAAAGAGAATCCATGATCTGCCTCTTCTGTAAGTCCCTGAGTTTCTAACTGTTCTGCTTTTGTATTCAGTTATATAAGTATATGTGATTTCTACCCATCCAGTGGCCTCTAGATCAACTATTTAAGCAGTCCTGAAATGTTCATAGAAAGAATGACCACATAATCTGGCATTTCAGTCTCCTTATTAGATGACAATGAATTATATAATTAGATTGGATAACACATTATATACTTGTAATTATATTATATAATGAATGGTCTGAATTGATAAACCATTGATTATTCTTTAGGCATTCTGTTAATGATAGCCAAATCATTTCTAATTTACACAGGATTAAAATTATTCAATATTCATCTGACATTTTTAAAAATATGTTTTTATTGATTTCAGATATTAAGGGAGAGGGAAAGAGAGATAGAAACATCAATGTTAAGAGAGAATCATTGATCAGCTGCTTCCTAAACGCCCCCTACTGGGGATCAAGCTTGCAACCTGGGCAGGAGCCCTGAGTGGGAATCAAACTGTGACCTCCTGGTTCAAAGGTTGACACATAACCACTGAGCAACATCCCCTGGCTGACATTTTTGTTTTTAATTAATAATATAATTTTCGGTGTCTTAAGGAACAGATGTTACATTCAGAAATCCCCCCAAAATTAGAAATTTACTATATCAATATCTGTTTATCTATATCTATATATCTATGTACATATGCCAAAGAGATGGCATTTAAGTTGATAAGTTATGATTTTCTGTAAACTGAGCCTCTGTAAAAATAGGCAATGCATTAATGTCTTCCTAAAATATAATCTCTCCAAATAACTTACTTTTAAGGAGTGGCAGATTGTAATATTTAGCAACTGCTTTAAACACTTCAAAAATTCCAGAGAAAAACACAATCTGAAAACTATAATAAGTGGATAAATAATTTTTAAATCTACCTCATATTAAAATATAGACAGTCTCATAAAGTATAAGACTAGAAAACAAAAGAAAGTTCTCCTGTGGCGGTTAAAGATACTAGTCAAGTGAATGTTTGTCTCAGTTTATCTAAGTTATCTAATATTCTTGCATCTGTGAATCTTATAGAAAAAAAATCACTAAGTTCCCCCAAGCTTCATTGCATTTTACTCTGTTATCCCAAATACAAACCAAACTGATAATTATTTATATTTTGTGAAAATTTGGATTTTTTAATCCTGAACCTGTCTGACTTATAGAAGTTTATAAGGAGAAAAAAAATGCATTTTTTTTCTGTTTATCCCTCCAAATTTTGGGGTTAACTGAATTTTACATTCCTTCATAGAGTAGTATTAGCTGATACTTGTGTATGTGCAGGCAACTTCTGGTAGAAGTCCTTGTTTCAAGGGGGAAAAATCTTAGGATGTCACTTGTACACAGAATGTCACTCAAAGAGGCTTCCTGAATGGGAGTCACTGACATCTATAAATAACAACCTCCTAATGCTGTGAAGGAATACCATTTTTGAACATCTAAAATATACAGAGACCTCATATGGAGCTTTTATTACTTGATTTATTCTCCCTACCCAACACAGGTTTCATGCAAAAAGGGTAATGTGATATTAACTGGTTATGAAAAAGTTTGAATGCAAACACAGCCCGGCTGCATGTGTGCAGACTCCAATTTCAGTTGTCAGGTGCTCGCTTTGTAATGCAATTAGGTTTGTGCAAAGAGAGATATGAGAAGCCCCACATATTCCCCTTTCAGAATATTGCATTTATTTTATTAGAAAACAGAACAATTGTGTGGTCCAGGATCTCTCAGGTTTTAGGAAATGTGAAACTTACTTAAGGTTTTACATCTAAACGTGCCCAATTTATTTTAAAGCTCTCCTTTGTCTTGAGAAAATATGTGATCAAGATAGAAATAGAATTCTGAAGCAATTTCATTTCTTTGTAACTTTGAGGCCTAGAACATGTTATCTTGATGTTTCCAGTAAGTACACCAAACCAACATATTATTCAAAATCAGGATGCAAATAGATTTTATAGACACACCACAAATTTTATGCACACAGCTCAATCAATCTCTAATGGACACAAATGCAATAAATAAGCAAGGCATGGTGGAAAATCTAATGAACAAAAGGCGATACGTTATTGGCCATTTATCCTGACAGCATCGGGTAGAACGAAATCTCATCTTTCAGAGTATTATGGAATATTAATCTCAAGGGAAGTTTCCTATTCCAGGTTTCTCACACAATACTTGTATGAAATTAATCAGGTAATTGATCTCTTTTTGCCTCGTTTTCTTCTGCTATTTTTTAAATATATATTTTATTGATTTCAGCGAGGAAAGATAGAAGCATCAATGACAAAAGAGAATCAATGATCTGCTGCCTCCTGTAAGTCCCTTAGTGAGGATCAAGCCCTCAACCTGGGCATGTGTCCTGACCGGCAATTGAACTGTGACCTCCTAGCTCATAGGTGGACACTCAGTCACTGAGCCATGCCAGCCAGGTTTCTTCTGTTTTAATGAGATTGAATAAGAGGCTATTATCTCCAGAACTATAAGTGAACAATATAAATTCCAATGATCAGCTAGAAAGCAGCATGTGGGAAGTCTTAAATATGTCCTAAGTTTTTTCAGTACAAGACGGTTGAACATGGTCAGTGGATAGAGCATCAGCCTGTGAACTCAAGGGTCCTGGTTTGATTCCCATCAAAGGCACATGCCCAGGTTTCAGGTTCAGTCCCCAGTAGGGAGCGGGCAGGAGGCAGCCAATCAATGATTCTCTCTGATCATCAATGTTTCTATCTCTCTCTCCCTATTCCTTCCTCTCTGAAACCAATAAAAATATGTTTAAAAAACAAAACAAAACAAAAACCCAGTAATACGACCCATTATTTTCACAAGGAAGAATAATTGGGAGAAATGTTGGTTTTATGCCGAACACATCCACAATTGAGCTGAACACAATGATTATTTTCATTTTTCTTTAAATGATACTCTGAGGAAAAATAGTCCAATATTTAAAATTACTCTGTTTCAATGACAATATTTAGTAATATTTTAATCTTTTTCAAAGTGCTCTTCAAGAAATTTCCTTAAAATGTCAGTAGCTTTGTTAAAGTCAGAAATATGGTATAATAAATATCTGAGATCTCAAATTAATTTTTATAGATTAAATTTTTACTTTATTTTTCAACCTTGTAGATGTTGAAAACCTCGCTTTGGAACGTGGAAAAATAAAGTATAAGCTGTAAGGCTTTTAACTCTAGCTATATCTGAAGCATGTATAATTTTGTTAATCAGTGTCACCCCAACAAAATTAAATAAAAAAGAAAAAAAACGTTAAAATAAATAAAAACAAAACACTAGTAAAAAAATAAATAAATAGGAGTTTGAATTTGAAATTTAGCTTACCATTTAAGTGGTGTGGAGATAGGCTAGACTTCTACTCAGTTTGTTTTGGAAGTTTTAATCATGTGATGATATCAAGAATATCTTATTGTGGAAAGAAGCAGAAGAGATTGGAAAATATGGGTAGCTAATAAGATGGATGACAAGGTAACATCTTACATGTGATGTTAACTTTTGTGTTCACATTGCATGTCATGCTCCTTTATTTAGCTTTTATTTTTATTTTTTAAAATATATTTTGATTTTTTACAGAGAGTAAGAGAGAGGGATAGAGAGTAAGAAACATCAAAGAGAGAGAAACACTTATCAGCTGCCTCTTGCACACACACACACCCCCCACACACACACTGGGGACATGCCGCAACCAAGGTACATGCCATTGACCAAAATCAAACTTGGGACCTTTCAGTCAGCAGGCTGACGTTCTATCCACTGAGCCAAACCGTTTTCGGCTTTATTTGACCTTTTAATTTTAGTGATAAAATATGATGATAAAGATTATCTGTGTATATATTTACATACATATAAATATAACTGATATAATATGAAATAATATTTTATGTCAATTTATATATCATATCTATATTATATCCTTTACATATGTTTATGATGATTTACAATTAATGCTAATGGACAAGAGTATAGCAATAGGCTTCTGGTTGGCACATGGACAGTTCATTACCAGTACTCAAATGGGCATAGGGGACAGAGAGTCCAAGCTAGGGGGTCCAATACAGAGCAGTAAACTCTGTATTGTGAAGGAATATTGAAAATCAGTCAAGTAAAACTCTCCTGTGAAGCCATCTGGCCCTGGGATTTTGTTTGCTGGAAGCTTTTTGATGACTGTTTCAATTTATTCCAAAGTCATTGGTCTATTGAGATTTTTAGATTCTTACTGATTGAGTTTTAGAAGGTTATATTTTTCTAGAAATATGTCCATTTCCTCCAGGTTGTCCAGTTTGTTGGAATAGAATTGTTCGTAGTATTTTGTAACAATCCTTTGTATTTTGACGGGGTCTATTGTTATTTTACCTCTTTCATTTCTGATTTTGTTTATTTGGGTCCTCTCTCTTTATTTCTTGGTTAGCCTAGCTAGACGTTCATCAATCTTGTTTATCCTTTCAAAGAACCACCTCTTGGTTTTGTTGATCTTTAGTATTGTTTCTTTGGTATCTATGTCATTTATCTCCACTTTGATTTTTATTATTTCCTTCCTTCTGCTTACACTGGGCTTTTCTTGTTGCTCTTTTACTAACTCTGAGTTGTAGAATTAGATACTTTGGTACCCTTTTTTATTTTTTATTTTTGCAATAGGCTTGTAGAGATATGAACTTCCCTCTCAAAAATGCTTTTACTGTGTACCATAAATTTTGAATTTTTGTGTTTTCATTGTCATTTGTTGCCAGGATGTTTTTAATCTCTTCCTTGATTTCTCTGGTAACCCAGTCCTTGTTCAATAGAATGCTATTTAGTCTCCATGTGTTTGATTTCTTTGGATTATTTTTATTGTAGTTGATTTCCAATTTTATGCCACTATGATCTGAGAAGATGCTTGATATGATTTCTATCTTCTTGAATTTGAAGAGTCTTGCCTATGTCCCAACATGTGGTCTATCTTTGAAAATAACCTATGTGCATTTGAGAAGAATGTATATTCTGTGGCTTCAGGGTGAAATGTTCTGAAGATGTTGATTAATTCCATCTGGTATAGTGCATCATTTAGGATTGATATTTCTTTGCTGATTTTTTGTTTAGATGATTTATCCAAAGATGATAGTGGGGTATTAAAATATCCTACTATGATTATATTGCTTTAATTTCTCCCTTAATGTCCTCCAGCAGGTTTTGTTTTGTTTTTGTTTTGTTTTTTATGTATTTGGGTGCTCCTGAATTGGGTGCATATATATTTACCAGGATTATTTCTTCTTGTTGAATTACTCCCTTTAGTATTATGAAGTGGCAATGGAAGCTAAAGAAAAAATAAACAAATGGGACTACATCAAAATAAAAAGCTTTTTTACAGCAAAAGAAAGCTTCAATAAAACAACAAGAAAGTCCACTGTATGGGAGAACATATTTGCAAATGTTATCACTGATAAATGCTTAATCTCCAACATCTACAGACAGCTTATACAACTTAATAAAATGAAAATAAATGATCTAATTAAAAATGGGCAATGGACCTAAATAGAATATTTTCAAAAGAAGACAGAAGGAAGGCCAAGAGGCACAGGAAAACCTGCTGAAAGTCACTAATTACCCGAGAGATGCAAATCAAAACGATAATGCGATATCATCGCACATCTGTCAGAATGGCTATTATCAACAAATCAGCAAATGGCAAGTGCTGGCGAAGATGCAGAGAAAAAGGAACCCTTGTGCACTGCTGGTGGTAATGCTGACTGGTGAAACCACTATGGAGAACAGTATGGAGTTTCCTCAAAAAACTGAAAATGGAACTCCCATTTGACCCAGTGATCCCACTCCTAGGAATATATCCTAAAAAACTAGAAACACTAATCAAAAAGGATATATGCACCCCTATGTTCATAGCAGCATAATTTTCAATAGCTAGGATTTGGAAACAAACTAGGTGCCCGTCAGCAGATGATTGGATCAGAAAACTATGGTACATTTACACAATGGAATACTATGCTGCCATAAAAAAGAAGGAATTCTTATCATTTGCAGCAACCTGGATGGAATTGGAGAACATTATGCTGAGTGAAATAAGCCAGTCAATAAAAGAAAAACACCACATGATCTCACTCATTTATAGATAATAAAGAACATTATAAACATGATGAACAAAAGATAGATACAGAGACAGTAAAAGAAACAGACTGTCCAATTACAGCAGGGAGGGTAGGGAGATACGGGAGAGATAAGAGATCATTGGAAGGACATGTATGCATGCTTATAAGCATAACCAATGGACAAAAAACTCTGGGGAGGGAGGGCATGTATGGGAGTGGGGGTGAGGTGGGGATTGGTAAGGTATATACTCATATAATACCTTAATTTAAAAAATGAGGGGAAAAAAGAAAATAAGTCAAGTAAAAGCATTCTGTTAAATTCGCCTGTTTATCTTGGACCCTCAGTAAACTAAGGGGTTTGGGTGAAACTGTAGATGACATTCCAGGAGAAGCCTGAGCACGATATGAGGATCCTACTCAAAAATGTAATAAATAAATGTGTAAATGATAGAAATTTTGGAAGAATTTTCACTTCCAAAATGGACAATGGAATAAAACAAGGCAACAGGGCTGGAGTTGAGTTTGGTTTTTTGCTACACATCAACTCAACAAAGGGGCTGGTGAGTCATCCGGAGCTTCAGTAGACATGTAAGGACATCCTGGCAAATGGGACATCAGGTCAAAAACAAGGCCAAAGTCAGACAAGAGATATGTCCATACATTCTCACTCTGTTGTCTGAAATGGCATAGAAACTCAGTATGGCTCAGTGTGATATGAAAGATGGCAGTGAATCCATGTGAGAAGGACTGAGCTTACATGCTCATCCCACAGGCACATTTTAGTAAGTAAAACATTTCTAATTCTCCTAAGTTTAATTATAACTCCACATTATTCATTATTATTTTTCTTCTTTTCTGGGTTCACAAACAAATACACAGGATTGCTAACCATTTTCTTTGAGCTCCTTCCCCCCTTTTAAAGATCTTCTAATTTCTCCTCTGATTTGTCCCCACCAGGAAGGGTGGAAGTGTGTAAACATAGAAAGAAAACAAACTTTAGTATCAGACAAATTTTGGCTTTGACTTTCAGCAATTGTACTCACTAGTGGTGACACCCTAAGGAGTTTTTAAAGGGATAAGGACACATTTGTAATACCTTAATTAATAAAGAAAAAAAGGAGGGGAGCCAATATGTATGGAAACTAATGCCTGGCACCTTCTCAAGTTGATATGAACTAAATCAGTTATGGAAACTAAGTTAACCCCAACAGCATTAAAAATTAGGGGCTACCATCCATGAGAAAAGTTGGTCATAAGAAACATTAAGTACATTGCACCAAGTTACATAACTAAAATGTGACAGGGCCATGATAAGACCCAAGTCACCTAAACCTAGAGCACCCTTTGTTATCACTCTAGCTACTGCTTTAAGACATAGGCAATCTGTGCCTCAGGATCTCATATCTAGGATGAAAGCAATGATGATTGTCTCATCAAAATGCAAATGAACAAAATAAGTTAGTGTGTATAAAAACTATGGGCATGTAAAGGACACTCCAAATAGTATGTCTTACCTTAAGACTTTCTTCCAACAACAACAAAAAAAATCTCTAAACATGAATGCAGAATTCATTAAGTAATCTGCTATCCAATGGTACTCTTGAGTACCTTTAAGAGATGTTCTTTTGTGAAGAAGGCTGTGCTAGTTTAGCATTCATTAAATTTAGAATATTGTATATTGTCTTCTCTTAGACTTGGAGTAAAATTAGCATTCAAACTCTGAGAGTGTTCTTAAAAATAAAATAAAATAAAATAAAATAAAATAAAATAAAATAAAATAAATGGCCTTCGAAACACCATGAAATTTTATTTGAGCAGCCCCTACTATCTGTGTCTTATTGAAAATTACATGCTTGGGGACATTATCTTATTTATCCTATTTTCTACTCTAAGAAAATGTTATCTTTCTTGTTCTCATTTGCCAAAGACTATTAAAATGCTGAAACAGTTATATAATTTCTATTGTAATCATGAAATTGCTCCTTGGCATCTTTCTTAAATGTTGATAGTTTTTGAGGGTGCACTACTGTGCATTCCTAATGCACTTGAAATTCCCCTTCATGCAGATGTAGAATTATTTTACCTTTCTGCTTCTAGCTATCTGACAGGTTACATTGCTCTTGATGATGGCCGATTAGGGTGCATATCTTGTACTTGTTTGCAATGTTAGATTAATAGATGTGCCTTTGGTTCCTACTTGCAATGATTTCCCAAGTACCCACTTTGTATACATTATTTTGACATTGAGATTCCTTTTGGTTATTCTTGACCACATTTCTAATGTCTCTATAGGTCAAAATATTCACCTCTCATCCTGTCCAGTCAACGTCTCCTCTCAAAGTCACTCTTAACCACTCTGGCAAATGGCTCAGGCTCAGTTGATTGGAGCATCATCCCATATACCAAAAGGCAGCAGGTTTCATTCCAAGTCAGGGCAATTACCTACATTGCAAGTTCTGATAATTAAAAATAATGCTAACTTTTCCAATTTTTAGCCTTTTTTTTGAGTCTGTTGTGACATTCCATTTCTGAGATCTTAGGGGTAAATATGCAGGAAATGTACCAAACAATCTACGGATTTCTCCCATTTACAACGCAGCCTTCTGTGCCATTATTTGCAATATCACAAAGTCCCAAGCAGGTAGTCAGTACATTAAAATGTTGCAGTCTCCAGGAAGCTTCCTCACAGGAAGAATTATTTGCTTTATACCATCATAAAGGAAAACATCTACAGCCCTGTGCTATACAGTCGTTTTATGAAAGTGCGCTCCATCTCCAAGAAGTATTTACAATAGAAATGCACAACCTTCTCTAATGGAGTCAGACAATTTGTTTAGCTTCTCTCTGATAAGTGTCAATCTCCTTTGTCTCCAGAACAAGTCCTCATCCACGTGTTCTTCCATCAGGCACATTAGTCCTGAAAGACTGTCAGGTGGGTAATGAGAATTCAGCGATGTGAGAAGGCCTGTCATATTCCGGAAAATGATGGACCGTCACTTCCCGCCCTTTACCAGGGCGGATGTCTTATTTCCCTGCCAATCTCCCAGCATCATATTAGTCACACATTGCTTGATCTGGTCAGATTCATCAAAGAAACGATTTTTATAAATTATGTGACACTTTCATATTGTCCAAACTTGTCATGAGCCCCAGTGGCTTTTCAGCATCTTCCCACAGATATAATCCAGGCCCACAATCCAACACTGCAATTCAGTGAGAGATGCAGGAGTTCTGATGGAAGACATTGACGGCTAGAAAAACGGTCTCCCACATTGTTCCATTAGAATAACTGCTGTCCATTCTTTAGATTTTAACTGCACCCGGGGACCAGACCATTCCCAGAGTTGCCCTCTCTGTCTAGCCATTGCCACCCACGCGCTCTGACTGCGGATAATTATTTTTCATTTCTGCTCCTAAAGCACTCTGTACACACCTATCAGAGCACTCCACACAGCTGGATAGCTTGTCTATTTTCCAAACAAATTGCAACCTCAGTGGAAGCTGTATTGCCATAAGAAAGAAATAAAGCTGTTGGGGGTACGAAGGATGATGTTTCACATGCATAGAGAACTAAAGTTGCTTGCAGAGTTTTTAGCATTTCAAGCTATATTTTATTAAAATAAGGGCTACCTCGCATTCATTCTCTCGGTTTCTGGGGCTGCCTACATGTAGTGGTAAACCAGAAAGTTGTTTAACACAAGTTCTAAGGGAGGTGCTCCTTAGTGACTCAGCATTTTAAAAAAATCATCATCTGAAGATTATTCTTTAATTGATTTTAAAGAGGAAGAGGGGGAGAGGGGCAGAGAGAGGGAGAGACGGGGGGGAGTGGGAGAGGGAGAGGAACATTGATGTGGGATAGAAATGTTTGATCAGTTGTCTCCCATACAATTGAAACATGTTTTTTTTCTTACCTTTTCTTTTTTAATTGACTTAAAATTTTATTCATTTATTGGGGTGACATTGATTAATAAGATTATATGTTTAAGGTGTAGATTTCTATGAAATATGTCCTGTATATTGCATTGTGTGCCCACTACCCAAAGTCAGATAATCTTCATCACCATATATGTGGCCTCCTTTACTCTTTACTGCCCCCCCCCCTCCTGTTCCCTCTGGTAACCGCCATGCTGTTGTCTGTGTCTATGAGGTTCAGTTTTATATCCCACAGGAGTGAAGTCATACTGTTCTTATCCTCTTCCACTTTCTTTTATCCTGACATTATTTATGCCTCTTCAGGTGAGGCAGACACAAGCAATTGAACCCGTGTCCATCCTCCAAGGTAATACATGATATTTGCAAAGAAATCACTGTATTTTATGCCATCCCATTTTTTTGGTGTCATTTGTCTATGGCAAGTTGAAATGTGAAGTTTATGCAGCTAAGGACGTGTTTTTTGGTTCAAAGACACATCTTATAAATAGTTATCATTTTAGTAGAATAAGGAGGAAGAGATGTGGAGACATAGGAGGTTAAGGAAAAGAAAAAGACAAAAGGCAAGAAAGTTTTAAAAAATAAATCAAGGCAATGTTTTGGATACAAATTATATTAAGAGAAAATGGTTCTAGCTTGTTTGGATCAGCTGATAGATCTTCAGCCTGTGGACTGAAGGGGTCTGGGTTGGATTCTGGTCAAGGACACATGCCTGGCTTGCAGGTTTGATCCCCAGTAGGGTGCAAGCAGGAGGCAGTGGATCAATGATTCTCTCTCATAAATGAACTTTCTCTCTTTCTCCCTATCCCTTTTTCTCTGAAATCAATTATACACACACACACACACACACACACACACACACACACACAGACACATATATATACATATATATATATATATATATATATATATATATATATATATATAAAGAGAAAATGTGTCTTACTAGACTGCATTCTCAAAAATGAGTTCAGTGTTGTATTTGAAAGTCCTTAGTTATTTGTTTAGATATTTGTTTTGATTTTGGATAAAGTCCTTCCACAATATATCTGTCTCCCTTTCACTGCTATGTTTCTTAACTTTCCTCCCACTCCTTTTCTAGCTCCCTCACTTCTCCTCTCATTTTTTTCCTCCGTATCTTCTCCTCCCCATTATTTTCCCTCTTTCCTCCTTCCTTTGCACCTGCATCGCTTCCACCAGACAGTGGTGCTTCCAGACATTGGATAATCAGGGGCACCAGGCCTTTGTCAGCTGCTAAATTATAAGTCTGCGAGAGAGCTTCCTCCAGACTGGTGAAGAGACCAGAAGGCGGGTGCGAGACAGTCCAGCCACATGTGACACACCTGCCATGCTCCTTAGACTAAGTGAAGAAAACACTGCTCCCGATGACAGCCTGTTGATAAGCATTCCCATGTCCAAGCTGCAGCTCAGATTCTCATTAACCTGATTAAGCCTGCTGTGCATGACTCACCTCTCTTTCTTCCTTGATCAAGTTGTCACTATCCATTTGAATATTCATCTTTCCCCCCAGTTATTTACTGGTCATGATGTGTCGCCAAGAGAAGCAACACCAGGCATTGAGTGTTAGGCTGCTATAATCTTTTCTGGTGCATTCTTTCACCCGTCAAAAAGCAATAGCAGCGTCGACAAGTTTGAGATCTATGAGCATAATGATGACTTACTAGTGTCTCAAATTGTTTGTGCAGAGATTCACGGTGTTCAAACAGCCAGGATGAAGAGCATAGCCTTGACTGATAAAATAAAAATATGCTTTACTCTCAGGGGAAGTCTCGGCCACGCTGCGGTGAAATGTTCCATAAAAGGGAAGACCGGAGGGGAAGTGCAAGCTCAGTCTTGCAGCCCAGGCTGATTTAAAGATGAGGTGCCAAAAATTAGTAAGCACATTCCCAATGATGCTAGACGTGCCCATTCACCATACATGCTTTGGTAATGAAGATCTGGGAATATAATCCAAAATTTAGAATCTGGCTTTTACATCCATGGAAGCTACCACCTTTATATTTGCCACATGCCTATTCAGTTTTTTCTCAGAGGGTTCATATACACAGAATTCAATTGATTATTATCCCTGGATCATAATTCACCATCATCATTAAATCACATATGCACCCTTTTAATGTATGTGTATATTTAATCAAATATATATTTATTTATATAGCTATTTTACATAATAAAATAGGTTATTGGGAGATTATTGTGTTTCAAGTTAAAACCTTACCAGTAACTTGCTTCTAGATTTTATCTCTCCATTTTCTTACCCACCTGCTGCCACCAAATGGTAACATGTCTTTATTTTTTTCACATTTACTTCCTTTTTAATGAGCACTTATCATACATATATTTCTTGATCTTGCTTTTTTCTTGAATTTGTATAGCCTTATGTGACTTGGTTTTTTGCTTTTTTAAATTACAGTATGATACTAGAATCCATTAATTTTTTGCATGGAGCATTAATTCAATAATATTCACTGCTGTATAATAGCTATTGAAAATATATCACACTTTATTGATTACTTCTGTCAATAGCCATATGTGTCACTTTCATATATATTGCTATCATAAATGATATGCTATGGATATTTTATATACATCTTATAGTACACAAATGCCAGAATTTAAATATGGGTTTGAAAGTGGAATAACAGGGTCAAAAGATATTTAAATATTCAAATGTAAAATATAATGTCAAATTGCTTGTATCAACCATCAGCTTTTAAGAAATCCATATTATCACTAAGATTTTGCATTTTTTCACTTGCTTTTCAATTGAATGAATATAAAATGGTTATTAATAGTTAAACACTTTTTCATGTGTTCAATAGCCATGAATATTTTCTCTTCTGTGAAAGGCTTGCTAATATTTGTGTGCATTTTTATTGAATTGTTTATATGAGTCTTATTTGTTTGTGGAAGCTTTAATCTATGTCTATCCATATCAGTCATATGAGCCAAAATTAATACCTTCTCCAATTAACAGTTCATCTTTGAATTTTCTTTAATGTACTTTTGATTAATGAATGTTTTAAATGTGTTTCTTTAAAAACATATTAACATATTAACATTTTCTTCCTCTGGTTGCCTATTTTTATATTTTGATTAAGAAACCCTACTTAAAGCAATATAATAATGTAGTCTTTTAAAAATATCTGTTGCTTAGTCTTCATCAAGGTCATTAAAACCGTTCAATGGGAAAAGGAAAACTTTTCAACCAACAGTGTTGAGACAATATTATATTAAAAAACTTACTTTGACTCCTTTTTTATATCATAGGATGTAATTATTTTGAGATGTTTCATAGACCTAAACATAAGAGCTAAAGCTATAAGTCTTCTGGAAGAAAACAGAATCATATTTCCACAATGTGGTGGTAAGCATGAATTTATTAGGACACATAAAACACCAAATCTAAAGGGGAAATAATGGTAAAATGATAATGATTAAATAATGATAATGAAAATAAATTATTTAAATAAAGACATAAATAATGTTTTTCACCCTCCATCCCCCACCCCCAATTTGCCAGTCTGCAGTTTTCCAAATAGCAAACCAAACAACTAAGCAACTGGCAACTGCCCAAGATTCAATAAAAATATAGCAGGACCATAGCTATGAACTTAAATTCTGGCATCGGGCAGAGCCACTTGTCCTTGTCAGTTCTACATAGCTGGTGCTGAGTTTGGACAGGTGCAACATCCCCATGGATTTCTGTGTAGATGAACCACCTGTGAAATGGGCTCATACACGCAGAAACCTCTCTGAATCCAGGGCCCCACTGAGCCAGTAGACAGGCTTCAGGTAATAGGAAGAAAGACAAAGTGGAGACCAAACTAAAGGCTTCACTGGACACTGTTGAACCCTGACCAAACTCAGCAACCTGCTTACCCAGTAAAATTCTTGGCACTGTGTGGATGGATTCACAACATCCAGTCGCTCTGGCATTTAGGGGGAATTGTCTTCTCTTCATCCAATGACATTACCAAAAGAGGAGATTCAGAATTTGGGGATTCTGAGCAATTTCTGTGGCTTTTTCATGTAAAGCCAAGATGTATAAGGGGCAAGACCAGGCAGACTCATGAATATGCCATTTCCATTTTACAAGTGCATTTTGATGGGTGTTTCCCATATTGAGGTAAGCCACACCAAAATGGAACTATCAGCTAAAGAGGCACGAGACCTCTTGGTTCAGGCATTCATTTCAATAGAACACAGTTACCACCTAATAGATGTTTTCCCAAAGGGATGAGCCTCATAGCAGGCTGAGAGAGGTGGTATGTCAAAAGCCAAGTCGGGTTGATACCCTTTGTGATAGACTCCTTTGTTGATACCCTTTGTGATAGACTCAGCAAAATCAAAGGAGGTCAAAGACAACTGCCCAAATGTTGCTCAAAATGATCCAAGGGGCCATGGAGTTCCAAATATAAACAGCATGCCACAGCTAGCTGAACAGTTTCTAGTGAAGCCTTTAGTTTGGTCTCCACTCAGAGAATGCTTATTTGCATTAGGCAATATAAGAGACCAAGATGAATGCCCAAAGAGATGCTGTCTCCAAAGAAAATTCTGAATCTCCTTTTTGGTAATGCCATTGGATGAAGTGAAGACAATTTCCCCTAAATGCCACAGGGACTGAATGCTGTGAATCCATCCACACAGCCCCAACAATTTTACTGGGTAAGCAGGTCCCTGAGTTTTGTCAGTGTTTATCAACTACTTCCACTGATGAAGATATGATAATACTGCACTCAGGACTTTGGGAATTGAGACTCTGACTTGCCATCCAAGAGGGTTTCATCTACATACTGAAAACTACAAAGAGAATGTAAAAGCATTCACACTAAATCCTGACAAATTCATGTTGATTCTCAAAGTCTGAGACACTTTATATGTATAATCCAAATTACATACAGATAAGAAAAAGCTACTGCTGATTTCTCCACAAGTCAATGAGAGACAAATTAACATACACTTGTTCCCTGAAATTCTTCAAGGGGGTAATACTAGTGTTATTGTGTGCCGGTGCTCAGGAAAGAGATGAAAACAACTTCAGCAAGCACCTGCAGTTGGTCGGGAATGAGCTATATAATTTTTCCCTGTTCAGCGCTGTCAGCACAATCCCAAACTGCCTACTTGCAACGTGCATTTCACCAAAGGACAGTCTGGAGTGGCACACCAAGGTTTTTCTGATGCCAGAATGCCACTATCATGGACAATGGAGCTCTTTAGAGCTTACTCCCAGCATGAATTATACGATCTAAATGTGGAACTGGGTTTGTCTATAAACTTTTCTGAACTGAATGGGCTTAGCAGCATCCCCGATGTAATGCTTATAGATTAATGGATCCACTCAACAGATGCCTATTGAGCTCCTTCTGTGTTCCCGGGAGGGTGTTGAGCTCTCAAGATGTAAAAAAGAACAAGAAAAATACACCCTTTTATCATATTGAGACTGATGGAATTTAGATGAGAATTCAAACAAACAAAAAGACCAACAAAGCAAACATCTAGGAGCAGATCTTCCTGTATGTTAAGTCATTTCATAGTTCTTATCTAGGTGGACCCATAGCATCATCCAAAAAAACTGATCACCACTTCTGACTTGGTATTCTTTCTTTCCTTGGCATGTGAGTCAGCATTCTCTTGGTATTTCCCTCTTACTTACCGACTTGTGTTCTCAGCACCTTTTGTTCTTTCCCCAAGACCTCAGTGCTTGTATTTTGTTTGTCTTTATTCACTCTTCCGTTGGCGTAATTCATTATTACATATTAAAATACCATTAGTGTGCTGAAAACTCCTTGACTATATATCTCAGTTCTCTCCTAAACTTCAAAGTTATATATCAAAGTTATATAACTGCCTGCTTGATTTTTTTCCACTGACATATCAAACAGGCATTGCAAACTTAACTCATTTAAATTTTAGCTCTTAACATTTTCCATTTGAAAACCTGCTCTACCCTCCCTCCCTCTTGCCATTTCATGAAATGGCCACTCAACCTTAAACATATTTGCTCCCATCAAAAACATTGGGACCATCTTTCTCTTATATCCCACAGCTAATCTATGAGAAGCTCCTGTGGGCTCTCTCTTTGAAATAATTTTGATTTTGAACTTTTCTCACTAGTTTCTTAGCTAGTTTCCCAGCTTTCACACACAAACACACACACACACACAACATCCAGTATGACCTGTTAAAACGTAGGTTAAGCATTGTCATTCCACTCCTCAAAATACTGGGATGATTTTCATTTCAAGGTTAAAAGATCATAATAGCCACACAACCCTATATCATTGATCTTTATTATTTTTCTCCTTACTGGCTGCTATGATGTTCTATGTACATCTATGTCCTATTTGGGTGTTTTGTGTTGGTTGCCCCTTTATAATTTATATTTCTCTGATCATTTCTTGGTGAAATCTCCCATGTATTTCAAGTCCGTATTTGAATACTACCTTATTAATGAGGACTTTCTGACTTTCCAGCCTCCTACTCTGCCCCCTCCAAACCAATACACATGCATTCCAATTCTATTTTTCCTGCTACATTTTGCCTATGACAGTCTTTCCCTACACGTATTGTTACTAGTGCCCTGGTGTACAGATTCGTGCACAATGAAAGGAAATTAATGAGAAAGTGGCTGGCAGAGTGGGACTGGGCGAGATGGGCCAGACACACACTGGAGCCAACCACCCATGGTCCCTCCCAGGCTGGCTGCACCTGCAGCAATGCCAAGGCCATCTCTGGAGTGTTCAGGGTTCATCCAGCAGGTGGAGTCCCTTGGGCTGGCCTATAGGGATCGGGCTGAAACTGGCTCTCTGACATTCCCCCGAGGGGGTCCCAAATTGCGAGAGGGCAGTTCTTGGGTGATGCACCCAGAATCAGGCTCCCTCCTCTCTGGTTTCAGATGTGTCATCTGAGAACCGCTGCTGCTAAGTCACTGAGCTTGGCAGCTCCTGCATTGAGCATCTGCCCCATGGTGGTCAGTGCACATCATAACTACTGGTTGGATGGTTGCTTAGCTATATATATATATATATATATATATATATATATATATAATCTATCTCAGTCAACTCTGTAAGTTCTAGTATAATAACAGTTTTTGCTTCTTCTGTTTAGTATTATCTGGTGATTCTAGAACACTGCCCAGCATAGAGCTGTTCAAATATAATTATTTTGCACAAATTAATGTAGTTAGGAACTATGATCATAATACAGATCACACTTTGATATTTTCATTTCCCAGATGTAAAAGGTATATTTTAATATATCAAACATCTGCATGTGTTTATGTTTGTATCTGGAAAAATAAGGAAGGTTAGATATTGAGGGAGTGATAAAAAAGATGGTAAGAATTCAATTTTGTAGTAATTTAGGGTGGTATAAAGGAATGGCTTTGGCTCCCACTATTTCCATAAAAAACATTGATCCTGTTGGAAAGCTATGCTCTCTTTTGCATTCATTCCCATGCTAGCTCCCTCTTGCCCTTGTCATGGCTTATCAAAACTGTATCTTTGATTTTGTATATTTAACAGTTTGTAAATTGATTATGTTAATCAATTTAAAATTGATTTATAAAAAGTTAGGAGTGTCATCAAATTTCTATTAATAAATGCCATCCATTTAATAAGGCACATCTTTATTCATATCACCGGTTGGTACTCAACTATGGCTCTTTGTCAGAGTTTCTCTTGATCTCTTACTTTTTCTCTTTCTCTCAAATTGGAAATGTCAGATTAAGTATGCTCTCACACCCAGGTATCTTAATATTTTTCAGAATAGGCAAAGAGGAAAAACAAGTTCAGAAAGATAACGCTATCTGTGTATTTGTTAGCCAGCTTCTCTGTGCCACTTGAGAATGAGGTTCAGCAAAGTTTCTTGATAGATTGGTATGTTCAGACTCACAGCTAATGGCTTTAGATTTCTGCTCTCACTTGATATGTATGTAATAAGTCCCAGTTTACCAACTGATGAGTGACTTAATAGAAAGAGGGAGAACAAATGCCAACTTAACAAAATCAAAGAGTTACCCACAGAGAAAAGAAGCACTTTCCTTTTAAGTCTAATTTGGTTTCTGTATAAAAGAATTGAGTGAAAATCATTTCTCACTGCTCTCAGCTCAAAAAGGAAATAAATGCCAAGTAGCAACAATTCTCCTTAATTTTTTTCTTTTTTTTTTTTACATTGAAGAGGTGAAAATTATCCAATTTGTGCATCTATAGCGAGTTGCTTTAGTGATTCCCAGAGAAGTAAACTTTATTTCTCTTTCCCCACACTGCTGCACGATGTCTCAAAGCAATATGGACGGGTCCAGGGAAGATCCTGAGGAAAGCACTTGTTTATAGAGGTAGTTTTAAGCTGCTTAAAAGCATATGTATGGAATGCACTTTACAGACTACTTAGAGCTACTTGGCTGAAGAAAAAGTAGCCAAGGAAGAAAATATTACATCTTTGTCCCATCATTTTACAGAGAACAAAGGTGACCTATAAATAGTCCAATATATATGGAATAATCAGTATAGAAACTTTGCAGATATATACAAATAGTTTATGATTACCCCTTTCCTAATATCCTAATATGGAGATGGTTATCCCCATAAAGGTTGCATAAATTTTGGGATTAGAACAAGAAAGATTCACATCACTGTTCTCCAATTTATTCCTATGGGGCATTGAAAAAGATATTAATGATCTCTGAGTCTCATCAATAAAATTAAAGTAACTCCTGTTTCTTATAATATCTACAATAAAAACAGTATAAATAATTAAATCATACTATATTCGAGGCACTCTGTAAGTGTTTTCCATATATGAATGTGTAGGCATATATGGATGCTTTGACAACTCTATAACCACAGTGCTATTATTTTCATTTCTTGGAATACTAGCTCTATAAAATTAAATATCACATGCAAAGCACTAGATAACGTTTCTGATAAATATTGTGCAGTAAGTATAAATTACCATTTCATCATTTTTCTCATCATAATTATTACCCATATGTTATTTATATTATATATTATACCCTAGATAATTTTCTCACACTCATATCTGACCATGAGCACTAGAGTCAGAAAAGTGCATGTGTGGAAATAAATTCTTTATTTACATCAAAGTTTCTGCTGTAACAAGGACTATACTTATTAGGTAAACCTTGGTTTTAGACTAGAAAGCTCCTTTATGATCTGTGAATATGTAGGGCTTATTTTATAAATATGATATGAATTAAGGTGCCTTCTGATGTTTAATATTCTACACAAGCGTACACACAGAAACACACAATTTTTTTTTTTGCTTTCTATTTCAAATTAAAGTCATCAATTGATATGTGTGGTGATTCTATGTGAAAATTCATAGAGCTCCATTTGTATGTTGTGTGCATTTTCATGTGGCTTCAGCAAAAGAGTTATATAAAATCACTAGAGCCCCGGTGCACAAAATTTGTGTGTGTGTGTGTGTGTGTGTGTTCCTCAGTCCAGCTTACACCCTCTCCAATCTGGGACCCCCTCGAGGGATGTCTGACTGCCCATTTAGGCCTGATCCCAACTGCTTGCTTGCCTGCCAGCCTGATCACTCCCTAACCACTCTCCTGCCAGCTGATCAATGCCTAACTTCACCCCTGCCAGTCCAATTGCCCCAACTGCCCTCCCCTGCAAGCCTCTTTGCCTCCAACTGCCCCCCTTGCAGGCCTTCCCCCCCCAAGTGCCCTCCCCTGAAGGCCTGATCACCCCCAACTCCCCTCCCCTGCAGGCCTGGTCACCCCCAACTGCCTTCCCCTACAGGCCTGGTTGCCCCCAACTGCCCTCTCCTACTGGCCATCTTTTGGTGGTCATCTTGTGTCCACATGGGGGCAGCCATCTTTGACCACATGGGGGCTGCCATCTTGTGTGTTGGAGTGATGGTAAATTTGCATATTACCTCTTATTAGATAGGATGTGTAATAAACTAATAAAATTGAGTTTTTAATCATACAAGGCCCAAGAAAGCTATCAATTGAATAATCATCTTTGCAATAATTACTAGGATATTTACCAAAACAGGAAGAAATAACACAGGAGAGGGGATTATGGAATTGGAAGATAAGATGAAGAAGCCAGCTGAAACCGGTTTGGCTCAATGGTAGAGTGTCGGTCTGCGGACTGAAAGGTCCCAGGTTCGATTCCGGTCAAGGGCATGTACCTTGGCTGTGGGCACATCCCCGGTAGGCGGTGCAAGAGGCAGCTGGTTGATGTTTCTCTCTCATCGACGTTTCTAGCTCTCTATCTCTCTCCCTTCCTCTCTGTAAAATATCAATAAAATATTAAAAAAAAAAAAAGATGAAGAAGCCAATTAGTGAGACTCAACAAAAATATAAAAGAAGGAAATATGGCATCCATACCGAAGGCCATTTTACAAGTAAAGGCTTTATGTCTATAATACAATGGGACAGGTCATGACTTCAGTGTTTGTATTGGGTGATCAGGATTTTATTTAGTCAATCACAGAAACAATGTGTCTCATGAAATTGTGGATGCTAAACGTATATTAATGTATTTTTGTAATACAGATCACCATCTGTTTAATTTATAGAAAGAGGAATCAGGCAGACTAGTTTCTTTTTTGAAAGTTTCATGATTCCCTGTCCCAGTCAGGCTATAACTGACTAGTCTTTTAAAGTTTTGTTGGTCTTTCTTGGGTCTATGCTGTGCTTGTTAATCACCTCAGTGAATATGACTGGGATGACCCTCATGGATTTTACTGCAGACTAGTTTGTGTTACTATTATTTTTTATATCATTTCTCTTGAACTATGAGACAGACAACTTTGCTTGGCAAAAGCTCACTGTCTTTCCTGAGCCCCAAGCAAATATTCAAGAGCTGTTTAATTTTGTGTTTTCTGTAATCAGTTCTTAAATTCTATTTCCCTCAAGGCATCTGTAATAAAATTTCCCAGCTATTTAATAGTGACTGAAATACCTTGTACAGCTTTCTCTATTCATTTATTCTAATCATAGTATTAGAATTCTAAAGGCCCTGTGAAACTCAAATTGCTATTTTTGAGTGCTAGTAAGTCATTCTTTGTGCTATGATGAAGCCTGTTAGGTAATACTAAGTAGGACAGATGAAGTTCTAAGAAAATTTTCAGCCTCTCATTTCCTTAGATAACCTTCATATGTTATCATCAGTAAGATCAATGCATTGTTACACATTCAAAAGACTAACATTTACACTTTTTTCTTCATTTGTATGACAGCATTTATTGATATTAACATTTAAAAAGTTTCATTATATTTAATATAAGTATTTTCATTTAAATTAAAAGATAAAAGATGCCCTAACCAGTTTGGCTCAGTGGATAAAGAGTTGGCCTGCTGACTGAAGAGTCCCAGGTTTGATTCCAGTCATGGCATGTACCTTGGTTGTGGGTACATCCCCAGTAGGGCAGCTGATTGATGTTTCTCTCATTGATGTTTCTAACTATCCTTCTCCCTTTCTCTCTGTAAAAGATCAATTAAAATATATTTAAAAAGTAAAAATAATACTGTTTTGGATATATGCTCATATAACTAATTTGCTATTTATTAACCTCTGGATGGCCTCAATGCTGGAGTTGAATGAACTTCATAAGTTAAAAAGAAATAAATAATATATCCACAATTAGAAGAAAAATAAAAATAGAAAGCTCTTACAGAGATCAGATTTCATAATTATTTTCCCACAGACAACTTTGGATTTCATGCTGTTAAATAGGTTAAAGAAAGAAATTGGGTTGCAGAATGCTAAAATATCATCTAAAACAAACTGCATCCAAATACCTCAGGCTGTTTCATCAGATTGGAGCCAGCTAAGCAAGACTGGAATAACTGAATGGAACTCCCGAAGGACTGCCTTCTGGCAATGGTGACTGCATATTTTCCCTTTCTCTAGTTCAGGTATCAATACCGTATGACTATTAGAGCTACAGGAAATTTGGTTTATTCTCTTGATGAACAAGACAATTTTAAGCTTCAAATATTAAGTATTACACTCATTACATCCCAACGAGATCACACTGAGGGGAAGAAAGCTTACAAACTTTTTTTTTCTATTTTTAGAGAGTCGCTCCCAAAATGTGAAATGATAGGAATATTAGTCCAGCATGGAATGGGTAGACAATAGTAAATATTTCTCTTTTTCTCTATATAATATATATATATATATATATATATATATATATATATATATATGTGTGTGTGTGTGTGTGTGCATTTTTTTAAAAAAAATCTCTTAATTTAAGTAGTAACATGAGACATTTGCATATTCCATTCTATAATTAATAATTTTTAAAAAATATTTTTATTGATTTTAAAGAGGGGAGAGAGATAGAAATGGCAATGATGAGATAGTATAATTGGTTGGCTGCCTCCTGCGTGATGGGGCTTATGTCAAACCTGAATACATGCCCTTGACTAGAAATCGAACCTAGACCTATTGGTTCAGAAGTCAATGATCAACAGTGAGCCACCATGGTTGGGCAACAAAAATACCTTTACAGCATTCCATCCTTGACTCATCAGAGCAGATTCAGAAAACTGTAAGCAACCAATGTTCAAAAACTCAAAGGATATAGACATACAAAACTTCCCCATAAAATGATATGTTGAACTTTTTAGTTCAACATATGAACTAAATCCTGTGTGTATAAGGGTATTCTAAATTTTACATGAAAATGCAAAAACCTAAAATATTCAACAGTATAGATCAATATTGAAGGACTCACACTACCAATTTCATGACTTAATATAAAACTATGGCAGTAAAGAGGGCTTCTATGTGGTCTGCTGAAAGTAGCAGCAGCACTGTACTTAAAGATATTCGTCCTAAGGAGGGTAAACAATACCCAATGTATCTGATACATTGAATCAGCTAAGGCACCAAGGGGAATCCTTGAAAGGGGAGTGCAAGAGAAATAAAAATAAGAATGTCTATGTTGTATTTAATCCAACATGCATTGAGCACTACTCTATGCTATGCTTTCCTTATGTAGCATGACTTGATAAATGCCTAATTACCTTTCAAAAGAAAAGGAAATGCTTTGCTTATAGATTCGGTAGGTACTTTCTCTGTAACACAATATATACCAAAGATTTCATCCAGCTAAGAAACTCTGATATGATAAGAATTCCTTCTTTTTTAACCGCAGCATAGTATTCCTTTGCATTATATACCAAAGTTTTTGGGTTTTGTTGTTGTTGTTGTTTATTTTGTTTTTAATCTACTCATCTGTTGATGGGCACTTAGGCTGTTTCCAAATCTTAGCTATGGTAAATTGTGCCACTATTCCATTTGTAACAGCATGGATGGAACTGCAGAGCATTATGCTAAGCAAAATAAGCCAGTTAGAGAAAAATAAATATCACCTGATCTTACTCATTTATAAAATATAATGAACAACATAAACTGATTAACAAAAACAGATCCAGAGATAGAGAAGTATTGATCAGACAGTCAAACTTCCAAGGGAAGGTAGGAGAGGGTAGGGGTAAGGAGAAGAAATTAACCAAAGGACTTGTATGCAGGCATATAAGTATAACCAGAGAGAACATCCAAGATGGCGGCCTAGGCAGTCTCCTAAGCTGCCGCCTCATCAACAATTTAATTAAAAAAACAACTAAAATCAAAAAGGACTTCACCAAAACGTCAGGAAAGCTGGCGGAGTGGAATAGCTACAACTAGAAAGAAAGAGAGAGGCTCACGGATCGGACTGGGAGCCGAAAAGCGCTGAGGTAGGGAGACGCTCGCGCACACGGCCGTGAAATACCTGCCTGGCGGTGGGAGGGGAGGAATCCCCGATTGCACGGAACCCTTTCCGACTGCACTGAACCCAGCCCCGGCTGAAATTCCGTGGTCCCAGGCCCATACGGGTGGAGTCTGGACTGTAGAGAAAGGCACCCAGAGACTCAGAGACTCAGAGACTCAGAGACTCAGAGACCGGGGACCGGGAGTCGCAGTCGCAGCCGGCAGGGTCTACAGACTCGCGCGCGTGAGCAAGTACGCGCTGAGGTCTGACCGCCGCCTCTCCGCCTCTCCGGAGCGGAAGGAGTCAGAAGCTCCAGGTCTGACCGCGGAGGCTGCCGCCGCCTCTCTGTACAAGGTGGCAGCCTCTCCGTAGCGGAAGGAGTCAGAAGCTCCAGGTCTGACCACGGAGGCTGCCGCTGCCTCTATGTACAAGATGGCGGCCTCTCTGTAGCGGAAGGAGTCAGAAGCTCCAGACTACAGAGACCAGCCCAAGTCCGGGCGAGCCCCTGGGGCACCCACGCTCTTGCTTGGGGAAACTGGGACGGTCAGGCGGAAACTCAGGGAAGCCTCGGAAGGCAGAGGTCAGGCGGAAACTCAGGCGAGCGCACAAGGGCAGGGCAGAAGCCAAGACTGTCAGTTCAGCCCTGAGACTCCGCCCCATCCAAGCTGAGCACAGGCTTCTGCAGTTTTTCAAGTCTGATCCTATAAGACTGTCTCCAATACAGAAGTTATCCCAGAGTAGACACAGCTGATACCCACATCCAATTGGCCTGAAGGTCAATTCACAACAATAGAGACTTAGCTACAACAAAGCTGTGCACGCAGTCCACAAAGGGGATCACCAAGAGTGTCTACCTCAGGTAACTGAGGAGGTTGATCCACTGTGCTATATAGGACACCAAACACACAAAGCCATCCTACCAACTCTGAAAAATAGTGATAATGCCGAGACAAGGAAACAGATCTCAAACAAAAGAGATGGAGGATATAGAGTTCAGAACTACGGTTCTAAGGTTATGCAACAATATCCTAGAAAAGCTCGATAAACTCCATGAGACCCAACTAAAAAGTATAGATAAACTGACTAAATTGGAAAATATTATGCAGAGATCCAACAGCAGAATGGAAGAACACAAGAATCAGATCAAAGAGCCAAAAGACACTCCGCTGGAGAAGGAAGAAGAAAAGAGGATCCAGAAAGTTGAAGATAGTGTAAGGAGCCTCTGGGACAACTGCAAGCGCACCAACATCAGAATTATGGGGGTGCCAGAAGAAGAGGGAGTGCAAAATACTGAAAACATATTTGAAGAAATAATATCAGAAAACTTCCCTCACCTGGTGAAAGAAATAGACTTACAAGTACAGGAAGCCTACAGAACCCCAAACAAGAGGAATCCAAAGAAAAATTCTTCTCGACACATCATCATCAATATGCCAAGGGTAAAAGACAAAAAGAGGATCTTACAAGCAGCAAGAGAAAAGCAGTTGGTTACCTATAAGGGAGCACCCATACGACTATCAGCTGATTTCTCAACAGAAACCATGCAGGCCAGAAGGGAGTGGCAAGAAATATTCAAAGTGATGAATAGGGAGAACCTACAACCAAGATTACTGTATCCAGCAAAGTTATCATTCAGAATTGAAGGGCAGATAAAGAGCTTCACAGATAAGAAAAAGCTAAAGGAGTTCATCACCACCAAACCAGTATTATATGAAATGCTGAAAGGTATTACTTAAGAAGAGGAAGAAGGTCAAGTGAATTAAAAATCTCAGGAATAGAATAAACTGGTGAATATAATAGAATTAGGGGCAAAGAAAGGGAGTGGATAGATAATTATCAGGGTGAAGGGGTGTGGGGTGCAGAAAGAGACTGGATTAAAATTGTATAACCTATGGATGAGGACAATGATGGGGGAGGGGGTAAGGGCAGAGGGTGGGGTGGGAATCGGGTGGAAGGGAGCTATGGGGGAGAAAAAGGAGAAACAATTGTAATAATCTGAGCAATAAAGATTTATTTAAAAAAAAATAAATAAAAAAAATAAAAATAAAAAAAATAAAAACTCTAAGAATGAAAAAAAAAAAATAAATAAGTAAAACCAATGGACACAGACACCAGGGAAGAAAGGGCATGAATGGGGGGAGGGGGGGATGGGAGACCAATGGGGGGATAGGGACCTATATGTAATACCTTAATCAATAAAGAAAGAAAAAATAATAAAGGCAAGGTTTAAAAAAGGAAAAGAAATTCAGATCTGACTCCAACTAGATTCAAAGCTTGTTCTAAATGTCTTTAGCATTTTCCCTTAGTACTTGAAATAGCTTAAAGGCTGTTTATTGCAATTCTTTAAAGCCAATTAAAAGCTCTCCTGTTGGTTCACATAAAGACCTCATATGTACCTCCAAAAAGTTCCTGGTTGAAGGATAATTTAATGAGATAAAGTCATGGCTTTGTAACTAGCTTAAAAGTCACATGCTCTGCAGCAGCCAGGGACAGGGAGGGAGGGTGATGGCAGGAACAAAGAAATGAAGGTGGTCTACTTCATCTCCTGCAATTTAATATTTGGTTCCTGTCATGGGATGGTGCTGAGCACATTGGGAAGAAAATTGAAACCACTAGAGTTTTTATAAAGCTAGGAATGAAGAGTTTCAGGAAGAGGCACTGTGCCTTCATTTTAGTTCCTTTAATAATATCCCAAAATATTTTCCTGAAAAACCCTGTATAATTTGTTCTTTCTTAAAAGAAACAAAATTAAATTAATGTTATTATATTTATAATTGTAAAGTCATAGTCAAAAAAGTTTTTTTTTAATTAAACAAGATACTATTTTTAAAAATATCAATCTACAATGCATTCTACAAAGAAAATATATAGGGATTTAAGTGATAAAAGGAGAAACTGGTTTCTGGCTATTGGTATCCTATATTTCTAACTTAATATGGCCCAAATATATAGGTGTAATAAGTGCTAAAACAATATTTACATTATTTTCCATATGTATATTTTATTATATGCTATATCACTATATGTATACATAATACATACACAGATATACACATTTTAATTAATTACATTTTGAAATATATACATATATATTTCAAATATATATGGGGCAAAAGGAAGTTTACAGTTGTGAGTATGCAAAACACAGTTTATTTTTTGTATATTATTCATTAACTTATTTATTATTTTCCATAGGAACAACTATTATAGTATAGTTTTTCCCACCCTACAATACCTTTCACTTGGTTATTTGCAAAGGACTTCAAATTAAACCCATTCAAAGATAAGAGCATCTGTACAAATTTCAAAAATATAGATTGTGCCCTCCTGGCACAGGTAGAATTAAGGGTGAATGCACAATAATTCAGCATGTGGACCTTTTAAGCACATGTCTTTGCTTGGGTTTCTGCATGTCTTTCATCTGGGAAAGTGATTCCAGCACAAATGAACCTTATCCCTCCTTCGCCAAGTATAGAGTTTCCAAACTGCAGAGGCATGGGTGTCGTCCCTCTCCAGAAAATGCCAGAAGCCTCAGGAACAAAGTAAGACAGAAAAAGGAGGTCCAGCTGAGGCAAAACGGGGTCACAGCTGATTGAAGCTGTTGGTGAACAACTACAAACCTACTTTTCCCACCCCAAGATGGCCAGAGGAAAAAACAAGTGCTGTGGAATGTATGGGGGTGCAGGATGCTCAAGTGTGGGAGATGTGTTTGTAAATATGGAACTCACCACTTAGTAATCCACAGCAATTCTTACACGAAGAGAGTTGATATACCTTCTTTACTCTAAATGAACAACCACTGATTAGCAAGAATAAACACTGAGATTAAGATTAAATTTAAATTTCCACTTGAACATTTTCCAGTTTAAGGAAATCTCAAGTGTGCATTTGCAATGTTGACATCGTCTTTGCTTTGAAAGAATTTATTGCGTTTATTTATTTATTTTTAATTCTTTCCCTGACCAATTTGGCTCGGTGGATAGAGCATTGGCCTGTGGACTGGGGGTCCTGGGTTCGATTCCCAGTCAAGGGCATGTACCTTGGTTGCTGGCACATCCCCAGTGGGAGGTGTGCAAGAGGCAGCTGGTCGATGTTTCTCTTTCATCCATGTTTCTAACTTTCTATCCCTCTCCCCTCCTCCCTGTAAAAAATCAATAAAACATATATTTTTAAAAATTCTTAAAGAACAGAACATAGCTGAATATTAAAAATAGAAATTTCTTTATTATATAGTTGTGTGTTTAAGAAAAGAAAGTAAGATACAGACCTAGAAGATGCCACTAACTGGCTGCATGGTCCTGGTGAGTTACTTAACTTCAGTGTCCTTTTCTATACACGCAGTTTTCTTAGTTCAAAGGACATACACTGTCCTGATAGCATACCCAGGATGAAACTTGTTTGAAAGCTGTAATGGGATTACACTTCCTATTAATTGTGTGATCCTGGTTACGTTACTTAGACTTTCTGTGCCTCACTTACCCCGTTTAAAAATAGAGAAAATAATAGTACCAATTGAATCTGTGTAATGCCTTCAGGACACCCTTTAAAAGGATGCTGAAAAAGTACACAGTCAGAAAGATGAACTGATTTGCCCAAAGCCAGAGCTTCTGATGAAGTCTTAGGGCTAGGGGCCAGTCTGCGAAGCTCCATCCCATTCCATTCCGTGTTGTTCTCGGAGTGCCTCCCACAATAGTCTTTGTGGTGATTTTTTTCTCTAAAATATATTGACTCTCTTTTTTAAAAGAAAGAAAATTAGTATTTTAATTACATAAAGAGCTTCTCAATAATCACTAAAAGTTTAGCTAATCATATATATATATGATTAAAACTTTTAGTAATTACATATATATATATGTAATTACTAAAAGTTTAGCTAATCATAGATATAGATATAGATATAGATATAGATATAGATATAGATATAGATATAGATATAGCTATAGCTATAGCTATAGCTATAGCTATAGCTATAGCTATAGCTATAGATATAGATATAGATATAGATATAAATAATTACTGCTTTGAAGTGATTTAAAGTATCTGGTTAAATGCCTTCCTTTTTACTACTTACTTTTATTTGGAAAGTATCTGGGACTGTCTGCTCTTTAGGATTTGTTCTGATTCTTTTAGGAGAATTGCTACATTTGGGAACTCAAGCCTTATCCTATTTGAGAAATAGACAAGACCGACACACTGGTTCTCTAAATAGATTCCCTGTTACCTTTTAGGGCCGGTTAGCATAAAATGGGTTTATGATGCAGAATAAGACCACAAATCAACAATCCTAAACCAAGCACGAAGTCCAAGAGAAATTACCTGAAGGCATTGCTATGGAAACCAAAGAAGCTCCAATTAGCAATAACAGGAGGGAGAGCCCTGCCCAGAGACACACAGAAATTAGGCCCGACCTTGTGATTGCTGACGCGCACTTCCGGTCCTTCATATCGCACGCCTTTACTACGATTCCCTTTATTTCAAATTGCCTTCACCTCCAATCCCCTCTCCCGGGATGGCGCGGGGCTGTCAACACCCCTGGAAGGCAAGACTAGGCGTTTGTTCCAACGCAGAGTCACCACTTTGTAACAAAATGTATTTCAAGCTACATTAGGCTTCCCCAGCTGGGCTAAACGGGACTGTAACAAAAACGCTTGTTTCTAAAAAATAAAAAGGGAGCTTCCATCCAGCAGCCAGTGAGCTGAGACTGCGCTATCTGGAAATCTTCAGTGAACTTCAGAGTTTCGCATTAGACTCTGATTTCCCTCTGCTTTAAGGGAACTCAGGAGAAAAGACACAGAGCATTGGAAGTGGTTTTAAGGAATGCCCACCCCTTGAGAGAGGCTTGGGGAAAGAGTGGGTGTGCGGTGATTCTATAAAGCCATAAGTAAAGGGATTCGGCTGCGGGCTTTGGATTTAACTATAAGGCCCCGTTGTGCTCCCCTGGATACCTTGCCCAGCACTGTCAGCAAGGGCTGTGCCTCCTGTGTCCTAAAATCATGCGTGTTGTGTGACTCCGTTAGTTCCAAGCAAGTCAGGAATGCCAACGCATGCTGGATAGAGAGGCTGAGATGCTAAAGTAAGCACAGACACTGTAGATTAGAACCTGCTAACACTTATGTATTACTGGTGACGTAAGCACTAACTAAGGGGTAGCTTTATGTCTGTCTACAGCTACCTGCCAATTTTCATTCTGCCTCCTAGATTAGATTAATTGGTTCTTCTAGTTTGTATTTATCACTCATATGTCTCATGCTTGGTCTACTATGAAATGAGCATTGGTCTGCATTTCTTCCTGATATTACAATAGTAGATGACTTGGAAATTTCAAAATTAGGTTGTTGATGTGCCTTCAGGAAGCTGGAGGTGATCATACCATCAAGTACCGCTTGCTAAGCATGTTGAGGGAGCATCGCCGGCCAGAACCCATGGACCTTAAATGCTTCCACTTGCCTGCGGAAAGGGGCGTGCCCTGGGATCCATACAAATCTTTTTTTTAATATATTTTATTGATATTTTACAGAGAGGAAGAGAGAGGGATTAAGAGTTAGAAACATTGACGAGAGAGAAACATCAACCAGCTGCTTCTTGCACACCCCCCACTGGGGATGTACCCGCAACCAATGTACATGCCCTTGACCGGAATCGAACCCGGGACCCTTCAGTCCACAGACCGACGCTCTACTGCTGAGCCAAACCAGTTTCGGCGTGATCCATACAAATCTTAATAGGCTCCCCTTTTCAGGAGAGAAGTCATCAGAGTCCACACTGCATCATGCTTGGCACAACCTTCAGTGTGGAGTCCATAAACCTGAGTTTTCAGCATCCTTTTGAAACTAATGATTTATGCGATTTGAGGAATGACCGCAGAATTGTTTGGGGGCTCTGCCTTTTTCCTGTGGCACCGTCTCCATACTCTGTATTTATTGGAATGAGAATGCATAAGCTTAAGTTTTATAAACAGGATCCATTCCTCTGATGGTTTCCATGTAAAATAAATCACCTAGAAGGCTTTTGAGCCATTTTTCAGAATCCTGTGAGATGGCATTGAGTTTCTGTAGCCCATCCATCATCCGTTGGAAGCAGCGCTGTTTTAGAATTTTTAAGGAATTAAAAATAAAATATGTGGTAACTTCACAAAAGTTGTAGATGCAACAGTTGCTGAGATTTATGCTTTGGTCTGTTTATATATGTGTGCTTTATATGATCTTCATATATATATGATCTTCCCACATATGTGTGATTAGATATACATATTATTTATAGAGGAATAATTTATATATGAAAAATACACAAAATAGGCACTTTTGTACATAATGTTGAATTATAATATACTCTGGACAGTTGTGTATAAGTATGGAAGATACTTATATAACGGCTGATGTTTTATTTATTTTTGTAGCATGCTGAGATTTTGTCTTATAGATTAAATGCTCAAAATACGCACTACGACAATAGCATTAATTTTAAGAAATGTTATCTTGTGTCCTAAGTTGATCTTGAAGTTTTCCATTAATCTCTCCCCTCAACAACTCCACCTACCACCCAGCCAGCGATCTTTGGCACGGTGAACTCGCTATTCTACAGATATCGCAATAAGACAGTGATGTGTGAAAGCAGTGAAATCTGAGAAAATCTGGATATGGGGACATGTTGGGAAGAGGGGAGAGATGCAAGGTAAAGTGCTACAATATTGATAGTTTACATTATCCACAGGACAAAAAATATATGAGACTTGGTCAGAAACATGCATCTGATAAAGAATGATGTGGAGGTTTAAGTCCACATACTTTGGTTCTAAATACAATACCCACCCCCCTTTCATTCTCAAAATCCATTGCATTATTTTCCTGTACATTTGGGAGTATTGTGGATAGCATTAAGATTTTATTTTAATCAAACCCTTAATTCTCAATCTTCTATAAAAATAACTATATTATATGGGTTTTATTTATCCTTTCATAATGGTTTCTCCCATATACACAGGCACACAAACAAGTTCATAACCGGTTTGGCTCAGTGAATAACCAGTTTGGGTCAGTGAATAGAGCCTTGGCCTGCAGATTGAAAGGTATGGGGTTCAATTCCGGTCAAGGGCATGTACCTTGGTTGCGGGCATATCCCCAGTAGGGGGTGTGCAGGATGCAGCTGATCAATGTCTCTCTCTCAACAATGTTTCTAACTCTCTATCCTTCTCTCTTCCTCTCTATAAAAAATCAATAAAATATATTTTAAAAAAACAAGTTCATGTGCATAGAAATACACACATGTAGAGCTGTTCAACAGAAAAATTAAGGATTGATTTTATTCAATAATCTGTTTTCAGTCCGCAGACCTACGCTCTATCCACTGAGCCAAACCGGTTTAGCTGTGTCATATTTCTAATATGTATAGTCAGATGTTTTTGTGAAAGGCTATGATCTATCCCAACTTTTCCCAGCTTCCAACATCATTTTTTAAATTTGCATACTTTAATGTTCATTCTTTGTTCTGTCGAGTTTTGTGGGTCTTGGCATATGCAGTGTCATCTATACATTGTAAATTATTATAAAAAACTAGAGGCCCAGTGCACGAAATTTGTGCATGGGGGGTAGGGTGTCCCTTAGCCAGCCTGCACTCTCTCCAATCTGGGACCCCTTGGGGGATGTCCAACTGCCAGTTCACAACTCTATTTTTCTCCCTCTGTCAGTCTCTAATTATACTTTTTTTTTTAAAAAAAAAACATACTTTTATTGATTTCAGAGAGAGTGAGACAGAAACATCAGTGATGAATAAGAATTATTGATGGGCTGGCTCCTGTAAGCCCCACACTGAGGATCAAGCCCACAAACTGGGCATATTCCTTGACTGGGAATCAAACCATGAACCCCCGGTTCATAGGTTGATGCTCAACCACTGAGTTATGCCAGCTGGGCTGCTAGTATATTTAAGTTAGACTATTATTTCCCCAAGACACTGACACTGTATTTAATTATTTTCAATCCTTTTCTCTATGCTTTTCATGTAGATATTTTTTTCTTATTTTCACTGATACTTTCTCATCTGTTTGATCTTAATATTACTTGGTAAAATCTTTCATTTTAGCCATTATAATTTTTATTCTCTATATTTAATTTATTTTTACAATCATCACATTCTGATTCTTTATGTTCTTGAACATATTTATAATAGCTATGTGCTTGTCCACTGATTGCAAGCTGTGACATGTTACATTCAGTTTCCATTGAATACTTCTTCCATTTGATTTTTAGTGCAAATCTAATGTTTTGTTTAGTTTTGTGGTGTTAGTAAATACTGGATATTGTAGAAGACAAGATATAAGGAGCTTAAACTACATTATCTTCTTTTAAGGAGTGTTGAGTTTTAGTCTGACAGACATACAAATTTACTAGAGGCAAATTTTCTAGATCTTGTCAAACTTGGCTTCACACTGTGTTAACTAAAATTTATTCTGATATTGAACTCACTCTAGGGTATAATCTTTATTTACTTTGAAGTTATATCATTTCTGGATTATCAGTAGATTACTAACGGACTACAGTGAAATTTTTACAGTACCGTATTTGCCGGCGTATAAGACAATTTTTTTGGCCCTGAAAAAAATACGTATTTGCCGGCGTATAAGATGACCCCCTAATATTTCCACTAAAAATACAGAATTTGTTATATACTCGCCGTATAAGACTACCCCCCACTTGGAGGCATATTTTTCAGGGCCAAAAAATCGTCTTATACGCCGGCAAATACGGTATTTTTAGGATAGATTGCCAAAGATCCTAAGCCTTAGTGAGCCCTGATTTCTCTCTTGAGCTGTTAGCCTCACAAAACCTGCTCCCTACATTGTCATGAAGTCTTTCTCTGTTCATGTGTGACTACATTCTTGGACAAGTTATTGTAGGTAAAAAACTTAGTCCCCCCCTGATCCTATAGTTCACATTCCTCGCTGGTAAACTACCTCATGTATGGTATAAACCAAAGAAAAAGTAAAAGAAAGAGTTAGAAAAACATTTTTTGTTGTTCTGACATGGGTATTCCTCTTCAATGAATTGTGTCCGAGAGGAAGAACATATTATAAATGTCCACCAACACAGCCCAGAAAGAGAATTAAACTCATTTATCTCAATCACTCAATAAGCCAGAGAAATTTTAGGCATAAATTATAAACTAATGGGATTTTTGTGTATCTGATGTGAATAATAAAATGAAAATAGTAGAGGTCAGGTCTGCACATAGAAAGACAACTACATTTGGCTATTGAAAATATAGACTTTGATGTGACAACATGTTTTAAACCAAGATTTAATAAAACATGACTGTCATCTGTTAAATAAAATAAATACCACTATTATAGGTAAATACTTTTTTGAAGCTAATGGTGATTTCACTGTGAAAGGGTAAATAAAATAATTGTCTTAATGATGGCAGGCTGTATAAATATAGCTTTTGACTGGGTTGTTAGAGTTCAGACTTAAAATATTATATAAATCTTACAAGTCCTTCAAATGTAAGCTGCAATCACACATCACACCAGAGGTAGCAATAGCAATTTCTTTTTAAAAGAATGTTTCTTACCCAGCAGACTTGGCTCAGTGGTTTAATGTTGATCTCTGAACCAGGAGGTCATGGTTTGGTTCCTAGTCAGGACATATGCCTGGGCTGCGAGCTCAATCTCAGGTGTTGGGTGTTCAGGCAGAGGGGTTAGAGGCAGGCAGGTAGGCAGGCAGGCAGGCAGGCAGGCAGGCAGGCAGGCAGGCAGGCGAGTGCTTAGGAGCCAGTTGTCCCAGATTGTGGGAGGGATATCTGACTGCCGGTTCAGGCCTGACCTCAGTCTGACATGCTCTGAGGGGTCCCAGATTGGAGAGGGTTCAGGCCAGGCTTAAGAAACCCCCTCAGTTCATTAATTTCATGCACCAGCCCTTTGTATAATGTAGGCTTTAAAATTCCAGCCTTTTGCCTTCAGCTTCTAGAAGAATAAACATTATTTTCCACTATAAATTATTCAAACTAAAAACACTACATTTGTTTTACTTTCAAGAGAATATATACTAAAAAACATAGCAACTTCCTTTCTTCATCTCCTCTATTAAAACACACACACACACACACACACACACACACACACACACACACACACAAAAGAGAAAAAAATAAACAAAATAAAAAAATTTATAAATAAATAAAATCCCCAGAAAGTAAAAATGACTGCAATCAGTTTATCTTGTTAATAATTTTCATTTTCATTAATTATACTTGTCACTTGTACTCTTGCTTTCTTAGGTATTTTATACTAATATTGATATTATCAAAATTACCTAGTTTGTTAACATTAATATAGGAAGAGAGCAAAAGGGAGACCAGACATAAGCATGGTCATCTCGGCAGTTTCTCTAGGAAGCTCAGCTTCATTCTCCACAGGGAACCACCAGTCCATGCCCTGCAGATCACCCACAAAGGGAAGATGGGCACATGGGCAGTGAGGTCAAGTGATGTAGGGAATGTGCTGGTCTCTCCTCTTTCTTAAAGCTATAACAGTGAGTAACGAACTGACACATATATGCTATTATGATGAAAGAAACAGGAGATCAAAATAAGGAGCTGAAATGTTCATGTCTTCTATTCATTTAGGTAATCTTTTTATTATAGCTAGAACATTTGACTTTTTGGAATATAGCAATTTACTTAGAAGAATCATCCCTGTCTCTCAAAAGGGAGATTGGGATTAGATGTATAAGAAAAAGTTTCGTTTTACAAAGTAAGCAAAATATATTGTTAGAGTTGCAAAATAAATTAAAGTTTATATTTTTAAGTCAATAATTAAATCTGAATTTATTTTGCAATATAAACTTACCAAAACTCTATGGTTGGAGAATAAAACATTAAAGAACAGAATATTTTTATGAACAGAGTTTACCGTTTGAAAAGTCACAAAAATTTCAATAAATAAGATAAAAATATGATAGATAAAAAGGGTATAATGAATAGCTACTCACTCAGTGTATTTAATGGTTGAATGATAATAGGTAGTGGGAAAAAGACTTTTAAAAGAAATGATAACTTTAAACATTGAAGGCACTTACTGACTGGGTAGAAGTTACAGTCCATTAAACTGCAAGGTCTTTTAAAATTAAACTATATTCTTATTCTGTTAACAGCACAGATTAAAATTAAGAACCAAATATGGTTTAGATGAGTTATTGGTATTTATTCAGTGTCCATAATAAGCAATTGTACTTGAATCTGTCTACACATGATAGGAAGACACAGGATCCCTCAGTCACCACTTAAAGAAGGAGGTGCCCGGGAGGTTCAGCAGAATGGGCACACCATAGTGTTAGGTTCTATGAGTGAAGAAACACTTTCCACTGTGTAACACACCATTTTTTGTTTTTTTGTTTTGTTTTGTTTTGTTTTGTTTTTTGCAGCTGCCTTCATAAGTGAATCTGAATGAATGTATGTGCCTTAGTGCCTTATCTGAAACACTTCCATATGAACATGCTTTTTATGAGGGTATTCTGGGTCCCTGTGTGTGTGTGTGTGTTTGTGTGTGTGCACACACATGCACACACATGTGACATTCAACTGTTAAACTGTCTTTTGCCTCTGGTTATATTTGTTTTATGAATTATTTTGCAGAATATTGCCATCAAACTTTTTCATAATTTTATCCAACTACAAATTAGAAACTTAGAAAATGGAAACCACTGTTCCCATAACTAAGGCTCCTCCACAACTTGGGAAAGAACAATGAATTTTCCTTTCTCAACACATTTACATGTTTATATTCACACATTTCTAGTATACTGTTAGTCAATGTTGCGTGTCTAATTGCATTATAGGAGGAAGAAAAGATCAGGAAACACACTTATTCTTATTGAAATGATATTTCTTGACTATTTTATTATGCAATTGAACAAATATTCATTATAAACAAATTCATCTCAAAAGCTGTCACTTGCGAGGTAACTATGGTGATTAGATCCAAATACTATGCTATAAGGCTCCGTTGTAATTAGAAGATGAACCTCAGCTCTTTCTACTATTTGCATTCTGAGTGTAAACTGTCATGTATCCTGCTAGCCTTTTAGATTGGATTTATCTCTAAATTAACAATGTTATCCCAAAATGGTAATACTTAAATAATACTGTAGGACCTGAAAATACATTTACAAACATGAGCATGATAAAGAAATTCTTTTTGACCAGAAGTTTCTTGTTTGTTTCTATGTTTTTAATTTTTGAGAGAGTATAATATGCTTATTAATCAGGATTTGCCTCTTATATGGAATGCAAATATTCAAGTATAGTTTCATCTTTATTCATACTTAAAAATTTAATTATCCTTAATCTTTTATTTGAACAAGTGTTTATGAAGGACTACCTATAGATCATAAATTATTATATGGTTGGAATAAAGTGACCGAAGATAATAATATTACGTTACTTAATATTGATTTCTCCCTGGTTCTTTTCCCCTCTTTTTCTGTGCTTTTATATATATATAAAATGGAATATTAGTATCTTGTACACAACAACTTAAAGGACTGGTAATTCCAATTTGAAATATTCATATGTATGTACATACACATACTCATGTAAATTTCACACATATGGGAAGAAGAGTCCTCCTTTTCTCAGGATATTAGCAGAGTAATTCATAGGGGATATTTTTAATGTACTCTTCAAAATGCATTGTTCATCAAAAACAATATTTATGTTTAATTTTTTAAAAATAATTTTAATTTTTCCAACTCCTAACAAGCAATTAGAATTTTGCCCAAATATAAGCCTAGTAAACTTTCTTCGGATTTTCTCCATAAAAAAGATGAAATAAATGTCATTTAATTTTTTTAAAATAATTATGATATAAATTTGAATAGTGACTTTATATAAAAATCAAATACTTTTATTTTTCTCACACTAGAGTTCAGGTATTTATTATTTAAGACCTGAAAGTCTTTTTTAAATTTTTTTTCTGCAGATGTCGTTAGAATTCGATTTTTTGTTTGGTCTACTGGCTAAAATCAATCATATTTTACTAAGGTTGATAAAATGTTATGTTTTCAGATCTATTTTATTTCTTCATTGCTGCCATGCCTCTTTAAATATGCACTATTACTGCTTTATAGAATCAAGAATAAGCCAAGGTAAGGAAATTGCCTAATACAAACAACTGCATATCTGAAGGGCTAGAGCAGATTGGCAAAATCATATCTAGCTTCTTAGTTGAAAGAAATGTGATGTCATGTTACTTTTACAAAGCTAAGGAAATTTCTTTCTTGGCATTACCACACACACAAAATTCAGATCAAATCTGACAATGAGCACTCCAAACTGAGGTTCCAGCCACTAGCTTCTATCAAAAAGATTACTGCAAGAGCCTCTTTCTGAACCTTCAAGCATCTCCTGTGTCCAAATTTGCCCCTTCAATAATTACCTATACAGTATTCATAAGGGCCACTTTAAAATGTTAAGTGAAAACATCTTACTCCTATGCTCCAAATCTTCCATTTTCTCACATTTCAGGCAAGGTGAAGTCAAATTCTTAGTGGCCACTCATTCTGTGCACCACCCTTTACCTCTCTTATTTTTACCTACTCAACTCATCCTTCCTCACTATCTGTGCAACACCCCACATACCCACATGCCTCAGCACTATTTCACATGTTTGTGTTTTTTTTTGTTGTTGTTTTGGGTTTTTTTCCCCAGGCTGGACCTCATGTCCCCATATATATATATATATATATATATATATATATATATATATATATTCTTATCACTTCCATAAAGTCTTTGATCAAATGTATCCTTCTTAATGAGACCCAACCAAATACATCAACGAAATTACACCTGCACTCAGCCAACCCTCCAGATTACCATTAACTTACCTTCCCTTTTCTTTACTTTTTAGTTAGCAGGTTTACTGAGATACAATTAAAATATGTAAAATTCATGTTTTAAGTTTATAATTTGATGATTTTAGCATATTTAGATTTGTGCAACCATAACCACCATGTAATTATAAGGTGTTTTTATAACCCCAAAAAAGAAACTTCATATCCATGTATAGTCATTCTTTCTGTCTGTATAACTTGGTCTTTTTGGACATTTCATATAAATGAAATCTTAAAATATATGTTATTTTGTATGTGGCTTCTTTTACTGAGCATGTTGTTTTAGTGTTTTATCAGCCTTTTAGCATATATCTGAATTTACTTCTTTTTAAAAATTATTGGTTTAAAGTATTACATATGTCTCTTTTACCCTCCATTGACCTCTCCCTGACCACTGCCACCCTATTTCCTTTTTATTGTTGAATACTATTCCATTGTACGGATATACTACCAATTGTTATTTCCATTTATCAGCTGATGGATGTTTGGGTTGTTTCTACTTATTGACTACTATGAACGACGATGCTATAATTATTCCTGTGCAAGTTTTTGTGTGGAAATATATGTTCATTTCCCCCCTATCCTAGTTTTATAACAACCATGTCCTTTTTACATATCTTACATATTCTATTTATTCTGTTATTTGTTGATTTTTTACCAACCACTAGAATCTAAATTGGACTAGCTCTTAGTGTATGGTAAGGGCACAAAATATTTGTAGAATAAAAATGCAATATACACTAATAAAAGAGAAAGATGCCAATTGACCATGCCTTCACGATGCCCACCAGCCAATCAGGAGTGATGGCGACCTGATTTGCATACTCAGGCATCAAGTTGGGGGGGGGGGCACAGGCTTTCCACACCATCCCAACAGCTCTGGATCTCTGGGCAGTGTGGGAAGGCGGGAAGGGGGCTCCAGGCCAGAGCTAAGGCAGTTCCAGCAGACAGGGGAAGGAAGGTCCATTCTTGCATGAATCTTCATGCATCAGGCCTCTAGTGTTCACATAATAGTATTTCTAAATTTTTAATGCTTTCACTTTTTCATCAAATATGCACTAACCTATTCTATGCTATAGAAATCATGTAATTATTGATGTTTATAATAATGGGTAGGACAGAACATTATTATAAAAAGATTCCACAATTAGCCCTAGCTGGTTTGGCTCTGTGGATAGATAATCAGCCTATAGACCAAAGGGTCCTAAGTTCAATTCTGGTTAAGGACAGATACCTTGGTTAAAGATTCAACCAATCAATGTGTTTCTTTCACATCAATGTTTCTGTCTTTACCTCTCTCTTTCACTCTCTCTAAAAAACAATGAGAAAATATCCTCAGGTGAGGATTAAAAAAAAAGTCCACAATTGGATAATGGAACTATGTAAAGAACTAACCACCAAATGATAAAAAGGAACTCTCATAGGTATAGCATACCCCCAGTGATGCCCATACAATAATCACCAGAAATTGTGAGTATATTATGGTCAGGGCAAGGATGAATTCAAGTAACAGATGGATTTAAGATTTCTAATTAGCTCTCCTTAAAATCCTGGGTTATTCAGGCAGGCCCAATGCAATAACGTGTGTTTTTATAAGTGATAGAGGCAGAAGAGCCTGAGTGAGAGTAGGAGATGGAAGACAGAAACAGTGTCAGAGTAATATGAAGTGAGAAAGACACAATCTCCCATTGTTAGCTTTGAAGAGGGAAGAGTCAAGGAATTGCACAACCATTTAATGTTGGTAAAGACAAAATCCTGGATTGTCCCTTAGAGATAATAGAAAGGAATTCAGTCCTGCTGACCCCTTCATTTTAGCCTAGCAAGGTACATTTCAGACTCCTGACCTCCATACCTGTAAGATAACATATTTGCATTGTACAAAGTTTGTAGCACAGCAACAATAAAAAGCTAAAATAGGAACTGTATGCACTTGCTAAACAAGAGGATAAGAGGTGGGACCTGAATCCCCATTATGTTTATTAAGCTCTTGTTCTTATGTGTACTATATTTAGCACAAAATAAAATTTTCAAAGAAGTAGGAGTCATGTTCTCTGCTCTTGAGGAAAAAAGTTTACAAACTAGTTGTATTTTCTAATGGGAAAACACAACCATATGGCAGAGATCTTAGAAGCACACAATTGTGCCAATAGGATAATCAACTATCATTTACATGGCCAGCCATCCCAGAGAACTGGCAAGCAAGGAGCATCACTGTAGCAGCTGTTGCCATGGCCCCAAATCCTATGATAGTGACTGAAATAGAAACAAAACAAACAAGCAAATAGAAACCATCAGAGATCTTGAACTTGTTAAATTGAGAGGCAGCATAGTGTAATCAAAGGGAGTACAGAGCTACCTGGATACTAATCTCACCTCTATCCCATAGTAGGCTTTTGATCTTGGGCAAGTTACCTAAGCATCATATTTTTCCTTACCTATCTCTAAAATTAAGTTGAGCCCTTCCAGATATTCTCTGAGAATTAGCTGACTTCACTTCCAAAATAAGCCAAATATTATTTCTTTTTTAATATACATAAAATATATAATCAAGGACAATTTTAGCACAGGAAAAAAGTATGTGTGTGATTTACTTAACACTCAAATTTATTTATTACTACCTACTTTATGCCAGGTTATTTTACACTTTTACAAATACATTAACATCTACACACACACACACACACACACACACACACACACACACACAGGCAGTCCTTGGGTTACCTAAAAGATCTGTTCCTATGGCGCGATGTAACATCATTTCTGCCATAAGTCAGAACCAACTACAATAACCACATATGTCACTCACATGGAGCATATACACAGCAGTAATAAAGTGAAATAGTAAAAAAAAAGAAACAATTCCTGATCTCTACTTGTGGTAAATAATAAAAAACATAAAAGAATGTATGTACATACTTTGAAGTGAGGAAACATTTTTTTTTAATAAATACTGTAAATGAGAGAATGCAACGTAACCATGAAACAACTTAAGTCCAATGTAACCTGAGGACTGTCTGTCTATGTATATATATATATACACATGCAAGAATATATCTAGAGAATATGTAAATTTCTATATAAAATATATATGAAAAATATATTTAATAAAACACCATAAGAGTTTTATAACTAAGATAGTGTGTTTTGGATATTCTGAAACATAATTGAAAGAATAAAAGAAATTTTAACATGGCCACAGTATTAGTCAGGGTTCCCAGAGAAACAGTCTCTTTATATAAAAGCCTAAGGGACAGTTAAAGCAGAACAATTGGAAGGACCTGAATGATCGAAACTACCAGAACTACCAGAATGACCAGTTGCTATGATACCATCTGAGCAGGCAAGCAATTAGAGGTGAGCAAGTAGGAAGGTGAGCAGTTAGGGGCAAGCAGGCAGGCAGGAAATTGTTTAGGGGCAAGTGGTCCCAGATTGTGAGAGGGTGCAGGCCAGGCTGAGTGGTCCCACATCCCCCACCTGTGCACAAATTTAGTGCACTGGGCCTCTAGTACATAAATAGAGAGAGAGGTAAGAAATTATCTCAAGTGATTTATGAAGGCTGAGAAGTCCCAAGATTTTCAACCTGCAAGCTAGACAGCCAGGAAAGGTGATGGTGTATTTCCTGGGAGCCCAAAAGCCAAGAGACCCATGTCCCAACTCAAGGCAAGCAGGCAGAAAAATTCTCTACTACTTGGGAGTCCATTATTGACTAAAAGCTATTAATTTCAGTGGTCTCAGGAATACCCAGAAGATAACTACCCATTTCACAATATTCATCTTCCACATTATCCATAGTGATTAAAGGCATGTTGCTTTATCTTGCAGGCCCAGAGGGTGGGTTGGGGAAAGGGTAGTTATACAAAGCTTTCAAATGTGGATACATCCATTACATAAAAAATAGATTCTTTTTAAAAACCCACATATACTATCAGACAATTTTTAAGTACTAAGAAGTTGTCATTTTTACATGGCAGATATAGGTCTTCCTAAATTTTAATTCTCATTTGATATACTAAATTAAGTCATGGGTAACAAATTGCCTACTATTTTTTTGTTACAGTGAAAAGCTTATGCTGTGTCTTTTTTGGGAGAAAGTCCACAAATACTTTCTATCTTAATACTCATAGTTCTTCTGTTAGACAATCTTTCAAGTAAAAACCTTATTGCCTCCAAAACAAAACAGATTGAGCAAAATTCAGTCAACCAAGCCTAGATACAACTATTTACCATGATTTGCAGCAAAAATACTCCCTGTTTTGCAACACAGAATACTAAATAAAAGTATTCTAAAGGGTTGACATTTAATAAAATTCATATGGACATTTTTTAGTATAAATGGCATTGTTTTGTCTATGTGTAGTGGTGAAGAATAATTACTTAATACAGTCATTTATGACACTAACAATTTCACCACTTTTATAGCATCAGTATAAATGTCAACAGTTTGCAAAAAGGACAACAATGTCTAAAAATTATTATTTTTTATAAATATATTTTATTGTTTTTTTACAGCGAGGAAGAGAAAGGGATAGAGAGTTAGAAACATCGATGAGAGAGAAACATCGATCAGCTGCCTCTTGCACACCCCCTACTGGGGATGTGCCTGCAACCAAGGTACATGCCCTTGACCGAAATTGAACCCAGGACCCTTGAGTCTGCAGACTGACGCTCTATCCACTGAACCAAACCAGTTTCGGCTAAATATTATTATAATAATAGTTTGACCTCACAGATACCCAAAATGTATGTTAAGGATACTAATCCAAAGCTTCCTAGACCCCACTTTGAGAACCACTTTACTGAAGGGGAGCGAACATGTAACTTGCCCTAAATGTACAGTATGCTGAGAACATTCATTGCTCAGGTTCTTTCCTAGAAGAACTCTTATTTTTCAACTAAGTTGATTAGAGTTTGGTTAAGACAGTCACAACTATTTATATGAGTAATATAGAAAAAGTATATCATTTTCCTTTAAGTAATTAGTTCAAAGTTCATTATTCTCTCTAGCATTTCCCTAACATTTTAAAGGGTATTATTAGCCCCATTTTATAGAATAAGAAACTGATATTACTATTTGGTGGAAATAATATTAGACTAGGATTTAATTTTTAAATGTCTTTGTATCACATGGAAATTGGAATTCAGGAAAAATATGGTCTTAGATCTATTTTAAGGGTAAATATATTTATATTTATAAACTTTTTATATTTTACTGACCAACATGAATGACAGTAAAATATCCAGGAGACCTCAGTTCATACAAACAAGTAACTGTGCTTAACCTGAAGGTTGTTGTTAATCCTAACCAACGAGGTGACTAATAGATAATCCTTTTTAAAAGACACCAATTCAATTTCAGGCTTTAAAATGGTATTTTCTACTGAAAATCTATAAAGACCAAAGACACCTTTTACAAAATGATTTACTTTTAAACTTAATGTAATCAATTCTGTTATTCAGATTTTCTTTAATGTAGTCTCTCCTCCTCTCCCCCCCCCCCAGTACAATGAATAACTTCATTAATCTCATTGCTTGCTCTTCTAAACCAATATATTATTATTAGACTTATTTGATTACACTGTACTTGCTCCAGGTTTTAAATCCATTTTTGAAAAAAATTAAATCTATTTAGAAAAAAATGAAATGTTCTAAATTACCATTGTGTTCTTCTTTTGTTTTGTTTTTAGTGAACTTGTAAACAAAAGAAGCTCCCATTTCAAAAACAAAACTAAACAAACAAACAAACAAAAAAACCCCAAATAACATGTTTACGGTGATTACATTTACCTAAGCAAGATACATGCATGTTTAATTTTAAGATGTTAACTAAATTTCTGTGACAAATATGCTTTTAAATATATATCAAAGAGCATTGTGAAGTTAATGCAGAGTCAGAGGATAATGTAATGTCACTAAGTTTTTCTTAAGTTTTCACTTTAAATGCTGTTATTTCTAACTCAGGTAAGCAGGCAGTCTTTCATTTGCTCAAACACTGGAATCTTTGGTTGCTACCATGTTATCTGGCTTGCAAACAAGAAGTTAACCATTTTAAGAATGGCTTACGTGAACAACTAGCAAACCCTAGGGCTGGCTAAACCCTAAGAATGCACAAAGGTAAGCATATTCAACCATCACAACTGTGGGTGAACTCTGTTCATCCCATTCTTTTGAAATGAGATCTCAAAACCGTCTAGTTAAAAGTAAAAGCTGTTCACAAAATATTGGCATATGCACAATTTTTTCACCTATTTGTGTCAACCATTTAGTTCACTTTCCAGTTGGAAAAATGGAATAGAAAACTGGACACCATGTTTCACTATCTCAATTAATATTTACAATTACAACAATGCTTCCCAGAGCCAGTTTATACTGAAATTAAATTTTTTACACCAAAGAAATGGTTGTCCACAACCACTGGCTAGTATACATATGAACTAACATGTCTAGATTTGGGGAGAAACTATAGCTGCTCCAATCATTGGCATTCCTTCGTCTGTTCCTTGATTCATGCTTAGAAACCTGTGTAGTTTTGGGCCTGCTGACCCTGCCCACTTGAAGAGGCTGTTGATTGAGCTCCTTTCTGCTTTAACGTTGTCCAATCAAATGTGTAGTCATACTGGTGGTTCAGGGTCCTGAAAAGAATGCGGAAGAGCTGCCTCAGATACATGTAATTCGGGGCTTCTTCAAAGCGCAGCCCACGGCAATAGTTTAAGTACATGGCAAATTCTGCCGGAAACCCCTTACACAATACTTCAACAGGAATGGACATCTTCTTTTCACTAATCTTCTCATATTTCTGTACCTTTGTCGCAGCCTTTAGTCCTTGCCACGGCAGGCTGGTTCTATTAAAATACATCAAAACATATCCTAACGATTCCATGTCATCTCGACGACTCTGTTCAACACCAAGGTGTGCATTGATGCTAGCATACCGGGCAGTGCCAGTGAGATTTTTGTCTTCTCTGTATGGTATGTGTTGCCTTGTCCTGTTGTCTCTGTACTTTTTGGCCAACCCAAAGTCAATGAGGAATAACTTATTACAGTGACGCCCAATGCCCATGAGGAAGTTATCTGGTTTAATGTCTCTGTGTATAAAATTCTTGGTATGCACGTATTCAACTCGACTGATCATCTGGTCAGCTAGCATCAGGATAGTTTTCATGGTGAAGTTTCTGGAACAGAAATTGAAGAGGTCTTCCAGGCTGGGTCCCAGAAGATCCATGACCAGCACATTGTGGTCTTTTTCCTGCCCGTACCACCGAATGTGGGGGATGCCGACCCCGCCCTGGAGAATCTTATAGAGCTTGCTCTCGTACAGCAGCTGCGGGTGCCTGGCCTTCAGGGATTCTAGCTTCACCGCCACCTCCTCCCCATTGGTGATGTTGATCGCCAGATAAATGTCCCCGAAGGAGCCGGACCCGATCTTCCGCACGAGCTTGTACTTCCCGCGGACAGTGAATTCGGCCTGAGAGCTGCTGCAGCTCGCCATCCTGAAGCGATACACCTTGCCTCCAGCGGGGCTTGGGGCCAAGCCCCACACCTCGGAGAGGAGCACAGAGGCCTCTGGGCTGGGCCTGAGCAACTTTGCTGTGGACAGCAACCGGAAACGGAAATGGAAACAGAAACGGTGGCTCTTGGTGTCACAGGGTCCAGAATCTGCCAAGGGGACCCTAATCACCTCCGCTCCGTCAGGCTGCTCCTTTTCGGGCCGCTGTTTCTAAGGGCTTCTCGAGGTTCCAAGGCTGGGCCACTTGGCTTCTGGGCTTTCGTGACGTCTCGGGCTGGAAAAGGGGTGCGCTGAGTTAGGACAGGGTCACCGCCGGAGCCCCCCCACCCCCACCCCGAGGCCCCACTGTCCTGTTACTAGGTGGCTCTGTCATTATATTACTCACCTGGTGATGTCATCTTGTTACTCCACCAACACCGCCGCCATCTTGTAGTTCTGGCTCCACCAACGCAAAATGGCGCCTTCCCTGGAGCTGCAGCTTCCGGGCGCAGAGCACTCTGGGAAAGGGGCTTCAGGCGCTGACCTGGAAGAACCCCCAAGGAGAAGGAGGGCGGAACCGGCCCGCCAGAGGCAAGTCACAGCTGCGCCTCCTGCGTATTCTCACGGAATTCTTCCGCAGGTGAACCTTTGAAGTGTGGATGTTGTGAATGTATGCGGTTGAATTACAGCCTCTTCCTTCGGAAAGTGATAGTTCCGAGACGGAAGTGCTTCTTCATTGGTTAGCATGTGGGCCTTTCATGCTGTCCTTCATTCTCTTGGCATTGCTTTTTACCTAAAAGTCAAATTTTTTTGTGTGTATTTTTTTTTTTTTTTAAGAAGGAACGTTTCTTCACTTTTTTTCTATGCTTCGCTCTGTCTCAAGGATATAAGTCGCCCCTCCACTGCAGAGTGGAGAGCCACACCCTGAAGGCAGCCGGGATGAAGTCTTATGCTCTCACCATGGACCCGATGCAAACTTGTGACGTAAGATGGGGAGAGGCCAGGTCACAAAGCGGCAGTCACCCCGGATGCGCCTGAGCAGTGGCCATTGGCTTGATCGTAGTGTGCTTTACTAATTGATACATGGTAACCGTTGAGGATACATGGCTCAGCACCAGAGTGAAAGGTACAGTTTATAGAAACTTGACTACTGTCCACTTCAGTGTCTTTTATCTGCAGTGACAGATAAAACTAAGAGGTAACTCTTAATATTTTACTAAGATGAAGTGATTTATTTCAATAAATCAGAAATTGCAACAATGCCATTGAATGCTTTCCATGTCTCTTGGTTTCATGCTCCTTTATTATTTTGGAGTCAAAATACTTTGTTCCTTTTAAAAATTGTTTTGTCCACTCATTTATTACACCAAAAAATGTCTCAGACACTAAAACCTATAGGTATAAATACTAACAAAAAGAGACTTCTGCCAGAAAAAGAATTTTAATCTTATTTGGGTAATTTATACTTATTTTAAATGCTATATGAAAATTCAATAGTTCCAGATAACATCTTTTTTATGATGTTTGTCAGATAAAAACTTTGGTACATCATGTCTATAAATGTACCTAATTAGCTTGTGGTAGATTAAGAAATTACATTTCTAAGGTATTATTGTCAGTCTATCCATAGTAGTAGAGTTAACTCCCTAAAAGTGCCTTTAGTTCTTGAAAAAATGCTGAAATGCAACCTTTTAAAAAGTCCCTCAACCCCTTACCCCAACCCCATCTTCACCACCTGAAAAAAATTCAGAGGACACTTATTGAACAAGCTCCTTGCTAGTTCCATGTATTTCCAATGAGTACATGCTTCTCAGTCCCCATTGTTTGCCATGTTCACAGGATTCAGTTAATGGAATGGCTAATTAGATTTCTGTAATCCTGTAGTCATTGTGTCTGAGGTGACATTTTATTGGTATTTCTCTTGTGGCTCCTTCAGTGTGATAGGAAATATTTTCCATTAGCCAACTTGGCTCTTATTGTTTTGCTGGAATGGCAGTTCCCTCTGTCTGTATAATGAGATCATTGACTTCCTAAATACAGCTCTGCCACTCAGCATTTAAATAGAAAAGAATAGGAAAATGATCATCTGATTAGTCAAACAGGCGCATGTTCAAAATCCGTTTCCGAAATCAAATAGAATTGGATTGAGTTCAGTGTGGAGGAATGACTTAGGTATTATTACACACTATAGTACATATTCACTGACTAGCAGAATGTGGAAGGATTTAAAGTTCTAAATTCTTATTCTTATTATCTGTAAGAACCAAATTCTTGAAAGAGTAGGGGCAAGAAGACTAATTTAGGCTGCTTTTTTAGACTCTTAAAAACTGTATTACATCCAAGAAGTAAAAGATCATAACCAATGCCACAATTCAAGTACTAAATACATATTATTTAAAATATTGAAATGATAATAGTGCAATTTAGAACTTGATAATTGTTTTGTGTAGAAATAAAAGGGATTTATATATTTGAATTTTAATTAATATAAATTTATTTTTATAAGTTTTAATAATTTTCATTTTGAACCACCTTTTGATTAGTGCAGAAATACATTTTGAGAGTCACCTCCAACCAATTGGTTTTAGCCCTTAACTTCTAAAAGTGAGAAAATGAGCAATGGACTAGCTTTAAACAATACTCCTCTGAATGACAACTAGTCAACAACAGTTTCATTTGAGTAGCCACAACTATTATAGATTATGCCTACTTAGCTATACCTTTAGAAGTAAAATTAGCAAATTCCTAAACACCATGCTTCCCTGAATACACATATAAGATCAATAATTTGCTTTGCTCAGAGACTGTGTCTGACCACATAGCCCTCCATTATTATAGTGAACTATAAAGTCTGCTTTGTCTTTTTATTTCAGATACGGAGCTATTTCATCATCTTTCAGACCCCACTACATGCTTGCATTATGTTTCCCTAGAAACAGAGACAAAGATATATCTACCTATATAAATATAGATAAAAATATACATCCTAACATTTATCTTGCTTTCATACTCATTACTTCCACTTCTAGTTTACTCTCAATAAATTATCTATATTTATCCCAAAAGTAGAAAAATAGGAGTAATGAAGCCTTGATCACACACAATGCCTTCTCTAATATGACTTGTGTCATCCGTGATGCTTTTCATTCTCCAAAGGACCTCTACTGAATTCACCCTATGGTAAGGTGGCCAGACGTCCTGCTTTTGGCAGGACAGTCCAGATTTTTAACAATTTGTCCCGCTTCCCACGGTGTTTTAAAAAGTCTCTATTTTTGGAAAGAATCTTTTAAATCTTTTGAACTTTTTAAAAATGCCATGGGAAACAGGACAAATTGTTAAAAACCAGGACTGTCCCGCCAAAAGCGGGACGTCTGGTCACCTTATGGTGAGCACTGGCATAGGTCCTTGACCACCAGCCTAACAATTGGCTATAATCTAAATCAGCATATAATTGCATATCTTGCCTTTTCACCTTTCAAGCAAAGTGAACAACCAGGTGTTCTCTCTACTAGGGGAAGTCCCTTCATCACTGCCCATCTGGGATATCCCAGAGAGGGCCTGTAGTGCTGTACCTGTCTACTTTTAGGTGGTGCCTGCATATCCTACAGAACAATGTGTACACTGGGCCTCCTATTCCTCTATCAAGTGATCAGAGGGAATTTTCCATGAAACTATAGGTGCACACTTGGGAAGAGAAGCAGAATGAGGACCATGAGCATTTGAATAATTTCCCCAGCCATGTAACTTACTTTGTACCTTCAAATTCTTTTCAGGATGTTCATTATGGATGTCCTGAAGTTCCATGATCCTCTGTCTGGAAGCTGGAGAACCAGGAAAGCCAGTGCTACAGTTCATTCTGAGTCCAAAGGACTGAGGACCATGGGAGCTCAATAATGTAAGTCCCTGCCCAAGTTGAAGAAGCCCTAAGAATCAGGAGCACCAATGTCCCAGAGCAGGAGAAGATGTCCCTGCTCAAGCAGAAAGTACTAGTAAATAATGCTCTTCCTCCCCTTGTTTGATTCAGTCTACCAATTCAAATGCTAATTTCTTACAGAAACATCCTCATATACATACCCAGAAGTAATGTTTTACTAAGTACAGTTAAGTGGACACAGAAGTAACCATCACAAGACATAAAAATATTTTCACAGCCCAGCCATTTTTTTTTCCATCTGCACCAAGATAGCTTTACATTTCCTGGGTTATATCCTACTTCATTATTTGCCCATAAGTTTTCTATATGTTCTCTTTTAAATTATTGAAACTTTAATTTTACCCACCTATTTGAATACTTTTTGTCTTATTTTAAGACTTTTTCAAAGAAATTCATTTGAAAAGAAAATCTGGTATACATTTGATTAAGTGGATTCCCGCAAAGTGTTTGGCCATTATTGCTTCCTTATATAGCCACTCACATAAATATGTTCTTGGAATGATGGGCTTAGAAAATTGTAGAAGTAAACAATGAAGGAAATAATCCATGTAAAGGGGTTTAGGAAAATACAGAAAATAAAGCAATCACCCCAAAAATAATAAGCAATAATTATTATTATTTCTAATAGAATAATTTTATTAAAGGAAACTACTCAAAATTTTGACAAAGAAAATTCATTAGAGCATTATCTTTCACATAACAAGAGAAAGAAAAGGCATAAATCTTAAGAGGACCATCAAAATAGCTTTAAATTCCAAATGTAACTTTCAGCATAGGCAATGAGGAGTAAATATAATATAGGAGACATTTGAGAAAATTACTTCAAAATTTTGCATAGCATTTTACAATCATGTTTCAAACCACCATGACACTTAAGGAGAATAAAATGTGGAGAAAGTAAATTACTTCAACTGAGATTCATTAATACTCAGGTCCAATAGTCAACAATAACTTTTATTTTAATCTAATTTATATTATATTCACTTAGAATGGTTTTGAATATGTTGAAATAGATTTTCAAGTAGCATATAAGGCATATCTGAATAAGAGGCCCAATTAAATTCCTAATTAAATAATTATTAATTTTTAAACTTATCCATAATCATTGTAGTCTCAATTCACATAAGACAGAGTGTGAGTAATAAAGCCACCTTACCATTTGACATTCTTTTTAAGCTATATACATTATTTGTCTGTTCAGCTTATTCCAATCACATTAGAGGAAATACTATTTGAAAATAAATAGCATGTCCTTTAAAGCTCTATTGCTGTGCAGTTTAGGATAAGGAAATAAAGAACTTTATCTCAAAAAATATTAATGGGTCTCTACTAGATCTTATTTCAGATAAATACCCATTTCTTACAAAGAGTTTTCTGATTTCTCTTAGGATAGTTTAAAAAACATGATTATCTTCTTTCCTAGAGACAGATTCATCTGTCAAACAGTATCCTCAATGACTCTTTGTACACTGAATACCTTAAAAATAGGTTGGAAGTAAAAGAACAAGCAATATCTTAAAAAAAAAAAAAAAGCAAAAAAACAAACTGTGTTCCTTTTATCTAACATCTTTCTCCCTTGATGCTTTGGCTTCTAAAGAACTTTATAAAGAGAGTAATTGGTCTTATACTTTTTGAAATTTCTTAAAAGCATTAGTCTCTTCTTTAGTTCAGCTTACCCATAAGAGAGGTAGAAAAAAATGTGTCAATGTGAAAAATTATTCACAAAAAAATTTGCCCTAAATATGGAGAAATTTTAGTTATGGCCACTTTAATGATTTAAATACTCAGGGTTTGCATTAAATTTTTTAACCCGTCTTTTCCACTGATCCAGACCCTGATAAGGGTTTAAAATAAAAGAGCACAAGAGAATAATAAAGGAAGAACAACTATACTTGTATTATATAGCACTAAACTCATTCTAGTCATCCTCTTTTTGCGTGTGCATTATTCCCAAACACTTTTATGTTAGTGTTATATTTGGTTTAGTGGAATGAACAGAAGCTAGGGAACTACATGAAATGAATTTAAACATAGTTAGCTAAATACTGCACAAAGAAATTATCCCCTAATAGCCTAAATTTTATCATCTACAAAATGAATGTAATAATAGCTACCTTAAATATTTTCTATTAGCATTGCATGAGATAAGCATAATATCTCTGGATAAAAATTTAATAGGACAGACTAAAGAGCCCAGATACAAACCCACATAATATAGTCACTTGATCTTTAGCAGTGAATTAAGAGCAATAGAAGGTGGGGCAAAAGTAATATTATACTTATTTTATGGAAAATAATATAATAATTAATAAACATACAAGAATAAACTCTATATTTCTCATACTCATAACTGTAGATCTACTTTTGATCACCACGTAGAATGGAGAAAAGATAGTCTTTTCAACAAATGATACTGTGAAACTGGACATTAACATGCCAATAAATACCACTAAATAAATAAATGCCAATAAATCTAGACACACCTTTCACAAAATTCAAACTGGCTTGTAGACCTAAGTGTAAATTTCAAAACTATAAACTCCTGGAAGATAACAAAAAAGAAAATATAGACCTTGGTTTTGGCAATGGATTTTAAATACCACATTAAAGGCACAATCCTTGAATTAAGTAATTGAATAGCTGAACTTCATTAAAATTAAGAACTTCTGCTCTGCAAAAGACAGTGTCAAGGAAATGAAAAGAGAAAACAAAATCTAATAAACAACCATTATCTAAAATATACAAAGAACTCTTAACAATAAGATAACATGATTTTAAAAAATAAGTCAAACATTTAAATAGACATCTCATCAAAGATATACTGATGGCAAGTAAGCATATGAAAAGATGTTCCACATATCAATACGAAACTGAAAATTAAAACAACAGTTAAATGTCACTACATACCTAGCAGAATGGCCAAATACAACTCACTGAGAATACCAAATACAGAAGAGTATGCGAAGCAACAGGAAATCTGATTCACTGCTGGTTGGAATACAAAAATGGCACTATTTTGAAAGACAGTTTGGCAATTTACTACAAAATGGAATATACTCTTACCAAGCAATACAGCAATCACAATCCTTGGTATTTACCCAAATGAGCTGAAAAATATGTCCACACAAAAACTTACACAAATGTGTATAGCAATTTTGTTTATAATAAATATTAATAATCCCAAGAGGTAGTAAAATCAAAGTCCTAACTAGCCATCTGTCCAGTATGTAAATTAGGCTACTGCTATAACTCTCATCCCATCATCAGTTTCCTTGGGAGTAAGACTCATGTCACACAACCTTACTCTGCAACTATCAGCCAATCCCTGAGTGCCTATGACCCTGTGTCCTCCTGGCAAGAATAAATCAGTGGTGTCCATAAATAATATGGGACTAGGCCCCATAGCTTTGTAGGGGATTTACCTGAGAATGTTAAAGCACTACATACTTTCTGTAAGAATACAGATACCAGGCAAAGAAATAACACAGGACCTGGATAAAGCTTTACATAAGATAACAAACTTTGTATGGAGTAGAAAATAACTCAAAAAACTGGTGACATAAATATGGACAAAAACTTGTGGTCTTTGGAAAGGTTCACTGTACATGGATTTCAATTCTAGCTCCAAAGGTTATTAACTGATGTCTATTTACTTATTCAAAAAAGCATATTCATTGTTCCAACCACTCTATATATAACTTTGACCTGATATTAATATTTCTAATATTCACTTTTGTAATTTATAATGTTAGTAATAATTGCCTAGCTAAGTTAGGATAGTTTAAAATGTTGATATGTTGTCAATATTTTAAATGTGTGCATTATGCACATGAGAGTTATTATCCTATATAATAAAGAGCTAATATGCTAATTGGATCGGAGGGTGGAATGACCTAACTGAATGACCAGTGGGTGGGGCTTCAAGGCTGTGAGGGCTGAGTCTCTTGCAGGAATGTTGTGCATTGCTCCTCTAGTTAAGTAATAATAACCAAGTTATATTTTATTGTGACATACTATTAACACCTAATGTTTATCTTTCCTAACTTGTATAATACACATAAAAACCACAGTATTTCCCCTCTGATCATGGAAGCATACTATTTTATATAATTAACTGGAGTTGAAAGACTCTTAGTACATTTTGATACTTAGAGTTTAGCAAAGGTTCTTTAATTTTGTCTGGCTGTGAGGTTGGGTCAGGTGTTTATTTGTGTCCAAGACCACATATCCTACATTAAAAATACCACAGTTGGAAACTGAAGTTCCATTTCTAGGCTATTGGGAAACACAAAAGAAAGTGAAATTGAGGATTAAGGATTCCTGCTACTAAGCTGCAGAACACTCATTGTACTAGAGATGCAATGATTCAATTCAATTCCATTGTAGAATGATGTGAAAATGAAACTGATGGGAGACCAAATGGAAACAGCTGTGTTTTACTGCAACACAGACAGTCTGCACATTTTGCTGCTTATTTATAATGAAAATGGAAATTGTAAGTGACAGGCTGAGGGTAGTTTATAAAGCAAACATTTTTGAAGCCTTGGAGGTGCTATTGCTTTTTGAAAGGCAACCAGCTGACCCACCTTTTGAATTATTCATGGTCACTGAATTCTGTTACAATGATGGAAACACACACTTTCATATCAAAAGAAAAATGCTTGAGACATAAAACAAAGTTTGATAGAGCCCCAAATATATTATTCCTAGTGGCCTGGTGCATAAAACTCATGCACAGGGATGGGGGAGGTTCCCTCAGCCCAGCCTGCACCCTCTCCAATGGAGGACCCCTTGGAGGATATCTGACTGCCAGGTTAGGCCTGATCCCTGTGGACTACTGGACATCCCTCTCGCAATCTGGGACAGTTGGCTTCTAACCATTAACCTTCCTGCCTGCCTGATCATCCCTAACTTCCTCTGCCTGCCTGCCTGCCTGACTGATTGACCCTAAAACCTCTGCCTACCTGTCTGATCACCCTTAACTGCTCTTCACTGCTGGCCTGATCTCACCCCAAATTCCCTCTGCCTGACTTCCCTACCCTTATGGTCTTATCTTGCCCCCGACTACCCTCCCCTGCCAGCCTGATTGCCCCTAAAAGCCTCTGCTTTGGCCCCCACCGCCATGGATTTGTCTGAAAGGAAGTTTAACATCCAGAACATGTCCAGTCGACCAGGTCTAGTTAGCATAATTATATTTATAACCTTTTAGTAGTGTACATAAATTATATAGGATAGGATTGCGTAAATAGGGGTGTGGAGCCTTTTTCATCAGGTGGAGATGCTCTTGGCAAACAAAAATACATAATCCCTATATCTGGACTGATAGCCAGCCATATGTACTACACTGCCAAACCATTCATTAAAAAACAGCTGTTTCCCTTAAAAGCCCTCCTCAGCCCCATGTTAGGTTCTGCCTTTGCAGTTTACCCAGATTAGGTTCTGATTGGTCAGTTTCTATGCCAATCAGTGTCAAGAGCTCTACCTCCTAGGCAGGCATTGGCTCCTCTCACTTCACCTAGATTTGGTTTTGATTGGTCTGTTCCTATGCCAGTCAGTAGCTCTGCCTTCTAGGCAGCCATTGGCTCCTTGCACTTCACCCAGATTTGGTTCTGATTGGTCAGTTCCTATGCTAGTCAGCATTTCCTTGCTTATCCATGGGCCTGATCAGGGAGTTAGGGCTAATCAGTAGCCACAGTGGAGGTCAAAGAGAATGGGAGGTGCTACTGCTGGCTAGGCACTGAGAGAAAGAGAGAGGCAAGTGCTGATCAACACTGTCATGGAGGCTATGGATCAGACCCTGTTTCTCCCTTCAGGCCTCTCTTCAATCCTTATCCTAAGCCCCATCAGCAGTCAATGCTGGGTCATGGTGCCTGCTGCAGCAGCAGTCAGTGCTGGGTCACCACAGCAACCCAGGACTGACTTCTGGTTGGTTGAGCTTTCAGTTGTTTTGGATGGTAAGGATCCTGGGTTTTCATATATTAATTAAATAATGTTATAGAAGTAATTAGGGGAGCTGAATTGCCATGAAAGAACTGTTCCTAACTGGCTGTGAGACTTTGTACAACTCATGGACCTGCAATGGAGCTCTGTTTCATCATTTGTACAATGAAAGTTTGGAACTTCAGAGTTCTCAAAAGTAGAAGCTCAGCCAAATTGCAGAACATTTTCCCTTTGAGGCCAGATATAGTTTTATAAAGTTGGCAAATGCTAAATGCTCTCCCCCAAGTATTCACCACAAATCAAAGTTGGCAATCTTAAACCAAACCAAAACAAACCAACCGAAATGCATTTCCTTTCATATGGGAGATAGAATCTAAGAAAAGTTATACTTTAAAAATCTGTAACTGATTGGAGCAAATTTGCTTCATTCTAGTAAACCTTATTGATTTAGTCAACAGACATTTATTGAAAACTGAGCATTATGCCAAATAGACAGAGCACTAAAATTAAAAAGAAGAAGAAAAAGAAAAAGAGCAGATGGATTGGTTTCAAAGAATTTATAGACTACTGATGCCAGAAGCAAGGAGAGTCACATGGAGTGACCACATGGTTTCCAAAGAGCAATATGTTCTTTCAAATATCCATGTTATTTCTTTCCTCAAGGATTTATCTCCTTTTGTTCTACATTAAAGCTATTGTGTCCACCAATTTACCATACTGCAGTCTTTTTCTCCCCAACATATGGTTTAATTTTTTAAAAACTATCCAAAGCATAAGATAGAATAAGGCTTACACGACAGATACTAACATTCACATCAGTTGGCATAATAGCAGGAGTCTGTCTTACTTGTCTACTACTGTGAAAATTGTCTCAAATAATGAGCCATCTATCATGTAGACAAATCATTTCCACCAAAACAAAACATGCAGTGGTGAAAAACAAAACAAAACAAACAAAAAACAATAGGGGATTTTGTTATTTGTGGCAGAGAAACCAATTAAATTAAGTATGGTGCACAAGTGAGTTAAATCACTGTCAAAAACTAAATATATATTAAAACTTGGAGCAAAAGCTGTCTGAGAAACAGGAATAAAAGCTCTTATAAATTAAGAAAGTAAATCAGATAATATGAAAATTACCTAGCCAATTATAAAATAAGAAAGTAAAGAGATAATATGAAAATTACTTAGTCAATATAAAAAAAACATACACAGAGCAACAGACGATATGTGTAGAATTGTGCATCTGAAACCTGTATAATTTTGTTAAGCAGTGTCACCCTAATCAACCCAATAGAGGAAAACATAAATCAATATACAAAACAAAATATATGTCTTCATACACTTATGCTTAGAATCAATTGTGATAAGCCATGTTGGGTAGGGCTAGGGTGGAGATACCAATACTTTTGATCTATGACATTTTTTAGGTCTCTGTAGCCAAACTTACACATTAAACTGACAACGAAATAGAATGAAAATCTTCATAATTATTATATTTTGCTTAGATCATAATTTATTGGATTTTTTGTTTGCATTTCAGGTGATTTTTTAAATAATCAATTGGACTTACTATGTCTTATCTTTGGAATTATGATAATTTTCTTAATGGAATACTTAATATAAATATGTTGTACGTATTTGTTGAGCTAATGACTATCTTACTGTTGTAAAAGAGAATAAAAGGGGAAAGAAAATAAATGAATGATAAATGAATTATGCAATAGGATGGTATGTAGCAATCTGATATTCAAGTTTTGAAGTTGGATATGTGTAAGTTCTAACCTCCACTCTATCACCTATTATGTGATTGAACTAGTTACTCAAAGACTACAAACTTTAGTTATCTCATTTGTCAATGGAGATGATTACATCAACCCCATAAATTTTAGACGGAGAAGGGGGGTAGGGGGAGAGAGAGAGAGAGAGAGAGAGAGAGAGAGAGAGAGAGAGAGAGAGAGAGATTGCCTCCGTCATCCATCCCAACCTGTCATCATACCTTCCACATGGGTATGTGCCCTGTCAGGAAGCAAATCCACTACTTGTGGGATACAGGATGACACTCCAACCAACTGAGCTACACCAGCCAAGGCAACCCCATAAATTTTTCATGAGGTTTACATGATATAATATGTATAAAGTATCAATGTAGTCCATGGTCTCAAAATAGAGGTAATTGTAATTTGCCCTCCGGTAATACACTTCCTAATAAGATGTATTTGGTTCTGATTTTCCACAATTACTCAAAATGACCATTTCATCAACCTGGACAAAGCATGGTATGGCACTTAGGTGCATTACAGCATGTTGACAGTTTCTCTCTGTGCGATGTGCACTGTATGTAGTCAGGAGGTTATGTTCACTTAGCGGTATCTTGACAATGTATTTTTGGACAAAATATCTCATTGCTCTGATATCTTTTCTTAACTTGCAAAATGGGAATAATCACACTACATGAATCCGCCTGAGCTATGTAACAACTGTTGTAATTATATTTTATCTACAACTTCTTTAAAGAAAATTACTGTAACTTTCCAATATCATTTTTCACTGTGCAAATACTTTCTGTGGATTCTTGTATTTACAACAAGACTAATTAGTCATCTTAGCACTTAGGATGTATTAACAAGTTAAAAGGACAATATCAGCACTCTACCTCATTTAGCATCTGGCATTTTGCTGATATGTGTGTGTGTGTGTGTGTGTGTGTGTGTGTATACACACATACATATACATATACATATATGCATATATGTGTATATATACAAACATATATATCTATATATCTATATATCTATATCTATATATCTATATCTGTATATACACATATACACATATACACATATACACATATACGTATATACACATATACATATATACATATACATATGTATATATGTATATGTGTATATGTATACATATAGCTTTGGTAAAATCCCCAGAGAATTTTGTAGATAGATACAGTCTCATTTAACTTTTTCTGAAGTTTGTTTTCCAAACAAATAAAATACTACTCAGTCAAAATACCTATGATTTCTGAAGCCTTCATGTTAAAAAAAAATAAAGGTAACACTAGGCTGAAGCAACTAACATGACAAAAAAATTCAACTGATTAGAAGATTATTCAGTCTTCTAACAATATATATCTTTCAACAATTTAAGAACAAACATATATTATGACATATTTTTAGTGCATCAGTGTATATTTGCATATTCATTAAGGAATTATTATTCCTCAGTCATTTTTCTTATGGATGTAATTCACTGATAACACATCCATCTTACCTAATAACAGACAAACATGTAAAATGACCATACATCTGCTATACCCACAGCCAATCAGGTGTGAGTATGCAAATTAACCTGAAATGATGATGGGTTATTTTGCATATGTAGGCATATAGCAGCTGGGTGGGGCCAGATGTCTTCTATTAGGGGGAGGGGGAGCAGAGGGCGCTACAGGTGCAGTGCTCTGGCTGGGAGTGAAGCCAGGGGAAGGAAAGCCTCTTCTTACATGAATATCGTGCAATGGGCCTCTAGTTGTGGATATATCAGGTTGTTCAGAGTAGCTGTGGTAAACCATTATCTATTTCTTTCTCATTTTAAATGTATTGATTCAGCCAACTGCACTATAATTCAGAAAAGAAAAATACCCTATGATGGATCTAAGGGTGCTTAACAAACATCATTGCAATCTTAAAAATGCTTTTACTGTCTGTTTTATATCAGCTTCTGCAAAGAATATCTGTAGAGCAGGTTTAATACTTCATGGTATAATCTTAAACCTGGAGACAATGGGAAAAACACTACAGCTTAATAACAAATGAAGCAGTATTGGATTCTTTGTGTCTGTTACAATGCACTTTTCCATGGATGCATGTCTCATATGTTTTATTTCATTTTGGGGCCTTTTAGAACAAGGGAGCCTTTTTTCGCTCTTTAGAAAAAGAAGCATTTTTTACCTCTCCTCTTTTAGCCGGGGGTTCAAAATATTCCTCAAAAGAAATGAAACTTTCAGAGGAAGAAGTAGGAAATTTAAGCAAAGCGTAATAATAACTGAGATTAGGGATATCCTCACTAAAGTAATAAACACAGAAAAATGCATTTTATATTTATTAACCAACTTTACTCCTCAACATCATTAGTAGTTGAATTTTTTTACAGATATAATCATGAATTTAGAAGTTTCACTGTCCTTACTAATTGTGGAATTAGGAAAGTAATTTTATTCTGACATAAATAAAATAAATGTAAAAAGTTACTGCTGACTTACACCATATGTTTGCCTAAATGTACCTAATTTTCATTTATTTGTTCATTTAACAGTACTTATTATAGGCCCATAGCCCTGGCTACTAGCTCAGTTGTTTCGTGGTTTCTTGATATGGCAAGCTTATAGGGTTGGCCCCCATAAATATAGCCAACTGATATTTGGCAAAGAAATAAAAGAAATAAAATACAGCAAGGATAATATTCTCAGTAAATGGTGGTAGAGCAACTAAAAACTGAATCTAGACACTGATCTTACAACCTTGACAAAATTAATTCCAAATGGATTACAGATCAAAGGTTACACACAAAATCATAAAATATTTATATGATGATACCGGGGAAACTCTAGCTGATCTTGAATTTGGCAATGACTTTTTAGGTACAAAACCAAAGCATGATCCATAAATAAAGAAGATTATAAGTTGTACTTTATTGTAATTATAAACTTCTCTGTGAAAGTGATAGTTAAGAGAATGGAATGATTACCCACAATTTAGGAGAACATCTCTATAAAACACATACCTGATAAAGGACTGGTATTCTATATATATAAAGTACTCTTAAAATTAAAAATAAGAAAACAAAAGCTCACTTGAAATTTGAACAAAATATCTGAACAGACACTTCCTCAATTAAAATATACAGAATGTAAGGCATATGAAAAGATGTTCAATATCATATGGAATTTGGGAATTGCCAATATGAACAACAACAAGATACCACTACACACCTATTTCAATGGCTAAAGTACAAAATACTGACAACACTCATGCAGTTGTTGGTGGGAATTCAAAATGGTACAGTCACTTTGGTAGAGACTTTGGTAGTTTCTTTAAAAATTAAACATACTCTTATTATGTAATCCAGTATTCATATTCCTTGATATTTACTCAAATGATATGAAAACATGTCCACACCAAAAGCCCCACACAGATGTGGATGGTAGGCTTATTCATGATTGTCTAACATTGGAAACAATAAAAGTGCCTTTCAACAGGGAATATTTAAAATTGTCATTTAGCCTGGCCAGTGTGGTTCAGTGGTTGAGCATCTACCCATGTACCGGGAGGTCTCTGGTTGGATTCCCAGTCAGGGCACGTGCCCAAGGTTGTGGGCTCAATCCCAGTAGTGGGTGTGCAGGAGGCAGTTGATCACTATGTTTCTGTCTCCCTCTCCCTTTCTTTCTCTGAAATCAATAAAAATTTGTATTTTTTATAATTGTCGTTTGTTTTTTCCCTAAAGAGTAAAAGGAGAAAAATCACTTGAATTTTAAAGGAGGTGAGAAAATAATCTTAAATCTTATCATTTTAATGAAAGCATTAATATGAAAGTGATTTCCTAGAATATGCACATTCAAACTTGCAATTGAATTGTTAATAGAGAATATTATTTGGCTTAAAACATATAAAATTATATAACTTCTCAGGTAAAACTAGAGCTTTTTTTATTTTTTTATTAAGGTATTATATGTGTACATAGCTTACCATTGCCCCACCCCCACCTCCCATTCATGCCCTCCCTCCCCAGAGTTCTGTGTTCATTAGTTGTACTTATATTCATGCATACCAGTCCTTCAGTTGTTCTCTTATCTCCCCCCAGGTCTCCTTCCCCTCCCCACTGTCATTTGGCAATCTGCTTGTTTTATGGTGACTATCTCAGGACCACACCAATAGAGTCCGCTCCTTCTCTGGTTCTCACCGCCCCTCCCGCCAGGTCCCACTGCTTCCCCTGGGACACATGGTTCACCCGGGGCGCAAGGCCCCTTTGGGGGACATGGCTCACCCGGGGCACACGGCCCCCTGAGATAACTAGAGCTTTTTTTTAATGTAACAATATTCTCTCTATATAAAAGGCTAAGTGATCAGCTAACCAGCTGGTAGGTGTGATATGCACTGACCACTATGGGGCAGATGCTCAATGCCAGATCTGCAAAGTGATAGCATCTTTCCAGAGTGCCCTCATGGACTCCAGGACCCCTTGGGGAATGTCAGACTACTGGTTTTGGCCCTATCCCCCAGGCCTAGCTGAGGGACCCCACTTGCCAGAGAAACCCTGGTTACTCACAGATGCTTAGGAGGGACCACTCGAGGTTGGCTCTAGGGCAGCTGTGGGCAAACTACAGCCCTCAGGCCAGATCTGGCCCATTTGGCTGTTCTATCCGGCCCGAGGAGCGGAAAGAGCAGAGGGTTCTCTTACTCTCCCCTCTGCTCCTTCAGCAGCAGCCCAAGATGAAAGTGCCAGCATGGTCAGGTTGCTTTTGTTCTGGCCCTCCGGTCCAGTTTAAGAACCCATTGTGGCCCTCAAGTCAAAGAGTTTGCCTACCCCTGCTCTAGGGTATGTCCAGCCCATCTCACCCAGTCTCACCCTGCTGGCCACCTTCTAATTAATTTCCTTTCTATGTACACAAATTCATGGACTGGGCCTCTAGTTATATAATAATGCCCATTTACCCCTCAGTTTCCTGAGAAAATAGTAATACCTACTTCTTGGGTATTATTTATTTATTATTTATTCCCTTCATGAATAAAAGGGAAACAGTGCATCTAAATAGTACTGGATAAGTCTTCTTTCATTTCGTTTCTTTCATTTCTCCCATCTATACTCAAATACACATGCAGAAATACACCCCAATAAGAACTTATAATTCTGACAGTTTGAGGACTGTGGTTAGGGAGAGAAACACAGCCCTTATCTGAAGTAGGGATCAGCTAAATATAAATGTGCTGGGATTTAGACTGAAGGCTCTCAGCTTCTCAACAATCCCCTGTAGAGAGAGGTTGCAAACCAAACACTCGGAAAATGTAAAAACACTTCACAGTCCACACTAAATGTAAACATCTTGAATTGGGCTCCTGACATTCTTCTATTCACTGAAGTTTCCGAGAGTGGAGGGGGTGAGTGCCGAGGACTGAAAGCAAGAGCAGACATCTACACAGAGAGTGGTCAAACACTTTCATTTCCTGGGTCTAGTAGAAAAGATTTTGCAATCTAGATAAGCTCTTTTCATAGATTGGATCCTCTTCGAAGGGAGTGCGAACTGTTGATAGCCATCAACTGCCGGAGCCACTTTATTTTCGAAACCCCAAAGCCTTGTGTGTCTAATATCCACTTTCATTTTCTCCTCTTGGTGGAAATAATGCTCATATTGTTCTGCTGTCAGCAGCAACGTGTAAATGGAAACGTAGGGGGAAATTTGTTCTGACACCACAAACAGTAAATGATTTTAGTCTGCTTATACTGATGAGGAAGCTGATGTGTCCTCTGTCATTTCCCTTCCTCCGCTGTTATTCCTGGCCTCTAATTTTGAAAGCACCGTCTGTGAAAAGTGATAGTGGCGGCTGGCATGTTTTATCACAGAGGTCAGTTCTCATTTTAGCTAGGTATGGACACCAGGTTTGCAGACAGCTTGATACTATTGCAGGGTGTCATCTAGCCTTTGCCTTCTGGAATATTAAGTAGCAGCCTTTCCATTTATAAATCCAAATGTTTGTTTTATTTCACACTCCATCTGCTGATCGTCCCTCTCTCACTGTCCTCTACCCCCACATAGTTAGATGAAAAATGTGACAGCAACTTCACTTCAGGATAAATACTACTCCACAGAATTTGTGAGCTCCATTAATTTATTCAACATTGAACAATTATATTTTTTTCTGCACTGACACTAGACATTAGGCACAACAACGAAGACGATAAGGGTCATCTAACCATATGCAATTTATATTCTACAGACAAAAGTAGAAAATAAATGGATTGATTATTGATGCAATGATGATTACATTTTATCAATATTATAAAGAGGAAAACAAAGTGCCAGCGTAGACAATGAGGGCATGGAATGGGCAAGATTTAATTCAGGAAGGGACTCGCTAATGTCTGTTCAAGTAACACACAAGCTGACACTGAAGAAATCGTAGACAGACAAATGGAAGAGCAAAAACAAAACACACCTTCCAGGCACAGGTAACATCAGGTAAATGACGCTGGGCTAGGAAAGAGCCTGGTATCCTTAAAAGCTGCAGAAAGGCCAGTAAGACTGCAGCCAACGAGTGAGGGGAGAAATTAAGCAACACGAGGTTGAAGAAATACTGGGTCATGCCATGAAGGGCTGGCCACTTTGTAGGTTTAGGAATCAAAATTTATGCTTATTTTTATTACACTGGTTGACCATGCAAATATTTAAACAAGAAGTGGTGGACTTACATTTACATTTTTTCAATGTAGTTCTTGCTACCAAGAGTTCAAGTACGGAGAGCAGGACCAATTGAAGACGGACTTTAAAGGTTGAGTTTATAAGATTTGCTGATGGATTGCATGTAAAAGTGAGAATAAAATAAAATAATTAGAATTGACAAATTAAGAAAAATCCAAAAATAGCAAATTTAAAGCAAACAAGTCAATAAATAGTATTTAGCAAGGATTTGCCATGCATATAAGAACAACTGACAAACTGGGAGCTTTCAAATTTAAAATTGATATGAAGCTTAGAGACATGCCATTACAGGATGGCTTATAAAGTGAAAATAAGGCAGTTGTTAAATTTTACAATGACTGGTTATTGCAATGGGGTTTTTCAGATGGCAGGGGATTGATTAAAAGTAAGTATATTATTTTTAACTTTCTTTCATGCGTATCAGAGGCATTTACAAGAAATTAAGTTTCCCTTGTATTCATGAAATAAGCAAGATTTGGTTTTGCTTATGTGGCTTACATGATTTTGTCTGCTCAGGGAATTCTCAAGTCCAGTCTCAGCTTTTTATTTCCTTTTAACAATGTCTACACTTCTGGCCTCAGCAGTTGGAAAATGGTGGTTCTGTTTCCTAAGAAGGAAAGCTTAAAGCAGAGAGGAAGTGGGCATCTGAGTCAGGTCATAGTCAAGCTAAATCCGAGGTGTCTCAGAAACATAAATGAGAATACCCTGAACAGGTTCACACCTTTGTAACTCAGGTGTAAGTCTGAGTAACAGAAAAGATATTATTATTCCAGAGAGGATGAGTTTGCCTTGAGAGGAAGAAGAATTCATCAAATGACAAACACAGGATGAAACTCAGAGCAACTCAATGTTAAGTGTTTGAAAATAGTTGAAGCTCTATGTCTTCTTGATTCATCCAGGTACATAGGGAAGAGAATGATTTTGTGTATGATAGAGCAGCCTTTAATTTAGCTTATGTTTATATTTTATTCCTACTGAAATGCCATAGACAGATACCACCTGAATTTTACACCCATGTTACTTTAAGGAAAGAAAAAAAAACCAACTCTCATATATTATAAAATCATGGTGCCTATTTTCCTATTCAGCACTTTAATGTTCACTGAATAATTGCATAATGTTTAGTTTCCTATGGCTAGTGGAGGCAAAAATTGAAAATTTAAAAGCTAGGACACAGGGGAAGACAGGTGTGCTCTCTCTCTCTCTCTCTCTCTCTCTCTCTCTCTCTCTCTATATATATATATATATATATATATGCAAACCTAATTTTGCTTTGCAATGTCTATTCCCCTCTGCCAAAGGCACACTTCTCCGGAATAATGTTGCATATAAATTCCTTTATAATGCTGGTGCTTGAGGTAAGGATGTTCCAGCTAGATAAGTAGCAGGAGCCAACCTTTTTAGGAGATCATTGTGTTATACCAGATTTTGACTGAATGTGTTAGTTGTGCTTGCAGGGAGGGGACTAGCATGTGAGTGTTTTTAAATGTAAAAGAAACTTTATAGTCCACTTAATCTCAATTCTACAGAAGAAACTGAAGTTCACAGGGTGAAGTCAGCTTCTCAAGGTGATACAGCCACTTAGCAGCAGATGTGGAACTTGAACTCAAGTCTCCAGACTGGAGCCCCTATAATGTAAGACCTGATTTGATCCAGCATGTATCCCATAGAGAAACCATTTCCATCACTAAGCATGACTGAGCCTGTCTGACTTTTGACAATACAATTGCTTCACTGGAGTTATAATTTTTGCTACAATTAAAATATCACTTAGGCATGAAGAGAAGACTCTTTGGAGTCTATGACTTTGGAGTTTATGACTATAGAATCATCTTGGGGGAAGGGGCAGATCCAAAAATATGTTTATTTTCTTTCTCCTTACCACTTGCCAACCAGGTTTTGAGCAATTGCTTCTTTGACATCATATGACTGAGGTTAGCACCAGTGTTTAGAAAGACACAAAAACCAATCATCTCCACTTCATGCATTGCTAAAATTATCTGTTAAAGGTGCTCTTCTATATGCATGCATATTAGCATAACCAAAGGACACAGACTTTGGGGTGGTGGGGGCTTGCCTGGACTGGGAAAGGATGTGGGAGGGGGTCAGTTGGGAAAAAAGGAGGCATATGTAAAACTTTAGACAATAAAAAGTACTTTTCAAAGTTGGATTTTGTCCTCCTTTCACTAAAAAAAAAATCTAGAATTTTTAATTTCATGAGTATACATATGTATTCAATATTATTTTATTCAACTAATACTGTTAAGCATGGCCATGTGATAAACTTAATATGGGAATACAGAGAATACACAAATACAGAAGGGAGCAAACCAGGCCCAGGGAGCTTAGGGTTGAAAATAAGAAAGATACATTAACATTTAAGTGTATAATTATAAGTTCATAATTACTAATTGTGATGTGTATTACTTGAAAAAGACCCAAAGGCTATGATGGAGAATTACACTGGAAATTATATTTAGACTAGAAGCCCATTGCACAAAGCCCAATGCACAAAGAGATTTATGCCATAGACCTTCCTTCCCTTGGCTTCTAGCACTGCTTTTCCTCTGGCACCTGGGAGCCAAGCAGTCACTAACACCAGAGTCTGCTATCTTTGTCTGCAATCTTCGACTTCACTATGCTGGAATGCTGCTCCTATAGATCCTTTCAGCCCCGCCACCCTCCATCTCATAGCAGGCATCCTGCCCTGCCCTGCCACTCCAAACTTGGAGCAGCCGCCATCTTTGTTCTTCTAATTTGCATATCCCTTCCTGATTGGCTGGTGGGTGTAACGGAGCGATGACCAATTTGCATTTTTCTCTTTTATTAGTGTAGCTGGCAGGTCAGTGACAGTCTGGGTACACATGAGGCTATGAAGAATACACACTAAATATTCAAGCAGTTGATTAAAAAACTATTTTAAAGAAAACACTGAACATTCATTATAAGAGGGAATCACATTATAGAATGTCATGAGCAAATGTAGGTTTTGTAATCTGGATATATATTTTAAATTATTTTATACGAGTGCAATTGATTAAATTACAAACTACATTTATACACATGATTAGTTTTTCTCTTATAATTTTCACATTTGCCTGAAACATTAGTGAGTTATCTATTCCATAGTATAACACTGTTAGCTGTGGCAAATAGGCATACTGTTTTATTTGTGGAAATTTAGAGGTCATTTTTCTAGAGGGGATTTAAAAAAATCTGCATATTCTCTACTTCTTGAGAATGAATGACTTTCCTAGCTACATGGGTTGTTGAATTAAAGAGAAACAAGTACAAACCATACTTTAAATATGGTTACTTGACAAGATATTTAACCTCTTTCAGCCTTATATTTATAATGGAAAAAAATGCATTCATTTTAAAATGAACGTTTAAAACAAAGGCTAGCACATCATAACCATAAAATATATAACAACAACTATCATATTACCTCCATTAAAGAACTTATCACATTGCATTTAAATGTTATTTTTATTTTCCATTGGTTTATGAACAACCAGAAGGCTAGAGCTACTTTTATTTTTTTAAATATATTTTAGTGATTTTTACAGAGAGGAAGGGAGAGGGATAGAGATTTAGAAACATCAATGTGAGAGAAACATTGATCAACTGCCTCCTACACACCTCCTACTGGGGATGTGCTTGCAACCAAGGTACATGCCCTTGACCAGAATCAAACCTCGGACCCTTCAGTCCACAGCCTGGCATTCTATCTACTGACCCAAACTGGTTAGAGCTAGAGCTATTTTTACACAGATATTTACATCTTTGAATTTCAGGTAAGTAGTATATATTTAAAGATTTTACACATTTTAAAGTTGCTAGAAGATATCAAACATTTCATTTTTTTATATAGAGAGTACATTGGACTAAATGAACCCCATTTGCAATTTTTCTATTCAATATGTTCAATATTTCAATGCTTGCTAAGCTCTTTTTTCCTTTTGCCTGCTTTTCCTCCCCACTCGTTTTTTCTCTTGCTATATGTTATTACTGCTTTCTACCATAATAATGCATCTGCATACTTCAGTCTTTCATTCCCATTATAATTTGTGTAGTCTAATCTGTTTTACACAAACAAATCAGATTATCAATTTGAAAATATGGGTTTTATTAGATGGATTATATTCACGTATATACTGACAGAAAGAGGTTTATAGAGTAATATTTTAGGCAACTGATTTTGCAATTAATGTGACCCGGTATTGTTTTCCTTATTATTCTTAGTTGTTTACTGTCACTTAGTTTAAAATGTTGGTACAGTAAAGATAAAATATGTATTACTTTTGCCATAAAATAATAGTAAAATGTACATATTTTTACTCACTTCTATGCTTGGCATATATTGACCCTAGAGGTATCCCAAGTATTGCATTGAACATTATTATTTTAGACACAAAGAAACAGATTAGTTAGTTACCTTTTGCAAAATTATTCAACTAGTCATGAGCAGATGTGAAATCCTAACTCACAGATTTTAATTAATGCTGGGTAATTTTGGTGTTACATATAATAAAATTTTCTAGAAACAGATCTTTATCACAATGTTTAATTGTACATGATGGTGACTAAAACATATTGCTAAAGACTCAAAGGAAATATAAGTTGACAGTAATAAGTATTATTAATCTAAAAAATGATCAAAATACAAATGAAAGATGAGTTCTTTAAGCTTATTTAATCTATTTACTTGGTGGGTTTACTTTAGGCTCTAAGTTCAGGTCAGCCATATTTTTCTATAGTAAATTAATCTTCCTCATTGCAAAGTCTATAAATACCTTCCAATGTCTTGTTGTTCCTAGGCCAGTGGACTACCGGAAGTGGAAAAGGAAGAAAGGCTCTTAATGAATCCCTGTAATTTTGGACCATGGGCTTAGCTCTTCAGAGCTAAAGCTCCTCAGCATCTTTAAAGTAAACTCCTTTGTGGTGTCATTGGTTTTAACTTAGTGAGGTGTCAAGTGGCTTCCTTGTGCCTCTTATTTCCCCAGAGGGCTGTAGATCAAAATCCTCAGTGATGAGGAATCCTAACCATCTATTTATGGGTATTCATTTCCTGCTCACTTTTCTTCAAAGTACACAGGATGTGCTATTCCATCCCATGGCATTATCATGCAATCTGTACTTGGTAATGTATAAAATTTACATTTAACACTTATCAGTACACCCCTTCCCTATAAGGTGTGATAGACATGCAAACCTGGATTTTCAAATCAATCATGGACTAGCAAATCACATTTTCTATAAAGGCAGCCAATCACTTCATTGTCAGAGAAGAGAATTTGTGAAGGTAAAGTGTAATAAACCATAATGAGCCTTCTGTAGACAGCTAAGAAAAATGAAGCTCTATATTTTGGGTAACTATCTTAGAGAAATTTTCCAGAAACCAAAGATAGCATAAATAATTTGCAAATTACAAGACACTGACCAAAATGTATTAGCATATATGCAGTAATTACTATCCAAAGAAAATGAGCTCTGAATATCGATTGTGAACTAGTACTAGATTGTTCTGAAATACCAGAAGCCTTGAAAATTAAGCATTGAGAGAAACTTCAATGTGTGAGAGGACCATCCATTGAATGCCTCCTGCACATGCTCCCCCTAACCTCCCAGGTATTGAGCTGACAATCCAGGCATGTGCCCTGATCGGGAATCATATCAACAGCCTTTTGGTACATGGGACAATGCCTAATCAACTTAGCCACAGTGGTAATTATATGCATGTGCTCACTTACTGGTGACTTATTGAGATATACATGTATAATTTCTATAGTTCCTTAAATATACAATATCCCTCTATAAAATATATTAAAATGCTTTTCTAATTGTTACTATGTTATTATTTGCAAATATTTAGGGTATGGTTTTTTAAGTCTTTATTTTGAAATAACTTTAGAATTACAGAAACATACAGATGATTGTAAGGTCATACAGAATGTCCGCATATACCATTCTCCCAGCATAACTAACATTAATGTGTATGATCATTAATAACATGATCATTAAAATCATAAAATCAATATTTATACAATTATATTTAACTACTGCCCTAATTTAAATTATACTTTTTTCAACTAATGTATTTTTTTTTCTGATTTCAGAATCTTGCACTGCATTTTATTGCCATGTCACCTTGGTCTCCTCTAATCTCTGACAGACTCTCAGGCCTTTATTCTGCCACAACTGTCTCACTTTTGCATCCTACACAATAGCATTGTGTCAAATATGGGCTTGTCTGATTTTCTCTTGATGAGATTGAATGCCATAGACATGGTAATGACCTTCTCAGTGCATCCCTTCAGGGGGCCCATCATGCCTGTATGTCTCTCTATTGCTGATACTAATCTTGATTATTCCGTTAAAGTGGTGGCTGCTGGCTTTCTCTACTGTAATATTACATTCAAATGCAAAGCAATTTAATTTGATCTTGAGATTTTCATAGTATGAGTATTTAATAGAATGCTTGGTGTAGCAAGTGCTGGATTAGGGTAGTGGATGACAGCCTTTTGTCCTTAATATATATATATATATATGTGTGTGTGTATCTCTATAGGGATAAAAATGAGGGATGGGGGAAAGGAGTACAGGGATAAATAAAAGATTAATTCAGAGTTATTTTCTGATGAATCCTCATAATTCTCTTAAAATTATCTTAAAACTTCCTTGGCACATATATGTTTTTTAACTAAAGTTGAAATCTGTAAAACAAACAATACACACACAAAAAAAAATCCAAAATATATGGATAGAGGGCAGTGCCAATCTTTCTTCACTTGTATTTGAATTCTACTCCATCTCAAAAATATATGTGCATTTCTTATTTCAAATACAATTTAAGAACTTCTGGACCCATTTGTTTTTTATAATACATGTAATTTTATTCAAGTGAACTTTAAAGAATTTATAGACAAGAACTCAGCATCTCTTAGAAATCTTACTAATCAGATTTATAAATGTTGAAAACATTTAAATGACTATTTTTTCTTTAACAAATAGAGAAACCTGAGTTGCTGGGGCCACTGATAGCTAGAATTAGGCTTGCTGGAAACAGAGTCAGACCAACAGTTAGAGATTACTGGTGGATGGGTTGAAATAGGAAAAGTTTACAAAGCAGCAATTCTAACCAAATGTCAGTCAAGAAGATCTGAATGAAAATCCCCCTTGCGAGGAGGTTGAAAAATAAAAAAGGGCAACTAAAATGGTTAGCAATGATTGCCTCTGAGAAACAAAACTGGCATGAAAGGGATCAAAGGACTGTAATATTCAATGTTACAGGGTTGTTGTTGTTGTTGTTTTTTTTTTGGTGTGTGTGTGTGTGGGGGGGACTTTTTGATATTTTAAACATTTACTTTTAAAATATTATTTAAAATTTAATTTATTGGAAAAATCAATATGGATGCATGTTTGCATGTGTACAACAATATACCAAATCATAAGGAGTTAAGTTTGATTATTTAATGCTATTGTCAGAAGAGAGTTACTGTTCTTGAAATAGAGAACAATAGTAGTGTGAGCTATGAACAGAACCCAGGTTCAAGTTCAGATTCTGCCATCCACCAGCTCTAGATGAGTATTCTGTATTTGCAGAATGTGGATGATAAGAGGCTGCCAGGCTGCCGTTGAGCAATACAGCATTAGAGTATCAATCAAATATGATAGATAACACCACGTTTTATTCTGGAAAGTATAAGAACTACCATGAATTATCATTCTTGCAAAGACTCTATAGAATTTTTAAAGTTATGAAAAGGTATGATGACAGGCATTACTGGAAGTCATTACGTTCCTCTCTTGATAAGTTCATTCGTGCTGCCTATGATTGATGTCCCCATTGTCCTGTTCTTGCATAGAACCATTGATTCTATGCTACTTCATTTTCTAGGCTTCAGCTGTTTCAGAACAATCTGGTACTAGCTCATAATAGGTGCTTATCACTGGTTTTCTTTGGATAATAATTATTGCATATATGCTAATACATTTGGTCAATCTCTTATAATTGGCAAATTATTTTTGCTATCTTTGGTTTCTGGACAATTTCTCTAAGAAATATATTTAACAATACGCTTTCAGTCTCAAGATGTCCAAGTTTGGAAAATAAATTCTCTGAGACTACCTATTGTTCAATGACAGTGTTTTGAGCTAAATTCTGTGTTACATCTATTTTGCGTTATTTTTATTTAATTAAATAAAACACCATTAATTCCAATAATGAACTTTATAAAAGGTCTGATTAGACCTTCCATGTTGACTATTTCTCCAAGAGAAAAACAAAAACAAAAACAAAACAACCTTTTATAACGTAAGAATGTTTCTACACTACCAATATGCCTTCCTCTAGTTTATGTATTCATTCACTTTTAAAATAGAAATACTAGTAAATAAATGAAAGCAAACCCCTTAGGGATATTTAAAAAATACCATAGTAACTATCTAGAAATAGCCCTTAGAGTAATGTTCTCTAATTAAATATGTTACATGTTGGGCAGGATTAAAGGTTAAATCATATCCCAGAGTTACTTTCTATATGCATAATTCTAAATTTCTCAGAAGTTTCAGAAGTAATAGCAATTACTTTAAAAATAGTAATAACTCTAAAACACAAAAACAGAATACAATTTAAAATGCAACTTCTCCATTCCCAGCCCCTCAATCCTCATGATGAATCCCTATAATTGAATTTATGTGATGATGTTGCTGATGATGAAAGAGAGAAGAGAAAAAGTCACAGCTTCAGAGCCTGTCCCATCTGTACCAACTCTGTGATGCCAACTGCACGGGAAAAAGCACAACTTGCTTTTATTGGTAAAGTCAGCAGATGTGACTTGAAGACAGATAGGCAGCAGATGCAATGAGTTAGATCATTTGCTTTTACATAGACAAATGTGGTTGCAGCCATCATAACTGGGAAATGCTTCAGCTACAGAATCTGCACTTTCTCATAAATGTCAAGCCTACATTTCTTTCTTTTTTAAAATATATGTTACTGATTTTTTACAGAGAGGAAGGGAGAAGGATAGAGAGTGATCAGCTTCCTCCTGCACACCCCCTAATGGGGATGTACCTGCAACCAAGGTACATGCCCTTGATCAGAATCAAAACTGGGACCCTTCAGTCTGCAGGATGATGCTCTATCCACTGAGCCAAACTGGTTAGGGCCAAGCTTACATTTCTTACCCTCTTGGTGATTCTAAAGGAAGCATGGACAACACACCAAACTCGTTCTGAAGTATAATCTGGGAATGTTAAACAAAATTAATTGTATAAAGTGTTTAAAAGGTATGTGTTGTTTTTCACAAACATTATAACAAAACTTACTCTGTTGAAGTGTCTGTTATTAAAAAGAAAGACAAAGAGAGAGAACAAAAGAAAGAGGAAGAAAGGAAGGAAGGAAGGAAGGAAGGAAGGAAGGAAGGAAGGAAGGAAGGAAGGGAAAAAAAAACAGAAATAGAGATGTTAGGCAGAACTGGCCTGGAAAAATCTTAGAGATGAGTTGTGTTAATGGATTCGGGAGATACAGAATGTTGAAAAGAAAAAAGAAAAACAACAACAACCACAAAATCCCACACACAACCTGTCATTAGACTTGGTGGGCCATTTCTGAAGGTGACACTTATTTTCTGGGGAAAGCCCAATACCCTGTTATTGGACTCTGACCCTTCCTTCCTACACACTGCAGCAGGCTGCTGACTAGCTGGGCCCCTGCTGTTTTGGATGTTTGGCTGCATCCTTTCAGGTGGAGAAAAGGGAACAGGTATCTGCATTGTATTTGGAGGAACCTCTCAACTGATATCACAGAATCAAAGGGAGAAATGGTATCCATATTGTAAATCAGGACAGCCATTAACTCACACCTCAAACTGTATTTGGTCTGAGAGACATTCTGGGCAGGTAATGCAATTGATATCATGACTGAATTAATTTTCACCTTTTAAAGAAAAGCATATATATATATGCCAAGCGACCAGAACAACTGGAAAGACTGGAAGGACTGGAGCAATTGGTCACTATGATGAGCACTGCAGCCAGCCAACTGACCTGATGGGGGCAGAGCTGGTTGGCCAACTGCCCATGGCCCCTCCCCCCAGCTGACCATCCTCTCATGGCTTCGCCCCCTTGGCCATCCCCATCCCCAGTTCTCCCCTCTACCCCAATCGGGGCGGACCTTCTGGACCCACCTGTGCATGAATTCTTGCACCAGTCTTCTTGTGTAACATAAAAACCATAATTGAAACATAAAGTTTCATTTTTCTCTACTCAGCTGGTTTCCCTTTATTATTATAGTTTTCATTGTTATTGCTATGCTAGATGTGAAGAGTGAGAATACTGCTTCTGATAATTCAAATTATTCTGACATTCCATTTTACTTTTATATGTCTCACAGAAAAGGAATCCTTTCAGGCCACTGGCCTTACTATTACCTCCATGTCTATCATCAAACTCAGTCCAAGTATGTAGCAACTAGAATGCTTCCTGGATCTAACTGGAAGTGAGGATAATGTTTCTCAATGCAAACTGTGTTTGCATGCAAGAAGGATGTGATAGAGCAACCTCCTAATATATGACTGTTTAGTTTCTGTGAATGATGCTAAAATATAAATGTATCGTGAAATATCCATAAGAGAAGCAACAGTAGCACTTTCTATTCTGACGTAACCTGTTGTTAGTTTTGTGGGCCTCCTTTTATCAAAGCTAAAATAAAGATGGTTATTTAACTGGTCAGAAGCTGAAGAAGATGAGCTCCTGACATATTTATGTAAAGCATCTGGTCCATGGGAGTGCGCAGTAAAATAGTAGTGCACACCTGGAGTCTGGTGGCGCCATTCTAACTCTTACTAACTGTATAATTAGAAAAGACCCTCAACCTTGTAAGCTTCAGTTCTTTCATCTCTGGGGCAAAAACTACATGAAAATTAAATAAGAACTGTCTGACATGTATTTCTAGATTCCCAGAACCTAAGGCTGCCCTTGGGTGTCTGCATCTCAGAATTCGGTTTTATTGTGTTGCTATCATGTTTCATGAACTCCATCACTGTTTCAGTCCTCTACAGGGCAGGCACATCTAAATTCTTTGATGTGCTAAATAACATGTCAAGAACTAGAGTGATCATTTTTATTTGTGTGTTTGTGTGGCTTTCTTGGAGTGTGTGTGTGTGTGTGTTTTTTGTTTTGTTTTGTTTTGTTTTTTGGTGTGGTATATCCACATTATTTTTAAAAATATTTTATTGATTTTTTACAGAGAGGAAGAGAGAGGAATAGAGAGTTAGAGATATCAATGAGAGAGAATCATTGATCAGCTGCCTCTTGTACACCCCCTACTGGAGATGTGCCCGTAACCAAGGTACTTGCCCTTGACCAGAATGGAACCAGGGACCTTTCAGTTCACAATCCAAAGCTCTATCCACTGAGCCAAACCCATTTCAGCTATACCCACATTATTCATCTTCCGCAAGAAGGATTAGCTAATGGTTGAGTAGGACCTCCTTCCCCATGATTTATCAGGCTAGAACAACAAGGTCTGAGACTTGTTGCTGTTTTCATTTTTCTCATGTTGCATATTTTGTTCAGAGTATCCATAAAGCCAGAAACTGAAGGTTTCATTTTCCTGGAGTCAGCAGCAGGTGGAATGATTCCAATAGAGTGGGAAAAGAGACGTCCACGTCAACAACTTCATCAAGGTTTATTTTTCATTCTTTCCACAGCCGTGCTGTGAAATATAGTCTGGCTGTGTTGCTGTATCACAAGGGAGAGCAACAGCAGAATATGATTCAAAGCAAATAGTTTCACAGTTCCACTGATGCAAAGAGCAGAAAAATTAATCTTTTGGGTCGTTTCCTATTCTGAATAGCAACCAGTAGTTTGCACTTGTTGGTAAAGCTATCTGTTGAATACATCATAACTGTATTTCCTGTTTGTATTTATTGGGGAAAAGAATGATCTTGGGTTCAGACTGAGTCTCTAGCAAGTTTCTTAATTCAATCTGGACCTTGTCTTCCTTAAATATATAAAACTAGATGCCCAAATAACAAAATTTGTGCACTGGGGGGAGGGAGTGTCCCTCAGACCCGTCTGCACCCTCTCACAGTCTGGGGATGTTCAACTGCCAACTTAGACCCACTCCCAGGGGGGGGGGGTCATCCCTAAGCCGGCAGTCAGACATCCTTAGTGCTGCCATGGAAGAGGGAGAGGCTCCTACCACTGCTGCTGGCTGAGCAGCACTCCCTCTGTGGGAGCGCACTGACCACCAGGGGGCAGCTCCTGCATTGAGCATCTGCCCCTTGGTGGTCAGTGTGCATCATAACGAATGCTTGTTCCAAGGTTCCGTTGATTTGCATATTAGCCTTTTATAATATAGGATAGGTATTCGATTCCTAGGGTTCCTTCTAGTTCTCACGTAGCTTTTATTTTACTAAGAAACCAAATTCTAAGAGTTGAATCCATCAGTTTTTTTCTAAGTTATTCTTATTTCAACACCACTATTCTCTCTGAATAAGTAATACCAAAATCTGCTTTTAAAATCACATTTAAAACTGTGCTCCTAAATACATAACATTGTATTTATAATCTTAACAATTTTTATTGTTTAGAAGTGTTAGATTCACATTGTTGTGCAAACTACTCAGAACTTTTTAAAAATTTATTTTGCAAAACTGAAACTCTATGGTTATTAAACAACAGTTCCCTATGTCTGGTCTGTGTCCCCCACTCTGCAGTTCCTAGCAACACCATCTACTTGTATTATGCTCATTGCTGTGGTAAGAACACAACATGAGATCTACCCACCTAACAACTCTAAGTGAGCAATACAATTTTGTTAACCACAGTGTCGAACACAGATCTTTAGAACTGACTCATCTTGAATAGAAACTATCTATTCCACTCTCCCCATTCCCTGCCCCCAGCAACCACTACTCTCTCTGGGTCCAAGTTTGATTATTGTAGAGACCATATCTTGGCTATTGTGACTAATGTTGCAATGAACATAAGAGTGTGTATATCATTTTAGTTTTCATTTCTCTAGGTTTGACTATTCTAGTTACATCATCTAAGTGAAATCATGCAGCACTTGTCCTTCCATGACTTTTATTTCACTTGGCATTTGATATATCATCACTTTGTACTAGAGTACATCTATGGTTGTTCATGAGTTAAAAGAAAACATGGCCACCCTGAATATAGTGGTATACAACCACAGCAACAACAACAGTGGCTTTTTATGTGTGTGTGTGTGTGTGTGTGTGTGTGTGTGTGTGTGTGTTTCATAGTTGGGGGTAAACTGGACCTAGCTAGTTACTTTTTGCTTTCACCTAATTGAAGTCATACAGTAACTGGGGTTGGATCCTCTAACAGGCTTCCTCATTTACACAAGCCGCCTGGGTTCCGCAGCCACAATGTTTGTATTCCATCCTAATAAGGTTTTTGACTATGCCAGCACAGGTAATGGTAGGTTGAATGCTCTTGTTTCCCTATGTTTTGTTAACCACATTTTATATTTAATAATGTAATTGCGCTAATAGTTTACTCTGGTACAATATTTTATTCTAGTTTTACTTGCTACCAGACAAGTTTGTCATCACAGTATTATCACTTAGATATAATACACTATCTGTCAATGTACTTGTCAAGAATAGATAATCCATTTCTGTTATTTTATTTTTATTTATTTTTATTTATTTAAATGTATTAAGGTATTATATGTGTACATCCATTTCTGTTATTTTAATACTGATTCATCCTTGGGCATTCGGATCAAACACATCCCCCTTTTTTGTGTGTGAAGCTTCTTGCATTGGCTCATGGCTTAAATTACTTTATTTTTTATCTTAGTTTATATTATTTTGATTCACTTATGAAATTATGACATCATTTGATACTATCTTTCATTTAATTATGGTCATTATGGTAGGTCCTTGGGTTACATTAAAGATCCGTTCCTATGGCGCAACATACTGTAATTTTCATGGTAAGTTGGAACCCACCTACATAAACACCTACGTCACTCACATACACAGCAGTAATGAAGTGAAACAGTAAAAAAAAATTAAAATACAACAATTCCTGACCTTTACTCATGGTAAATAAATAATAAAAAACATAAAGCACATATATACATATGTCAAAATGATGGAACTTTTTTTTATTTTTTCTTTATTGATTAAGGTATTACATATGTGTCCTTCTCTCCCCTTTTCTTTCCCACCCCCCCCACCCCACTTATGCCCTCACCCCCTGGTGTCATGTCCATTGGTTAGGCTTATATGCATACATACAAGTCCTTTGGTTGATCTCTCCCCTTTCACCCTACCTTTCCCTTCCTTCCCTCTGAAGTTTGATGGTCTGATTGATGCTCTCTGTCTCTGGATCTGTTTTTGTTCATCAGGTTATGTTGTTCATTATATTCCATAAATGAGTGAGATCACGTGATTTTTATAAATAAATAAATGATAGATCAGGACATAACCATGAAACAACATAACCCAAGGACTGCCTGTAGTTACATTTCCATCATCTCAAATCCAATTCATAACATTTTGAAGTAGGCACTTGTCATTGTGTTTCCAAATATAATTGTTTTTATTTATTTCCAGTTATCTTGAATTCATTTACCCTTGTTATTAATTGCTAATCTATTTATTATTTTCATTTTCTAAGGCTCTAATTATGTGAATATTATTTTACAATAGTGTTTCCTCATTAATATATTTGATTTTTATTTATGTTAGATGAGTTAAGTGTACAAACACACTCAATTGCTTAATCTTATTTTATACCATTTAGCATTTACTTATCATTGCTTTGATTGAAACAATTTCTTTGGGGTTTTACTATTAACTTCACCAGCTTTTTAACAGTGGTTTGAGTAGACTGTCCATGGTAAATTCATCTAATGTTATTTTAGTTAGAAATTCTGTTATTAAAAGACTTGTGTAAAAAAAAAAAAAACTTCTCTCTATTGCATCTTCTATTTGAACTAATACATTTGGTTACATTTTATACTTTTAATAATTATTGAAGATATTAATCTACTTTCAATGTAATTCTAAATTTTTCATTCATATTTTTAGCGAAAAGTCTAATTTTTACCTCCCAAAGCCTCTACAACTTTCTTCTAGATTTGCTTAATGTCACTCCTTGTGTTTAGGTTGCTGTAATCTCTAACCTGAAGTACTTTATATGGTTTTAATTTTGGTGTTCCTGGCTCAGGTTTTATCTTCTTCCATTTTTTCCCTCACAGGTAAACAGAGTGACAGTTCCCAAAATGGTATGCTTGCTCTTATATTTGCGCTTCTCAAACATTTTCAATTAATGATTACTACTTAATTGATAAATTCTAATTTACACTCCATTGATTTTTTTAATAAAATTATGTATTAATCTATACATCCTTCCTTTCATTCATCCATGTATACATCTATCTAAAACAAGATCCGCTAGTTTGTCTTACCAAGTATTCAGACTTTGGAATGACCTATTAAGCCTTCCATAGTCTAATGAAGGAAAATTTAATTAGTCAATAACATTACTCCTGAAGTCCTATATTGAGCTAGCAATATAGGACTGCTGAAACCAAATTTGCTGCCCCATGCGCTGTGATTGACCCTCTGCCTCCATATCCTTTTCTGCTGACAGCCAACTTTTCAAAAATTAGTTCGGTATGACCTCACCTTCTATAAAACACCCTCATTGATTGCCTTGAATAATGTTAGCAATATTCACTTCCATTTCCTTTACATATTGCTATCAATAAACCCATTTTATTATGTTTACCTATTTGCTTGCCTAGCATATTGTAAGATTTTGAGAACAGAAGCTGGCAAACACACTTTCATATTCCCACAAACTACATCTAAGCCTGGCCCATCCCAGGCATTGATAGAAGATAAGCGACCCAACAGAATGGCTAAGAGGTCTCTGGATTAGTCAAACTATAAGTGTAATTCTATACATGACTAAGGTAAAACTACATGCATAATAATTTTGTTGCTTATTTAATTTTCATTCTTTTCTCCTCATTTACAAATCTACACTCTTGACTTGTGAATGCCTATTTTCAAGCCTTATACATTCTTCTGCCCCTCCCTTTTGAAAATTGTGTAGCCTACTCTGTTTCCTGTATCACCTGGTAATCTGGGAAACTCAATAAATATTGGAACACTAACCATATATAGTGATTCATAGCCCATTATTTGTCTTTCTCCTCCCAGGACAACGTTATAAGCAGGAACTTCAAGGGAAAATAATTTCATTATCAATGACAGTTGAGCTTACAGTTTATAAAACTTTTTCCATTTTCCCTGTCTGTGGAATTTATGGGATACCAAATGTGTTTAGGAAGGTAATTTGAAGTAGAACTCTGGCCTTAATATGGAAAGTACTAAAACCTCTAATTGTGTTTCAGGTAGTTGATCAACCTGACCTTGCTTCCATAGTAGAATCCAAAAGACAGGAGGCATTTGTTATCATTAATGTCCAAAGTTTTATACATGCTCAATATTAACTCTATTCAAAATGCCTATACATTGCTAAATTATGATAAGACAGAGCCCTAGTTCTAACTCTACCAAATTCATACTCATATCCTAAGTGCAGCAACCAATCAGTTTCCATTATCTGACCTGAAAACACTGAGCTACAGATTACCTTTAGCAATAAGCAAAGATATCTGAATAGAGTCCATTTTTCAGCCAATGGTGAGATTTCAGAGTTGCACAGATTGGAGAAAATTCTCTCTTTTTTTTTTTTTAAATCGGCCAGTTGTAGTTTCTTTTGAGTGCTTATTAAGTTAAGTGGGAGAAGAGCAGCATTTGTAAAATATATATATTTTTATACTTTCATGGTTGTCTTTCATATAGGGAAACCAGATCATGATCCACACTGCAGCAAGTAAATTTTCTTCTGATTTTTAGTGTGCTTCATTCTAAAGTTCTCTTTAGAAAATCAGAATAAGCTTCCTTTAATACCACACTCATAGTGCAGCCAAACAGGGCTATTTATTTCAACAGTATATTTGAACAGAAAAGACAGCCTGTCTGTATATTATAGGCCTTTGAAGATTAAAACACAGGATGATTTAGATAACCTGTATTGAGAGGTGGGGGGGAAATGTGTACTGCAACCTACTTTGCATTCTCTATCCACCTGCAACGTTTATTTTCTCTGTGAATGAAGCTAGGGCTCATTTCCTCATTTCACCTTGATGATTATGAACTTTTTAAGAAACCAAATGTTCTACTGATTATAATTTGATGAAGAAAATGTCAGAAAAATTAAATCAAATCAAATGGAATTCTTCAGAGAAACAATAAATATACATAAAACTGAAGTATCTTGCCCCACACCCCACATCTGTTAGGTTACTAAGTCAAGATTTCAGTAATAAAATGTAATGTCACTGTGGCCATGGCTTACAGGTATAGAGAAAATCACCTACTCTTTGTGTCTTTTCAAAGCCTTTAAAACACACTTGTCCCTGTCAAATCTATAAATATTCAAGCTTACGTTCATATAGTTATAAATCCTCCCTTCTTTGGAATACCAAGTATTCTTACTACCTAGAAGGTTAGCAGAAAGGGAAAGTGATCCCCTACTATTTCTTACCTCTCCTGGAAATTTGTTCACTCAAGTGATATTTATGAAACTGCAGTTCTGTTAACACTTGTGAAAAGTATTAACTGTCAGCACATCTGTATTCAGTTGTTCCATCTGTTTCTATTTTTAAATATGTTTTTTATTGATTTTTAGAGAGAGATGAATGGAGAGGGAGAGAGAAATAGAAACATTGATGACAGAGAAACATCATTGATTGGCTGCCTCCTGCACACATCCATAATGGGGCTTGAGCCTGAAACCCAGGCATGTGCCCTGACCAGGAATCAAACCATGACCACCTAGTTCACAGGTTGATTCTCAACCACTGAACGATGCCATTTGGGCCCAATTATTTTTCACTCTCATCACAGAAAAGTAGATATTGAATTTGTAGATAGTAAAATGTTTTAATAGCTCATAGAAACACCAAATGGATTTTTTTTCTTACTTTATTAGCCACTGTGTTTGATGAATACTGGTACCTTGAAATATAGCTTTTTAGTTTTAATAAGACAGGTAATTAAATCAATTTCAAATGGCTTTGCACCATAAGATATAGTCTCATATTCAAAAGAAAAATCCTTAGTTGCATATTAAGCACATTTCTTTTTAACTAATTAGGCAAACCATGTTTCCTTCAATTGCCTTCATGTTTATTTTACTTTATTTTCCTTAATATTTATAATAAACTGTAAGCAATCAACTTATTGTGAGAACAGAACACATGTGGGAGTTATCTGCCCCTGCACTAATGAGATATTCTGGATCGGACAAGGTACAAAGACTCAGTATTTGTAAAAGCAAAGCCCAGATGAAGGATGGAGAGCATCATTTCCTAATTAGCAGGAAAATTCTGCCTGATTATATTTTTAATTTGATCTGAATTATATCCTCTATAAGTTATATTCTCAATGGATTGAGCAAAGCATTTTCTTCTTTGATTACCACCTTCTCATGATAGGCACTTTTTATATTCCCTTTTAAAGAAGACCACCTATTGGCCAATGAGTGTTTGGAGTACTTGAACATTAAAGTATAAATGATACTCTTTATCATTAAAAATGATACATGCTTTTTTAGATTGAATATCTTAACAGAGTCAAAATTTATGTTCAAGTCTTTTTATCAGAGTTTTCTTTCTCTCACCCCACCTACCTCCTTACTTCCTCACTCCCTCCTTCTATCCCCTTATCTTTCTTTTCCAAGTTATAAAATTATTAGAAATAAACTTTCAATGGAAAGTTTGTCCAAAAATTAATCAAAATAATATTTAATGTTAGAGGGAAACAATTTATTATTACATGTATAAGGGAAAAGCAATGATGATTGCTTGTAATAACGATTATACTGAAAATAGGCTGCCATCTGAGAGACTAAAACAATTCACTACCTTAACTATTTTTATACCCAAATTAAAATGATTTATAAATGTATAATCAAATGCTTAACACTTTAATCTTAGTATGCCAGAATAGTGTTTACTTAAATATGTTCTATTTATCAAGTAAAGCGTTTCTTTTAGTTATTTTTATACCTGTTAATTTTCATATAATTTTGTTTCCAATTTCATTAAAGGTGTTTTGACAATGAATATACCACTCTCCTTCCATGGGAGCTAAAACTAATAATAATCTGCCAGAAGGGATCATTCACTTGGGAGTGACATGTCTCTGTACTTTTCAGAGTTAAACTTTATGTGAATAATTCACTTTGCCTTTCATTAGTTATTTCTGATTACATATGCCATTAACTTTCCAGATTTATTTTTGTACTTGTTAGAGAATATGACCTAAAAATGATCCACTAACAAAAGAAATCTGGCTATTGAAGGTTAAAGGAAGAGTAGAGATCCAGTTTCACTTTTGAATTTTATAGACCAGGCTTTAGAGAGTTCATTGTTTGCCATGAGGCCATAACAAGAGAGAAGAGTCAAGCCAGGATCAAATTTAAAGAAAATAGTAAAGTGAGGGAGGAATGCTCCAAAATATCAGCTACATTTCCAAATCATTTTAATGCTAGCTATAGTCTGAATATAATATAATCTAAATTACTAGTAGGAAGTTTTGATTAGTTAAAAATGAAGGGTGGCCAGGTGGCTCTATTGGTTGGAGCATCCTGCCATATATCAAAAGGTTGTGGGCTTGATTTCCTGTCAGGGAACATATCTGGGTTTGGGGTTTGATACCCAGGGGTAGATGGTCAATGTTTCTTTCTCTCTCTCTCTCTCTCTCTCTCTCTCTCTCTCTCTCTCTCTCTCTTTCTCTCTCTCTCTCTCTCTTTTAAATCAATGAAATCAATGAATTTACCCTCAGATGAGAATTTATAAAAAAATAATTATGGTAACTGTAGTGATTATTTCATAATGTACATGAAATCATTAAATCATATACCTTAAAATATACAATTTTTATTTTTAAATTATACCTCAGTAAAGTTTGGAAATAGGAAGAGAATAAAAGAATATGGTATATATTTTATCATATACAAAGTTAGGGAAAATAAAATATACATATTAAGTAATAAAATAAGATATGGCAGTTTGGAAAAACATGGGGGCATCTATTTTTAAAAAGTTTAACAACATATGCAGAGGAAGATAACACTGACTAAATAACAATGGCAGTCAGGAGGTGTGCATACACAAAAGTAGAACTGTTAATGGTTAATAGTACCAGATACCAGACCTCAGTCCTTGAGTTTTGGCTAAGAAAGAATTCAGAGTCAAGACTCAACTAAAAGGGAAAGTTTAGTCACAGAGGTAGAAGAATTGAGCTATGGAAGAAATGAGTCATCTGGGCAACACGGGCTCAGGAAACAGGTTACAGAGGCAAACGAAGGGCTCTTGCATCTTAGAAGGAAGGCAAAGGAAACCTGCCTGGGGGAAGGAGAGGTGGAGAGGTGAAGGTATACTCCAGAAAGAGAACACCTTGGGGGTTGGAGGTAGAACCAGAGGATTGGAAATGGCAAAACATGCTTGAGAGAGAAAGACCGCTAAAGGCACCAGAAGATAGAAATTTAAGGAGCTTCACATGAGGACCTATGGTTTCATCACAAGAGGTGATGGAATGGGTTTTGGTATATCAGTAGTTACAAGTGAGTGATACCTCTACTCATCATACTACACATGCTATGCAATGCATTGGGATTGAGCATTGCTGATTTCTACTCATTTTAACTGATATGACGATTCATTATTTCAGTGACAACACTGGTGGCCCAAACAAAACAAATAATATTCAATTTGGAGAATGTTTGTTACTCAGTGGTAAATGATAAAAACAACAGCTAAATACTTTAATATAAAGGATTAAATATAAAGGGAAGAAGTTACCATCAATGAGACCTGCTCACAAGAACCAGTTATAAAGTTTGATGCTGACATTTACTAGTAGAATAATCTCTAAAGGTTACAAGACAACCATTAAGAGTGATATTTCCAAGACCAGATTAAAACATTAAGTATTTTTAGAGCTATGGTTTCAAAAGCAACTATTCCTCACAGTAGTAGCATATTCATCCTGAGGCATACAATGTCTAATACCAGATATTTGGTAGAATGTAGCAGAATGCTAGGTTGTTGTTATTTTTTTTAAATTTCAACAAACAGTGTTTACGCGTATAATATACCAAAATGGATAATGAACTATCCATACTCTACAAAGTTAACTGTATAAACAAGACAAACTTAAGAGAACATCATTGCATTTTATTGGAAAATTATTAACAGATCAATATAGAAATTGTGATGGGAAAACCATGAAGGTAGAGCTGAAACTCTAGGAAAGACTCACAAAGAAGTCAACATTTATGTTGGGACATGAAAAATCAGTATAAACAAGTCTGGAACACAAAGCTTGGAAGTGGGTACTCCCAGCAGAGGACAGAAGCGATCCAAGCATTCCATGAATGTTTTATTCTTTTATCTCGGAATGAGACAATGAATGGTCAAATTGGAAAGTTCTGCTGGTATCATCATTTATGACAAATGCAATATGAATGTGGACCACTGAGTGCCAAAAAGTAGACAACTTATATGAGATAACAAGGAAAAGACAGCCCAGGAGCAAAAAACACAGGGAAACAGTGAATTCTTCATTATGAATCTTTAGGATAATCATAATACATGGAATTTTGTATTGTGACTTCAGCACATGGTAATGTATTTCCAGTTGTTAGAGTAAAACATGTTTGAGATGCATATGACGGGGCCCGAAATTCATAGGGTAGAACAAGTAATCACAACCAGGAGACTGTAGCTGTAAGAATAAAAAGAAACACATCTTCTCAAATGCTGCTTACTGTACACCCTCTATAGCAGAAACAGCACATGAAAATTTAAATCTATAATGATGTAATGTAAATAAGTATGAATCAAGCTTCAATTTGCATATATTAAGAGGTTTAGAATGTTGATCTTTTATTCCAAACAGGGGAAAAAAGGAATTTAAAGAGCCATGTTTTTTTTGCTTAAAAAATTTAATAACATCTTGAAATTGTAGCAATTAGTCTCCTACTGAATGACATCAATATTAAAGTAAGACCTCTCAAGTACATTGGGGGGAGGGGGAGGAGGCATGAAACAGTAACACAATTAATTTGACTTTCTTCTCATTAAGGTCTCTTAATTACATTTTAGGGAGTAAGTTTGTTTATGTAAAGGGGCATATTATTTTACTTGTGATAATAAATAAGACTAATCTTGGGGGGGGGGGGATGGACTTTTCAAGTAGGTGATACTTCTGAACATTCCACAATGCACAGGACCGGGCCACCGGGCCAAAAAAGTGTCCAGTTCTAAGTTTCAGTATTTTTGAAATTGAGAAACCCTGTTATCCAAGATGAAGAGCAAATGACCTAGCAATTATTTTGCTTGGATTCCACCCTTATTCCCCTGCAATAAATGGTTTCATGCTGAAAATATCTTGAGAAGGAAAGGGGATAGTGGGCACCTGAGAATAATGCTTAATGGCAATGCTTGCAAAGCTCCAAAGCAATTGAATTATTGAGTCGGTCATGAAAATTTCAAAAGCCAAAGCTATTGGATAGGGTTTAAGTCAGAGATTTCCCCCTCTCTTCACACCTTTATTGGTATATCAAAATAGTGAGTGCCTATGCAGAGGGAAGAGCTAATCATTTTGCTAAGTAAAAGGTTTTGGCATATCATGGCATTATCGAAAAAGAGAAAACAAAGCACAGTGCTAATACAGCAATAAAATATAGAGGAAAAGCACAAATAAGAATAATAAAAAGAGGATTACATTCATCTATGTGGATCAACATTCATACGCCTTGCGCTGATGTTTGCATTATGCCAGCTGGAATTCCCAGACAAATTGCTGCATCTTTCACAGATTAAACTAATGTTCCCGACTGAATGAATTCAGTTTACTGCCAGAGCATGTGATGTAGAAATACTTAGACTATGGAAATCAGACAGATGGCTTGGCAAATTAATCCATGAGCAGCACACCATCAGGGTAGCCGATGACAGTGATGGAAGAGGGTGGCTGCTGATAGGGATAATCACAGGAAATTTGAAGGTGAGAAAGATCATGAAAAAGGAAGGGGGAAGCCACGGTTAAATTGTATGATAAAGCTACCTGATATGTCCCTTATAATGTGCTTTATCTTTCTTAAGTGACTGAAAGAGAAAAAAAATGTTTGCAATTTATGGACAAACAGGTAAAACTGTGATATTCAAAACTGTGACAACAGAGTCTTGTCATTGCTCTAAGCACCTGACCAGAGTTTGAAACACAGGGTTATTGTGGAGATCAAATGGGGATTATTATCCCCAGGTATTAGAGTAGCTTTATGTGGGACTTCGTATTATTTTCAATGGTCACTTGAAATTCATGGCCATCTTTCCCCCCATCCCAAAACCAAATCTTTTTATTATTTGTTTGATTTGAAAGGTAAAAATGGCATACAAACATAAATATTAATACATGAAGATAAACACTAATAACTCTTTCTAAATATCCTATCCATGCTCATAAATGCAATTATGCAATACATGATATATTACTTGAAGTTTTCACCTAACGATAGGTGTGGACATGAAAAATACAAAGGCATCTTAAACTAAGCGTACTAAACAAGTTCCAGTGAGATATTTTCCATTTTATCAGTTAGGCATACAGTGAGTCGGTGTTTTGGGTATAAGAAGAAAAGTATCAGTTTTGGAGATTCAGAAGAACCTTATATATGGAGCAAAAAGCCTCTTTCTTTCAAAGGAAAAGTCTTGAATAAGGCAAAAACTTAACATGTATTTTTTCCAGATTATATGCACATTCATAGTGCCTGAAACATAGGAGCCACCTGCCTGGTAAGAACATTGTATCAACATTTGATGCAAACCAGCCCACCCCAGAACATAGTGCTTTAAATAATAAAAATTTATTATTACTCACTCAGCTGTGGATTCCTTTTGTCTAGGCCAGCTTGGCTGGGCCTGAATGTTTCAAATTAGCCTCATGAAATATCTGGTGATTGGTAGGTGTCAGCTCAGTGAAGAGATGGCTTGACCGCTATGTCCCATGACCTCTAGGCTAGTTTTGACATATTCCTGGGGAATTCTATAAAGCATCAAGACAGAGCCCCCATGTGCAAGTACTTTTTATGCCTCTGCTTGCATCATATTTGCTGAAGGCCTATGGCCAAACTCACATTCAATATTCAAGGGATGTTTCTCCAGAGCAAATCATGTAAAAACAGATACTTTATCCCCCCAAAAAATATTTCAAGTGTCTAAGTGACTTTAACTGTGAAGAATCCACCACAATACATATTTTAAAATATTTTAATTGATTTTTACAGAGAGGAAGGTAGAGGAATAGAGAGTTAGAAACATCGATGAGAGAGACATCGACCAGCTGCCTCCTGCACACCCACCACTGGGGATGTGCCCGCAACCAATGTACATGCCCTTGACCAGAATGGAACCTGGGACCTTTCAGTCCGCAGGCCGACGCTCTATCCACTGAGCCGAACCGGTCTTGGCCACAATACATATTTAAGTTGCCTTAATTGATCACAGACAGTTCTGAGTTTTGTTTTCTTTTTCATCAGTTAAAATACAATATACCAATACTAATCTTGGTGACACTCATTTTATAGAAATTAAAAGAAAATGTTCTCACACTCAAAATAGTTACAGATCTTACTATTTTGCCCATAGTTTTGAAGCAGATGCCTTGACAAAAAGAAGCACTGTTATGGCTCTAGTTGATACTGCAATAGTTCCACAGGATATGGTACAGGCCTGAATCAGTGACCTACATATTGTACCTTTTAAACCATAGCCGAGATACATAGGGGCATGAAATAAAACAAGGAATAGTATGCTTTACTTATTAACTATTATAATATAAGGAAGAAATATTTTAAGTCAAGTAAAACCAATGGTCCACTAAGAGAAACTTCTGCAAACACTGGCAGCTGTTCAGACCTGGCCCTTACCTCCCTTTGGCTTGTAGTAGTAAATTATCAGATGCCCCCATGATTGCCTGCTTCTTTCTCTTCATCATTGCTTATGCTCAATATCATATTGACATTATTTCTGATCTTTTTACCAGTGTCACCCAGACATTCTCTCACCCAGGTCCACACACATTTGCGGAATCTCTAGATTCTACATACAACCCTTATTACCATCATACTTGGTTGTGGCTCTTATTTTCTTAGAAATCCAAACAGTTATAATAATTAACTAGCTGGATAAATACATAAAGTATGTCAGGTATGGACCCATGAAGTATGTTATGAACCAATATTTATAATCAACTCAAATAGGACCTAACTGAAATTTATAGAAGAAAAAAACAAACAAAAATATCCAGATCTGAGTAGGTCAAAGAGTTCCCTAATTGAATTAACACTATTCACACAGACTATATGAAATAAAAATCTCCAAGAAGGCGCAGTAGACAGTCTTTTTTTTAGGTTAGGAGCATGACAAGGATAACTACTATCATCATTTCTATTCACCTTTGTACCTAAGCAAGACAACAAGAAAAGTTAAGGTAGAAAAATTATATGGTAATAAAGTAGATTTCAGTCACAGGAAGACAAGAAAGTAGTTGCTAACTTGTTTATCAAGGTCCTAAGAAACCAATATACTTACTGATGTAAAATGGACTAAGCTATGCTATATTTCTGAGTAGAGAAAAAAGTTTTGAGACAGTTCTTTGGGAGAATGGAAAAGTGAATAAAATAGCATGTTGCATTAGGTCTGAAACAGTGCACTTGAGAAAACACTTGGGATTTGTGGTCTTGAATAGAGATACCAATCACTGGGTTACCTATTGGGTAAATAATATTGGTAGTGAACACCACAGAATGACAAAAGTAGTGTTTGAGATTAAAACAATGGAATATATATTAAAATCTTTAATAAATGAAGGAAAGTAACTGGGAGGTCAGTTGACTAGATAATTTTATATCATGGGTTCAAATAAACCTTTATTTATTTATTTGAGAAATGGGGGGTAGGAATGGCAATAGTTTGAAAATAAAAATTAGAATCAAGTAAGATATATATTTTAGGGATAGTCTATAGTATGTGGGATATGGAAGAAAAAAGTTTACCAAAATGAAAATATTTTATATCATATATAAACTGCAATTCTAATTAAATCTGTACTAAATATTGAGTGGTTTATATTTTATATGAAACATTTTTCAGGTCATATTTTTGTAAAGTGAAAAGTATATATAATTTCTTAGCAAAAACATTTAAAATTTGTATACTGTTCATTTTTAATATGTTAATATGTTAATATCCAAAATATTATTCTCAAATTTTAATCTTTCTCTCTTCTGATATATTTAGTTCCATGTTTTTAAAAAATGCAAATCACTTTATAGTGGATATTTTATAAACAACTGATCTATATTTTAATTAAGAAATTGTGATTACATATAATTCTTCCACATTAGAAACTGTTTTTCAAGCATTTTTTGAGATCAGATGTTATTATACAGTCTTCATTTTACCCTGCATCTTACCTCCACAAGTATAAAATGAAAGAAATAGCATGTGTTTAAAGAGGTGCTGTGGAAGAGAATTATAAGCTTGGAATAATTTCCCAGTGGTGCCTTCAGAACAAATAAAAAATGGAAACTGACACTTTGCACAATCTAGGAAAACAGATCTAGAAAAACTTTATATTCTTCTTATTTTCAGCTCATTTCTTTTAACATGATAGAAATTTGAACTGTATGTGTATTTAAAAAAAATGGGTGAATACCATTGGATAATAACAATCCAAAAAAGCCTCCTATTTTCTTGAGGAATTTTTCTGAAATTCCATTGGGAACATCCTGTAGAGAAAATGAGGCTGCAACCAAGGAACATGAAGAACATTCTGTGTTCCCCATTGGAGCCCAAACTTTACAGCAAATGGCAGCTTTGCAAATAATTGCCATTTTTTTTGAAGCAAGAAACATATGAAAACTTTGCTCAGTTTTGTTACTATAGAAATGCTCCTGAATGACTTCATTATGAATACACTTCCTTTGTTATAGTTCTCTAAATGTTCTTGGAAAGCTATACCAATAAACTATCAAAAAACAAAACAAAACAACAACTAATGAGGGTAAGACTGATAAAGCAGACCCTTGGGTTGAAAAGTATTAGACATGTTTATATCATTGCTGAAAAAAGAGACACTTATAAGCCCATCCTTTTCAAATGTCAGTTTGATAGCAATGTTTATCTCATAAAACAAATGTTTAGTGTCTTCTATTAAGTAACTCACTTATAAAGGCTTACATTTCCTTGCATGATTATCCCAGAGCTATCTGTACCACTTGCAAAATGATAATATGAGAGAAAATTCAAGACTTAATGAAAGCTATATTTCCTAATGTTAACTAAATTAGATTTAACCTTGACTTTCCAAAGCCTGTGCAACTTTATGACAAGGATATCCCTTCAGAAAAAAGAAGTCATTCTCTTTCATAACACTTCCAACTACTTAGCATCTTAAAGATGGCCTTGAGGGTCTTATACAAAAGGAAGAAGAAATACATAGGTACACCTATAATTACTTTCCTGCCTCACATATTGTGTTCCAAAAGTTAATATGATAAAGCCCTTGAGATTTTTGAAAATATGCTGAGTACATGTTCCAAGATTCAAAAGAATTTGGATTTGATTGCTTTTCTAATCATTTTTATGAAAATGGATATATAACACAGGAAAGAAATCATATAGTACAAAAAGGATAATACGAACAGAAGATGAAAAGAAAGAAGCTAGAGAATCAAAATCAGACAGAATATCATCTTCAAATTCTTCACGTAGGGAGGCATAAAAAAAGAAAATGATGAATTGATATGTTTAGAAAAATCTCTATCTCTATCTCTATCTCTACCTCATCTGTCTGTACTATATCTATATCTATATCTATATCTATATCTATATCTATATCTATATCTATATCTATATCTATATCATCTATATCTATATCTATATCTATATCTATATCTATATCTATATCTATATCTATATATATACTTAAGTCTATGTCTACATCTATACTATATCTATATCTACATCTATACCTATATATAGCTATACCTCTATCTCTATATCAATATCTATATTTATACTATATCATCTATAATCTATATATATAGAAAGCCAGTGACCAGAATGCTGGAATGACCAGAACAGCCAAAATGACCAGTCACTATGATGCCCTCTGCAGCTGGCCAACCAGCCTGATCATTTATTAAATTTAGGAGATGCATGTGACAAAGAAACCCTAACTCTATCACAGCATCTTGACTAAACTTAAGAATACCTCCTTCCTAACTACAGACCCAACCTTCTCTTTTCTGAAAGCATTGGACTATAGAAACCTTGCAACTGTAAATTCTTTCTCTCTCCCTTTGAGATATTTGCAGATCTTTTAAAACAAAATCCTCTTGCCCAGGAGCACTTTCTTTGATATTTAATTACCAGGGAATATTAGGAACCCTATCTCCTAGGCTCTGCTAAGAAAGTAACAGCCTAATGTCAATGGTGCCATTCATAAACACAGAGGGCTAATCACCAAGAATAACATTTGCAAATTCAGAAACAACCCAAATGCACTGGACACATCCTATCGTTCCACTTCTCCTTAACCTTTCAACTAGCTTTCAACTAGCTTGCCCCAATACGAGAGAGAGAGAGAGAGAGAGAGAGAGAGAGAGAGAGAGAGAGATTTCTTTTAAAAAATAAAAGAAAATCTTCTCACCTTCTGTTTCATTGATATTGAGCTCCAACTGAGTCCTGACCTCTCTCCTCATTCCAATATCCTGAATAACGTCTTCCTGCCTATCTAATTTTGTTCAGTGCAATATTTGCCTGGACAAATGTGCCCATCCACATTTTGCATCTTCATAAGAAAATAAAATCATCATTCATTCATCATTCCTTGATTCAGAACACTCACTTATTCATTAACTATATAAATACATTTTTAATATTTGGGACATGCCAATCTTTTCAATGGGTTGGGATAGAAAGAAGGAGCAGTCTTGTTCCTTGTTTTAATGTTCAGATATCTATAGACTCTATGTGTGAGAAGTAAAAATTCCTTTGGGAGAGAAAGATTTTACCCAGACTCATGATCTAGCCAGGGGTTTGTTTGTTTTTCTTTACATATTTGCTTTTGTTTCTTTGTTTTGTTGGCTTGTTTGTTTTTGCTTGTTTGTCTTCTCTAAGCTGGAATCCTGAAAAGAACCCAAACATTCTTAAGAAAACTGCAAACAGAAAAATTAGAAGGCTGTGTTTATTACAATCATTTTGGCACCAGAAGAACAGAAGGGCTCTTTGTTCATTTCTTTTTGTAGTCATCTGATCACTTGCTTCATTTATAATCCTTTCTGATGTCAGTGTACAAACATGCAAAACTGAATCGGGGATTTGTCTTTCTGCTTACCACATCTTAGAGAGGGAAATCTCATTTAATTTTTATGTGTAAGTTGTTGAGGGACCAGCAGTGTGCTACTCCAAACTGAAGTCCACCCATGGCCCTAGAACCATTCATACTGATTTGGGAAGAGACAAAGTGATGGGTATTTAGAATTTTATAAAATTTGATCCTATATATGAAAGCCTTAACCTTACTTAAGCTATGACAATGGACCATCAGATATCAGAATGGCAGGTAAACTTTCTTAGAGAAGCAATGGAAGTTACTCCAGCGGATATGGCAGATATCAGAGAGGTGTAGGCAAGGAGGAAGCTTTAGGCAGAGATGGTATTATCCAGATTAAATATTAAATACCGTATTTGCGGCGTATAAGACGATTTTTTGGCTCTGAAAAATACGTATTTGCCGGCGTATAAGACGACTGGGCGTATAAGACGACCCCCTAAAATTTCCACTAAAAATACAGAGTTTGTTATATACTCGCCGTATAAGACTACCCCCCACTTGGAGGCATATTTTTCAGGGCCAAAAAGTCGTCTTATACACCGGCAAATACGGTAAATTTGGTCAAGCAATGCATCCTGATATCAATTCTAGGATGATAAACAATTTATCCATTTCAAAGCCATGATGAGACAAACGGCTGTGATCAACCTTAACCTGTGTGAAAATGTAATAGACTCAAGGAATTAAAGAGTAGAATTTTGACAGGTCCCTGAAGTAAATCTGCCCTGTATACCTTTGCCTTCATTTCAAAAGAATCAAGGAACATCTCCAAAAATGACCAGATAAATGGAAAGAAATTGGGTGCAATGTGTTACATGACTTCCTGAGTGAAGGGTGAAAGGGGTGATTTCAATGGAATCTGGAACAACCCACCTGGAAGAATTCAACCGCAAAGGCCCTTTACCCATATCAGAAGTCTAATGAGGTTAAGGATTAGATAAATCACCTCCAGTGCAGATTCTGATTATGGGAAATCCTGATTCAGTCATGAAAGGGCCAAAGTACAGATGAAAATATTCATGGAAAGCTGCTAAGTCCCAGCAAGTTTGCCTTATGGATTTGTTTTTACATGTAAAGAAGAGAGAGCACACTAAGAGTAGGAAAAGATGCTCCTTAAAGAATTATTTTAATAGCTCAAAGCTCTAAATTACCTAAGTGTTCGATAATAGGAGACTGATTGTTATAAATAATGGTTTAGTTGTGATAAAAGAGAATACTAAGCAGCTATTCAAAACCATGTTTTAAAAAGTAATGGCACAGAAACACTCATCATATAATTTTGGAGGACAAAAGCTGCAGGCAAAACCCAATTTATGCTATTAGCATGAGGATATAACATTGTGCACGTGTACGTATACAGGAATATTACAATTGTGCTAAAATAAAAATATTACCGTCCTCTGGGTGTGGAGATTATGGATATTTTTTCTCTCTTACATGTCTTCTCTACTTTTCAAAAGACCTATACTAATAAAATATTATTTTACAGTAAGAAATAAATATCATGTATGGAGACTAAGATTTTGTTCTACTTGTAACCTAACCAGTTAGCCTGCCCCAGCTTCATAGATGCTGTGGGAAGAGAAGAATCTGGGTCAGAGTTGAAGGACTTTGTTACTCAGTCAGATGAGCCAGCATGACCTTCACATTTACATTGGTTCCCTTGCCCTCAAAGTCCCATATACATGAGAGCCCTGGGACCCCAGGGTTTAAGAAATCTAGATCTTTTGCAAGCTCTAGAAAACCTGTCCAAGTTTTTTTTATTATTTTTTAAAAATATATCTCGTTATTGATTTCAGAGAGGAAGGGAGAGAGAGAAATAGAAACATCAATGACTAGAAAGAATCATTGATTGGCTGCCTCCTCAACATCCCACACTGGGGATCAAGCACACAAACCAGACATGTGACCTGACTGGGAATTGAACCATGACCTCTTGGTTTATAGGTTGATGCTTAATCACTGAGCCATGCTGTCCAGGTTCCAATACATCTTCAACAAAATTGCTGGGTAATATTATTTTGTGTTTGTTAAAATCCAAAATAAGGTGTAGTCAGTGATTGGTAATTATTGAATTAGACCTATTCACTTTCTTTTTAATTGTTATAAATTTAATTATAATTACTAAGGGAATATGCCAGTTTATAAAATGAAAGTATTTGGCTATAGACATATTACTAAGAAACAATAAATCACAATCTTAATCATCAGACCCTTTAATTTCTATTCATATCTGTACATTAGAAATAAAAAAATGTAGAGTTATATTTTTAAAGAACTTTCTAGGTATCACTGTCACTCCATGTTCTATTAATAAGTCAACAACACTCTATCAATAAGCCATTGCCCAAGGAAATACTGGGATGCCCTATGGAGACAGCTTTCCTTTCTTGTATATCTGATCCTAACCCCCAAATAGCTGCTTCTTTAGAAAGGCGGCTTGTCTGTCATTTCCTATAGCATCAATTATTTTTCCATTTTGCTAATCTCACCGCCATTGGTAATTTGTCAGATCCTATGTATTCAGACACAAGCTGCTGTATGTTAAAGGGATGGAAGTACATCAGAAAGTTAATTTTTCTTGACAATTACATCATGTCACTTCTAGCGTTGGCATATTTTATATTTCCACGATTTTGCTTTATGAGACTGGTGCATTACGTGCTAAATTGCCTCAGCATTTGCATATATTTTCTTGATGGTAGCCTCAAGAATTCCATCCGCTGATTAGTGAGTATGCTCTGATTTTTAGAAACAAATAGACTCCTAATTAAAGGAAACATTTCTGTTATCATTACTTAGCAGAGTCAAGGAGTTGCTCTTAATTTAGGATTGGAGCTTTAAAATCCTATAAACACTATAATTCTATAAATACTATATAGTTAGATGTTTGGAGTCACAAAATTTCCCTATTATATAGCATTTAACTTTTAGTTTATCCAAATTCCCATAATTTTTAGTGGCTATTCTATATGAGTCACTCTGAGCCTCATTTTAAAATATTCACCTGAAAGGAACCTAATTAATATACTAAATTCACCTAGCCACATGCCATGTTTACACCATCTATCATATTCCTGAAGATAGCAAAGTGATAAGAAAACTACATTAAAATAACAGTTTGTCAATTTCTTTAAAGGCTGTATTTTTACCTTGAAACAGAAAAGGGACATGAATTTCAGTCATTTAATTTTTTTTTTAAATTACTCTTGGTCTCTGTTCTAGTTTTCAAGGGTTTCCATGACAAATTACCATGTATTGTTATTGCTTAAAACAAGGGGAATTTTTCTCTCACCGTTCTAGAAGCTAAAAAGGACAGAATGAATGTACCAGAAAGGTCATGTTCCTCCGAAGGCTCCAGAGAAGCATCTTTCCTTGCCTCTGCCTAGCTCTGGTGGCTCCCAGGAGTCCCTGCTGTGCTTGGCTTGCAATTGCATTATGCTAATCTCTGCCTCCATCTTCACATGGTCTTCTCTCTCTTTGTCTATCTCTGAATCTTCCTGAATTTTCTCTTATAAAGACACCAGCCATTGGGTTAGATCCCACCCTAATTCAGTAGGACATCTTCTGAACTATATACCTGCACAAAGATTATGTCCAATTATAACACATTCTGAGGTTCTGGGGTATAATCGCTACTCACACCATTATACTAGCAATCTCCATTAATAGTGAAGAAGAAAATATAAGAAAAAAACTTCAAGCAAGTGAACCTTCTAGACAAATATTTTAAAAGGTAATAATAACTCAGTCATCCACTTTTCATTTAATCCTTGTAATAATATCACAACTGCCCCCAACAACTGTGCCCAAACTACCCATTGCATCACATAAAAAATATCATACCTTCCCTGATATTGGTGTCACCATCTTGAGCAATGCAAATCAGCTTCTTACAGGACCAGTGGTAAAAATGAATCTATAATTAGAGCTGATTACTAACTCATTTCTAAGAGCATGTGAGCACACATCACATCAGGTTTATATTCCTGTGTACCTCATTCATTTGTAAGTAGATTTATCTATAATTAATTTTCCCAAATAATTCCAGAAAGTGGAATTAAACTCTATCAAGAATTACATTGAAACAATGGGAATAAAAGAATGCAGACATATATTCCCTCTACTAATAATTGCTACTCATTAACTAGGCCTTTATACCTTTATGTCTCTAGTTAGCCACTAAATGAAATATATTCGGGAATACACCTTCCTCACTTTTCATACCTTCTACTGTGCCTTTTAGACTCATACCAGCCATTAAGGATGAAGTGCATTATGTTTTCATAACCTCTCTCAGTGTTTGCTTCACCATTTGGTCTGTCTGAAACCTGGATGCAAACCTCTCCAGTGTTGCTTTTTACTCTTACTAAGGAGCCTGAGGTTGAGGTAGGTGTCTCCCTTTTTCTTCATTTCTACTTGTGAACTACTTTTCACTCAAATATGCCATTTCCTTCATAAAAAGCAAAACTTCACACTATACCAGTGAGGCACCCCATGCCTTTGTGATTTTCTAATAATCTCCAACTCATCCCCCCACATTTCTTGAAAATGTTAATAGCTAGCACTATTTTTGCTGTTGTTTTTAGTCGCCAAAATTTTCAACTGTATCATTCAACCAACATTTGATTATTAAATCAATATTGGGTCATTTGGTTCCTTGGTTCACTATTTTTAACAATAATTACCTCCGCCCTGCCATATGATATAGCACTGTTACTCATAATTATCTCAATCTTAATCACCCACATACAAATCATCCACTGCTATCTTTCTAGGTTACTGTTCAGTCATCTCCTCATTCTTCCTGTATGTTATCACCATGTAAGCATTCTGCAATATTTCTCATCTAGAGAAGAAAAAACAACCCTTTAATTCTCACATGCCCTTTCCTCTCCTCTTTCCTTATCTAGTTCATTTTATAGTAAAACTCATTGGAAATGTTGTCTACAATTCCTTTCCAATTGCCCTCTAGAGTCAATCCATTATTCTTTCATCCTAATAACTCCACTATATAGGGGAGGGGCAGGAAATACCTTGTCATTGTAGTCAAGAATTTTCATCTTGTCAATATTTTCTGACTTCTCAGTGGAGCTTAAAAAATTGATTTTCCCTCTGAAATGCCTGCTTTACTCAACATTCTGGACATTATGTGCTCCTGTCTGTCCGCCTACTTCAAGGTCAGCTCCACTTTGGTAGCTGAATTATTATTATATTTTGCTTTGCTGAATTATCAGCATTAAGTTGCAAAAAAAAACACCTGATACTGTGTCCTTTTCCCTTCACTTTTTGTATTTCCCTACACTCTCTCTGAGTCATCTTTTTCACTCTCATGGCTTTATGTTTGTTAGATATGCTATTGATAATTACATCTTTTTCTCCAACCTGGATGAAATTACTCCAGACTCAGGTGTCCACTTGCTTAACAATCATCTATCTTTGGAAGTTGACTACACATTCAAAGTTCTTGATTTCACCCTCAAACTATTTTTTCTTTCATAAGTCTTCTATTAATCAATAAACACACCATCATTCATCTAGCTACTCAGTTTTATATTTAGAAATCACAGTTGCTTTCCCCCCCTCTTCATAACACGTTCAATTTATTAATTCTATTGACTCTTCTTTAAAAATATACTATAAATCAGACCACCACTTTACATTTATTACCACTCTATGTCTAATCATAACCACAGTTCTTGCAAAATACAAACATAGTTTCCATATGGTATCTGCACAAAGTTTTTCTTCTCCCACTCTTCTTACCTGAAAACTATCTTTAGCATGGCATTCAGAGTTATCTTTTTCAAAGGCAAGTAAAATCTAATCCTTCCCCTTGGTCTGTCTGCTATATCATACTTAGAAAATGTCAATTCTTTATCTTCACATACATTGGCTGACTCAGCTGACTTCTCTAAACCCACCACTTTTTTTGTATGGCTTACATGTCTTTAAACTGAGTCTTTCTTGACCTTTCCTCAAATATACCTATTTTTTTTCTACTGGAGAATCTTTCCACATTTCCCCATCTTCCTTAAATGTTCTTTCCCTAGATATACACATAATTCACACATAATTCTTTTAGCTCCTTATTCAGCAATGTCTCAACAAGCACATCTTAGCCATGGCTTTGTTCCTATGCCATTTTCTTTTTAACAAGTTAAGCTCAAGATGGATATACAAATATAAAATATTTTTAAAATAACATCAAATTTGGAGAAACCAATCAAATGTCACAAACAATTTAAAGGAGAATTCAAAGAATCATACATGTATAGAGACACTAAGGAATTCTGAATTACATATATAATTAGACTAGAGGCCTGGTGCACAAAATCCTGCAGGATGAGGTCCTTAGGCCATGCCAGTGATCAAAGGCTGAGCCTCTGGCATGGAAGGGTAAGTCCCAGCTGACCTCTGGGCCCTTGGGAGTACCTTCCCAGAACCCATGTACCCCCGCCACCTGAGCCAGAGCACCTGAGTCCCCATGTGGAGATGGGGTGAGCAACATGGGTCCAGGGTATAGCATGGGTCTCTGGTCCATCCAGAGGTGCCACTCGGAAGTTGGGCAGCGCTCTCTCTCCTGGCTGGCCTCACAGACTGGCTCCTGCATGAACCCAAAGGGAGCACTACCAGACTCTGTGGTCCCGGAGGCTGTGGCCTGGCTAACCAGGAAGAGGCCATGCAGGTGCTGAGTGAGCTCCTCGCAATCACCCAGCACCGGCTTGCAAGAGCTTCCATCAGTGCACAAGCCCTGGCATCCTGGAGGAGGGTAGCAGTGGGGGTGAGAGTGAGCTCTGCAGATACCAATTATTCTCACCACATCTCCGTCCCTGTCACCCCTACCCCCAGGTAGCCAGCAAGAGGTCGCAGCCCCTGTTATGGCGCTGTGGGATATTGATCACTGTTACCCACCCCCAATTTCCCATCCCAGCCCAGGTCCCAGCCCCAATTGGGTGATCAGGCCCTGCTGGACACTGGTCAACATCTGCAAAGCAACCAATCAGGACCCAGCTTCCTGCCTAATGAGTCAGCGGCTTCCCCCAAACACCACCACCACCACCACTGCTGGTTTGCACTTTAGGCTTTTATTCTATAGGATGTCAAACCACTCAATATGCCAAGTAATAATCAATAGCATCTACCAGATACAACTAATGTGCATTTTTTAAAAAATGTGTTGTTTATTATTATAATTTTTCTACAATTTTAAATTATAAATGAGCTCAAAGGCAATGAAAGGCAGAGATGACTTGGAAGAGTGCTCTAGACAGGACCCTCGCTAATGTTTTTTTTTACCATTTCAACATCTTTCATAATGTTTACTCATATATGCTATTCTCCTATTTGCCTTTACTTCCCCCCATTTAATTTATTACTTTATAAAAATAATAGAGTTGTGGTGCATGGATTCATGCAGTGGTGGGGTCCCTTGGCCTGGTCTGTGGGGATCAGGCTGAGAGTAGTTCTCCAAAATCCCGCAAGGGGTCCCAGATTGTGAGAGAGCAGTTCTCAGGTGATGCACTCTGGCACTGGGCTCCCTCCTTGCTGGTTTTGTGTGGGTCACCTGAGAAGCACTGCTGCCAAGTGACCACAGCTCAGCAGCTCCTGTAGTGAGTGTCTTCCCCCTGGTGGTCAGTGTGTGTCATAGCTACTAGCCAGTCAGATGGTCAGCTGGTTGGCTGGTTGGCCAGTCACTTGGGCTTTTATATAGATAGATACTATATATTCACATGTTAATTATCTGTCTCCCCCATCAGAAAATAAGTTCTATGAGAGCATAAAATATGAAAGTTCCTGGCACACAGTGGCTGCTCATGATTTGTTGAAAGGTGAGGGAAAGCATCTATTTCACAATAGATCTTAAGAATTATCAGTTAATACATCTTTTTAAAGGGGTGAATCAGGTCTGTCATAAAAATAAAAATTGAATATGTGTCAAATATTTTATTTAACTCTTCGGTTAGCCAGTTAAAACTAATCCACAGGAGAATTCAGCATAAATATACATAAAAAATCAGGAATACTGAAATGAATTGATTAAGGATTCAAAACTGGCTTAAAGGGATAAATCATACCTCAATTAGGCACATTAATTTGTATTTCTATGGCAAATAATAATTTCCAATACTATCACTTTCCCACAAGTTATAGAGTTTTACAATAGCCCAAATATAAATTAAGGGTGTAGGTAACCTGAAATACTAGACAGGACACCTGTTGATGTTCTACTTAATTCAAAAATATTTCAAATTTTTTCTAACATAACATGGACTATTAAAATGTAAGAAGAACATTAGTATAATGTTCCCATATATACGGAACATACCTAAGCTCTGAATGGTAGTCCTCTACCTAATTCTTTATATTTTCATTATTGTGTATCAATTGTGAGACAAAATATAAGCAAATCACAAGTAAAAATAAATTATTTTTTTACCATTAATGTGGAGACTTCCTACAGCGTTCAGGCAAAATCAAGACCCCGACTGATTTGTGGCAAAGCTACATACCAGTAACAACAGGGAAGGCAAATATAGCCAAAAGACTATGAATGTAATCTTGACCTTATAGCTTGACCATGCAGTCCTAGATAGGTAAAGGATGTGGGCTACAGGGGTGAGAGGGGGTCAGCAAGTACTGCTTAAACAAAGCTTCTTGATAGAGTTCAGAACAGGAAAAGGAGAAACAGGAAAGAAGCAGATTTGAAATTTGCAAGAATATTGTAAGCATCTTGCCCTTGTTTTGCTTTCTGTGATCTCACTATAAAATAAAGTTTCTGCTTACAGGCTGCGTCACGGTTTCCTCATCTAGGCACAGTGATCCATCTGGTCCCAACTATATTCTCTTCTCTGTCTTTTTTAATCCTTCACCACCCTCCTCAGGTTAACCCCAGGCCATGCTGGACATGGTTCACATTAATATTGCTTTTTTCCCCTTTATTTATTTTTTAAATATATTTTATTGATTTTTTACAGAGAGGAAGGGAGAGGGATAGAAACATTGATGAGCTTCCTCCTGCACACACACACACCCCCACACACACACTGGGGATATGCCTGCAACCAAAGTGCATGCCCTTGACCAGAATCAAACCTGTGACCCTTTTAGTCTGCAGGCTGACACTCTATTCACTGAACCAAATTAATTAGGGCTTGCATTTTTCCTTTTAATCCTTACATGAGGATATGCTTTTATAGGTAACAGAGAGAGAAAGAGATAGAGAGACAAAGAGAGAGAGACATCAATCAGTTGCCTCCCATTTGTTCCCTGACCAGAGATCGAACTCACAACCTAGCTGTCTGCTCCAACCAACTGAGCAAACCGGCCAGGGTAATCTTGCATTTTTAATTATTTTGCTAATTATCTAAGCTGTCTTCATTTTCAGAGTAATTAAATCAAGTGTTCTAATTTGGATCTCTGGAGACTAGTTAGCTTTTCTCTCTTTTTTAGTCATATCAATCCCTTAAGTCTGTTTTCTCTCTGTCTTATATAGTAGATTCTTGGTCACAAAGTATTATGGCAAATGACTTCCATTTTTAGCATGGATTAATACTCATTGCAAATTACAGCTAAGGATATAATGTGATATACTGAGTCAGAGTTCTGAAAGTGGCCTATTTCAGCCCCAAAATCTTACTTCTAATAAAAAGTATATGCAATCCATTCCAAAGATTTATATATAACACAATAACCCTTCATTAGTTTGAAAAATTAATAACTTTATTATACACTTGACTATCCATAGGTATAATTACCAATAGAGAACTTCTTGTGAATTCTGCTAATTCTCTCTAGTGAATATTGCAACTATCTGGTGATAACTCTTATCTATTCTGGATATTGATTTGTCCCTCATACTATTTTTTCTCTCACATGGCCTGACTGAGCTGTCAGCATATTATTTTAGACCTTTCTTGCTCTGTCTTAGACTTTATTTCTGCATTGCCTCAAAGTAGAGCTTTTGTCCACTGAATTTTTATGACCTATAATGGCTGTTTGATAATATAAATATGCCTCTAAATGTGGATACTATTAGAGTCTTCTCTTTCATTAACTCCATTCTTAAGCTAGGCTTCATCTGTTCTCTTAGCAAACTATTATAATGAGAAGGGTCTAAAATACTAGGTGAGAAAAATGTCTTACTGATTGGAGTCCAGATGAAAATTGATATAATAATATAAGAGCTGTGTCAAACCATTTTTATAACACCATTATACATGTCCCAACCAACAGCAGTAGCTCAACACATTATAATAAAAAAATATTACACTCAATACTGGTATAGTATCGGTTATACTATTGTACTTACAAAGTATTGGTCATTATCAAAAATTACAAATAGAACACCAAATATCCTTTAATTCACATTTGAACCATTACAATCTCAGAACTGTCCTGAAAATTTGAGCTTTCCAGGACTATGAGAATTTGTACAATTTTGAGTAATCCTTCCATGTTCTTTTAGTTTACTATCCACATCTCAAATATTGCAAAGAACTTTAATAACAGATATTTCTTAACCTCAGATCTGTTAAACACTGATTTTAATCAACAATTTGATGTAAAGGTAAGCCATGGAGAGATAAGATGTGTCATGATTGGATTATCACATGATAATAACTGATGTAGACCAAGGGAAAGAATTTTAGCACTGGAATATGATCTCTATAAGTCAGAGAGAAAACTCATGCATAGTGAGAGTTAGCAATAAACAGTACTTGGGCATTGACTTGTTTGTGTGTGAATACATGCATTTGTATGGATGAGGGAGTGCATGTAAATACATGTGCTCATTCTATTCTTTGGCTGTCTTCTGTTACATCCTTTAGTCATCATATAATAAAATCCTTAGCAGTGCCAATATATTTACATAAGTGCATATATATTTTTCTATAACCTAATCAATAATGCTTTTCATAAATATGCATCTGTGTATAAATATATGGGTATACAGGTATCATTATATGTATATATGTACAGAGTTAGATATTGATATATTGGCTTCATAAGAGTTTCTAAAAGTGGTTTTCCAATAACAATTGATCTAAAACTCTTAGAAGTTATCTGGAGGATGTTTAATAATAAAGTCAGGTACATCACAGAGCATCTGATTTTGATGGCATAGTTCTCAGCATTTTAGTGTTTCCTGAGTCTTCCACTAGGTTTGTTTTTTTTTTTCTTTCACACCTTAAGTCTGAGTGGTAACAGTATTAGAAAGAATAGCATTTAATAAATACAAGATGCTCTGCAAGTAAAAACACCATGATGATGAAGTAGCAATTCCTCCAGGAAGACGTGAGTGATATTATCTCTGAGATGTCATTTTACATCTAAGTGCTTGCCTGTGGGCCTGTGACCCTCAGGGGAGCAAACTCTTTAGAGTATAGAATCTGGGCTTTTACATACTAATATAGTAGTACTTCCTTAGTTCTTAGCATGCTGCCTACTATATTTTCTGCCTACTATATTCTCTGGATATAGTTCTTAATATATATTCTCTGAATGAATAGAAAAAAGATCACACAAGAGAATAGCTGAACATTATTTGCCTAAAGAATCAGCCTCATAATCAAGACAATATGTGAGCAATTGTTAGAATTGATAAATACAGGAAAATATTCTGCCTGACAATTATTTGAAGAAAGGTAAAGAAAACGCCCACGATTAAAATTAATAGTGATGGAATAAAGACTAAATAAGACCAAGGATTGGAGATATTTTCCTAACTCAGAATGAAATATGACACATTTCAGATCAATGTTATTAAATGTATTCCATGTAAGGTGTGTATACTTTGTGGGATCGATGAAGAACCCTGGTACATATTAAAGACAAAGAAAGATAAGGCTGTTTCAAGAAAGCAGAACAAACAAAAATGTAAAATAATTAGTTGGCTATAGAAAATGTGGACTTTGGAAAGATTGTAGAGATCAGTAGTAATTGAGTTGGCTCTTTTCTTTGTCATAACACTTACTGGTTTGATTATTAAGGAGATTGTTAAACATGTGCATTTTTATCTTAGGTAAATTAATGAAAAAATTATAGTACCATCACTTGAGGAAATACACATTGGGAGTAGGAAACCAAGTATGTACATTGTTGATTTGATGTAGTGAATTTTAATTTCCTAAGAAGTAGAATGTAAACTCAATGCTGCCAAGTTTCTGAATGGTAGCATTCTGCTCTGAGCTGTGATAACAGAGTTTTATAAGAACAGCTGTTATGGACCTAGAATTACTCATATGTACTTTTTTGTTCTTTTATGTATTTATATATCTTTTGTGTTATATGCCTATCTCAACATCTTCCTTTTATGTGTGCACATAAGTGTGCTGTGTATGCGTGAGTGTCTAGACACATACAAAAGGCCACGTGACATTCAAATATACATATCTATGTTTATACATTTAATAAAGTATTTATTTCATGTGTAAAATGTGCTGGGAAATAGATGAAGGCACAAAGGGAAATAAGATACAGCCTGGCTTCGTGTAGCCAGGTGTCAGTGTGGGTGGATGAATATGTTAAAAAGAATGAGAGCATGAAGTGAACAAGCTTTGATAAAAATTTATATGACGAGCAATCTATTGATGTCTAGGAAAAGGAAGGCTGCAGGGTATTTATTAAAGGGAGTCAAGAAAAGTGTTGCCAACATCCAAGTACAAGACCGCAGTGTCTAAGAAAAAGGACACACAGGGCATAGGAAGAAGAAGCGATGTCAGATCAGAGAACAGTGCTTTGCCAAGGCATGAGAGTGAACTGAGTTTGGGGACTTCATTGCAGACCACTATGACTACTTACTTACAGAGACATACACTTTAAATATAGGCATGCATATTGTTGGCGTCTTTTCCCTTCCAGTTTTGGATAAATACCTTCATTTCCTTCCCCTAGTTGTAGGAAGAAAAATGCCATGGTTTTCAAGGATATCCAGAAGAAACCTGGCTACGACTTTCACAAAGCAGTAAAGCAACAGAGCAATGTGATCCAATTCAACAGCCACAGGATACTCTACTCCCCTTCCTTACTCCATAAATCATGCCGCCTATTTGCAATGGAGACAGTTTACTTTCAAATTGGTATTCTACACTGACCCCATAAAGTGGAAGTGCTTCCTGCTTGAATTCTAGCATCTATGTACGTATATATGTATGTATGTATGTATGTATGTATCTATCTATCTATCTATCTATCTATCTATCTATCTATATATCTACCTACCTATCTATCTGTCATTTATTTATAATAGCCACAGTTGTGTTTTCTTACTTTTCTTTCTTTAAAAAAATATATTTTATTGATTTTTTACAGAGAGGAAGAGAGAGGGATAGAGAGTTAGAAACATCTATGAGAGAGAATCATCAATCAGCTGCCTCTTGCACATCCCCACTGGGGATGTGCCCACAACCAGGGTACGTGCCCTTGACCGGAATTGAGCCTGGGACCTTTCAATCCGCAGGTCGACGCTCTATCCACAGAGCCAAACTGGTTTTGGCTACTTTTCTTTCTTAAAAAAAATTCACAACAGGTGGTATCAAATGGAATGGAATCATGACTTAATGATATAAGCTTTATTCAGAAAAGCATTTTGTTATTTTGTTCTAAATACCTTATAAAGAATTTATATCTCCAGTGATACCCCAGGTCATGTGAATCACTGCAGGCTATTTTTGACAGAATTCTTTTCACTGGGTCTGGCAGTAAAGACTATAGCACTGAAGCTCACACCTCACCAATGTAATTTGGAGTGTTAATTGGAAAGGGCCTAGCCGACCCTGTGATTTGTACTAAGAACTGGTGACAAGATGTCCCATTTTTCCTTCTGACATCTGTGGACAGAAAAAAAGTGAGGGGCATAGGCGATCGGGCTGTGGAAGAAATAGATACGTGGTAAAGGAGACAAGAGAAATGCAGAGAAAGTTGGGATTGCTTAGTGAAAACAAATAAACACAAATTACATCACTTCGGAAAGTTTAAGTGAAGGATCTAAGAATGAAGGATGCAGTTTCTATTCAGGACATCTTTAGATAAAGTGAAGAAAGGAAAATTCTAGAAAAGCCAAGAAACACAAAAGGAATAAACTGTTAAATTCTCTGCAGGAAGTCTGAGGGAATGAAGGAGGCACCACATTTGGGATTGCAAAATACTGATCTGTATTCTGCAAATAATTGTTCACACTTATTAAGTGAATATAAATGTTTGCAAATATTAACAATTTAAATCTCTCAAAATATTCTGAAGTGGATTACAATTATCAACCTCATTCTCCAGGAAAAAACAAAAAAACAAAACAAAAAAAAAAAACAAGGGCAAGCAAATTTAATCCCATCATTGCCTTGATGGGCTGCCTGAGATTGATTACTACCGTGTTTCCCCGAAAATAAGACATCCTCCGAAAATAAGACCTACTTATAGGTTTCCTTCTGAGTGAAATATAAGGCATCCCCCCGAAAATAAGGCTTCCAGGCTCTGTCTCAGAATGAAAATTAATTTACGGTGTCATTTTGATTGGGAGAAAATCACTGACAGTTGCATTGCAAATGCACTCTGAGCAGGCTACCTTGACAAGAAGTATTCATTTAAAGATAGTGCTATTGCTAAACAGGAGAGATTTGGCCCACTGATTCTGAAAGAAATGGAGTCACAAGAAATTCACCAGGAAATTCAGGAATTGGATTGTTATGATGATGTTCCAGAAGATGATGGCATGATTGTCATTGAATAAATGGGTAAATTCTTGATACTGTAGGATTCACAGTTTGTCTGGTTTGTGTTGACAACTACTGTACTAACATACCATATACAGGTAATAAGTGTCCTTTATTTTCATTTAACAATAAATGTGTGCCGTATTCTTCTTCATGGAAAAATAAGACATCCCCTGAAAATAAGACCTAGCGCATCTTTGGGAGCAAAAATTAACATAAGACACTGTCTTATTTTTGAGGAAATAGGGTATGAAGGATCACTATTACATCTTAGTTTTCTGAAATAAGAAGAAAAAAGTTTCTTATAAAACAAATATGTATTTTAATGACCTCTTCCTTTAGTAGAACTGGAATTGATTTAAAATGGGCTGTTGGAAAAGTTCCAGCAATTTAAATGCTGATTAAACTTTTGATAGCTAGATGCAGTTGAGGGCATAGAGGTTGATCAATTACAGATTCTGAGTGTTTGAGTTCAGTAAACTGAAAATTACTAGAATGCTTCAATGGTAGAGTTTAGACCCTTAATGTCAATGCAAAACATCTTCACCACCATCAAGTGGAAACAGGGTCCTTTCAGGGAGTCCTGAGAAAAGCATTTTGGGGGGCCCACACATGGGAGGACAAGGCATAGTGGTAATATTTACTGGGATGGAAAAAACAGCTAGCCCACGTTCCTGGTGCTCACTGTTTGCCCCACTGGGGAAAAAGTCTAGCACTGTCTTCATCAAGCCCAGAAGAAGGTCAAGGCCCAGAAAATTCGGTGCCATTGGTCCAGTCCATGCCAAAGCTTAGCCAAACCCTCTCTCTGTCCATCCAGCTGGCTTAATCTCTGTTCCCAGCTGTGCTCTGGCTGGTGCACCATCACCATCCAGGCTGGTGCTTGGAGCCTGTGCTTAGAGTATGCCAGGCTGGGAGTCTGTTCCCAGGCCAGGTCCGTGTGGCTGCTGGCCCCATGAGGGGGCTACAGAGAGAGAGAAGGTACAAATGAACAAGTCAATACCTGTTACCAATCCAGAGGCTTCTGATAGGCTCTGACTGTATTATCTCCAGTTTGGGAAACCCAAGCTTACTTTCAAACTAACCAATCAATTTCCTATTCCTTCATGAGCTTGTGTTTGGGTCTTCCCCATAACCAATCTGGTATTTTTTCCCAGATTTGACACCTCCCCTTTATGGTGTCATCTCAGCTCCTACTGCCCATGCGTCCAGGTGAAGGGACTCCACCTACACCACCTTGGCTTCTGGGGGATTTGTCGCACAGAGGAATTTCCACGTAGCTGTTCATCCCTCTGCTTTGGTAATCCTGGCTGATAGCCAATAACAGATTCCCCTGGCCTGCTTCAGGGATTAGGTCCCCACTGAAGGAGGATGAAGTGGTTCCACAGGGCCAAGGAATGCTACAACTTCCAGTGAAGTAGACTCAATGCCTGATTCAGTTTATTATGTTTCATGTCTGGTTCATCTGCTCCCTTAATTTATTTATAACTTGTTAATATAAACATAAGCACCTAGAATCCATGTATTTGGTGTTTGAATGCTCAGGACAAATGCCCCATTTGAGGATTATCTAGTCTAGCCAGGAGACCTTTGGCAAGTGACCTTCACTATCATCCAGAGTAGTACCTTCCACCTCTGGAAAGGTCTCTTTCAAATTAATTCTTCATTAATTTCAACTGATACAAGTACCTATGAAACATTTAATATTGGAGACACTTGTACTCTGGGTGAAAAATTCTTCTAGAAGGATCAATATAGTCACCTTATCATATAAAATATTGAGTATTTGTGTTTTGTAAAATTCTCTTTAATTAGTAGGTAATATTGTTGCAAAAATCACATTTTTGTAGAGAAGAAAACATTGAATTATTTATCTAAGCATTTTAACCTCAGATCATGTGTCAAAATACTTGACTGCTGCATTTTTAGACAATATGAATACAAACCAGGATGGATAACATATTATGGACGAATACTAAACTAATCAACATGTAATTAATGAAGAAAATCTGCAACAAAAATAGAAACATTTTTCCAAGTTATTTACATAAATTGATGTTGTATTCAAGAAACTGATGTTAATACTGAATAAAGTTACATTCGCTGTATACCACACATTACATGTAATTTTTAGGTGCTGTCTCATTTATTTTAAATGTGTTATTAATATATTTACTACTTTTTTTCCGAAACCAGTTTGGCTCAGTGGTAGAGCATTGGTCTTCAGACTGAAAGGTCCTGGGTTCCATTCCGGTCAGGGACATGTACCTTGGTTGTGGGCACATTCCTGGTAGGGGGTGTGGAAGAGGCAGCTGGTCAATGTTTCTCTCTCATTGATGTTTCTATCTCTCTATCTCTCTCCCTTCCTCTCTGTAAATTATCAATAAAATATATTTAAATATTTATATTTACTACTTTTATTCAGAGGATATAAATCTGTGCATCTGTAGAAGATCCAAGTTGCCTACTAGAAGTTATTCTCTAAGTCAGTAATTCACAGACTTTTGCCACATGCCCTCCTACATCAGTGATTTAAGGTGAGGATGGTGAGGAAGGGAGGTGCCTGACATTGTCCTCAAGTTGATAGAGGTCATCATGACAGCACAGCTGGCTAAGTGGCTCTTGATGTCTCAATATTCTCATCTGGGTACAGAGGAGGTTTGACTGGCTGATCACAAAGGACTCTGGCATCTCATAAATAAAACAGTTCTGCAAACTCTGAACATAAAATGAAACACTCCACAAAATTAAAACAGAAAAGTGTATAATGACTGACATTCCCTTCAAAAACTTATTACATCTATTTTAAAACCACACTCTTTAGGAATTAATTAGAGATTTGGAACAAAATGTCTGAGGATTAGGCCCCCTACTACAAGGCCAGGGCTACTTCTTGCTTTCTATTCAATATTAACTATGACAGAGCATAGTTATATTTCAGCACAATGGCCATGTAAAATTTCACTAACATGAAAATAATCAACTTCTCTATGTATTGCCCATTTCCAATGTAAGAGGGGAGTTTTGGGATATACTGATTTTACACATTGTAAAAATTAATATAACTCTAGAAAACTGGGAAGGTTAAGATTCCCACTCATGCTACAATTCATAATTATTTTAAACTTCCAGATATCAGAATTCCTTTGCAGGGAGAAAAAAACTTTAATATGAATAATCAGTTGTTAAAACTGTATAACCTAGTTTTTGCTTTCTTTTTTTTTAACACAAAAAGCCCAATATGACAGCAGAAAAAATTATTAATGAGAAATAGGGAAATTATAAATGATCATCACTCACTTGTTTCTCCAATTCTTGCCACTTCACTAAACTGCAAGAATTATAAATATACATCAGGAGACTGGACCATATTTATTAGAGAGCAGCTAAGAAAGAAGCTCACCTGTAGTAAGTGGGAAAAAAATTAAATGTTTTTATTGATTTCACAGAGGAATGGAGAAGGGGAGAGATAGAAACATCAGTGATGAGAGAGAATCTATGATCACCTGCTTCCTGCATGTCTCCTCTGGGCATCAAGCCTGCAACCCGGGCATGTGCCCTGATTCAGAATCAAAGCCTGACCTCCTGGTCGACACTCAACCGCTGAGCCACATTGGCTGGGCAGAAAGTGGAAAATTTTGAGTTAGTATTTGAGTGTTTCTTGTATCACTTTTGTAAGAACAGAAGGGAAAGCTAATCATTTCCACAGAACTTGGAAACATAGGGTCCTGAAATTTTCTTCTCATCTTAATTTTTTTTTAAAGTGACTCTGTTATTTTAGAGGGTTATCATTCTTTGAAAGAAACCCTCCCAGAATTTTTTGAAGAGCCACAAACAGCCGAAACCAGTTTGGCTCAGTGGCTAGAGCGTCATCCTGCGGAGTGAAAGGTCCCGGGTTCGATTCTGGTCAAGGGCATGTACCTTGGTTGCAGCGACATCCCCAGTAGGGGGTGTGCAAGAGGCAGCTGATTGATGACTCTCCCTCTTTGATGTTTCTAACTCTCTATCCCTCTCTCTTCCTCTCTGTAAAAAAAAAATCAATAAATTATAAAAAAAGAAAGAAAAGCCACAAACAGCCTGTTATTAAGAGTCAGAACATTTAGTAAGAAGTATCAGAAATTACAAATAATAAAAGCAAACTAGCAAGATTGTTATAACAGTTAATATTACACTTGGCATCAAGTAAGAAAGTCTTTCAAAAATTAGCTGAAATAAGAGTTGATTTCACACATGACAAGAAGCCTGGAGATGGTGTGTGGAGGGAGAAGCTGATTGATGACTTCATCAGAGATGCAGCCTCTGTACACCGTTCCCTAATGGATGAGCACTTTGTCTTGTGTGGCAAGAGGATGGCTCTACTTCCAGGCATCACATCAGATACCAAGCAGGAAGACGTGGGGAGAGCAAATCAGAGGCCTTGACAGGCAAAGCTGTCTCATGTGATCAGAAAACCAAGGGATCTCTCGGATGCCACACCCAGAAAATGCCCAGTTGTATATCATTGTTTTTGGGACCCATGGCTACTAACTACAGCTACTACTGGCCAAGGGAATGAATGGAAGAAACACATGGGAGTTTCAAAGCAACAAAATGATTCTGTTCTATACTTTAAGGGTGAATAAAAGGAGGTATTCTTTTGTCTATATCCTTAGAAATACACAGCACAAAAAGAACCTTCATGTAGCCAAGACAAAGATAATATTACTCAGGAAATTGTAGTATCCCCTGGGAGGAATGAAGAAGAGGAAAAGATAGTCTAACTATATTACAAATATATAGAATGACCTCACGGACCTAAAGAACTTTAGCAATTAGTAGAGTCTATAAAACCAAAAGCAAGAGAAACTGTGCATAAGTACTATTTTTTTTTAATTGACAGAATTGCATCAACAGTGGCACAGATTAATCATTATGACACTTCTAGTCATGTATACCAGATCAAAATATTAAATAAATACATGGCAAATATACTGGGAGCCAGGTTGTCCACAGTTTAAGCAGGAATTTACAGATAAGCCAATGGAGAAGGCTAAAATTAGCCACAAGTGGTAAATTAGAGTGAGAAACATTGATTTATTTTTAGCTTAGTATAGATGAGGATGATTAAACATGGAAAGATGCATACTAGATACTTTTATGTACAGATAATTCTGAAAAACCATACATTTACTGTTCTGTTAGCTAAGAGAGCAAAAAAATTTTTGATACCCCAGCACAAAGAGTTTGCCTTATATCCAGGTCTTGCTTTATAATATCAGTCTCCAATAAAAGGAACCAAGGGTCTTTGAAGTAATGGCTGACCTAGGGATGAAGCGAGAAATTAATAATATACTTAATCTGTAGAGTCAGCAATAAGGAAGTTCTAAAAAATCACACACAGAAAAAACAACTAGAATAAAAGTATATCAGAGACAACTGAAAGAACTCCAAAGAATCAAAGTTGGATTAAATTTGAGCCAAAAACTAAAATAGTATGGATTATAACTCCAAGTGTGAAATGAATTATAAATTAATACATTAGGGGAAGAGACTAATGCTTCATGCAGAAGAATTCTGCAATTATATGCTCCTTTGGGGGAAGCATATACACCCACCCCTTTGGTGTGAACTATGCATAGGGAGTTCATTCTAAAGTATACAATGTGAGGTGGGGGGCAGGGAGTAACCATATAGTAGAATAACCTAATGAACACAAACTTAGCTTGGTGATCAAGGACAATATGCATAGTCATAAGTCATGCTGACAATATGCACCCTTGATATAAGTGTGATGAAAATGGCACATCACAGCTGTGGTTTTCCTTCCAATAACTCATATACCAAGTCTTACCATGAGAAAACCACCAGACAAGCGCTAATTCTGTGCCATTTTACAAAATATCTGGACAGTGTTCCTCAAAACTGTCAAGGTCATCAAAAACAAGGGAGGTATGAGAAATTGTCATAGCCAAGACAAGCCCAAAGAGACATGATGACTAAATGTAACATGATAACAAGGTCAGTAAAGTATTCTGGATGTGTAATAATAATCACTATTCTTCTTCAAACTGAAAGTGGGACAGATGTATCTATTGATCCCCCTGGGAATCCTCATGCACCTTTTCTTCACTTCCTTCTTCCCCAAAGGGCAGAATGTGGCATTGCCTTACTGCCTTCTATATATTCCATAAAATTCTGAATTCAGAGCAGTCTGAGGGAAAAATATCTCCCTATAATATGCATAACCTCTTGCACATTTAGGGGCCTTGGGATTGAAAATGTCAATTCATACAATCAATATTATATTTTCAGAGATAGAGTCTGTGAGTGAGAACTAAATGGGGCTTGCCTAATCCCTAAGCCCTAAACTGTCTACTGATGTGCAAAGGTAGACATGATTGACTCATGAACGCATTATATTTGAACTTTAGTTACTGTTCACCCGCAAATGTGTATTAATACAGATCAAACTTTCTCAGCAAATGGGACAGAAATCTTAACTGTTGTTATTATTTACTTTGTTACAATTGTATTCTGTATAAAACAAGGTTGTTGTTTTGCAGACTTAGAATCATAAACCTGATTTAAACATTCTTGTTTATTAGCAGCTTTATCAAAGTGAAGCTGATAAGAGTGTCATGGAATCATGAAGGCAGGGGGGTGGGTTCCCCAGAGTGTGTATGTCAACACTGTTTTCTCCAAGAGGAGCGACCTGGCCCAGGAAAACTGCAAATATGTGATTGCAAGGGTTGGCATTAGACTGTGTTCTTAAATTCTAGTCCAAAGATCACTCAGTATACCAAACTTTACATACACACACACACACAAAAGTTAAAATCATTATGCAATTAAAATAAAGGAGAAAAACATTAAAGGAATTAATAAGTATCTTTTGATGTATTGGTTTTAAAATATACTATATATTTAAAAAAATTAAAAACTCAGCATATCTTCCAAAAGGCATATAAAAGGAGATCAATTTAAACATTCTAAATGCCCTGTTTCTCTTCAGATCACATAAATCTTTTGCCTTTTTAAACATTCTATGTAATAGAGAATAAAAAGAAGCAATATCAAGATTTATTTGTAAGAAAAGAAAAATAAACAATCTGTATATTCATAACATACCATATGCAAATTGAGAAGAATGAGGTCTATGCACATACAGTGGCATGGGTCAATTTCCCAGACATACTATTAAGTGAAAATATCATCAGCTTGTGCCAATATATTAGTAGTTAATCCTTGAACTTTTACTTTCTTGTCTTCTATCTAACATATCCCCTGCCAAAAGCAAGCCAATGAGAAAATTCTAGACTAGCTAATCCTGCCAGCAGGAAACGTAAGAAACTCAATCATACTAAGAAACCAATTTGCACTCAAAAGATCCAAGATGGCATCAAGAACCCCTTCGCAAATCACCTTTAGAGGAACTTTTCTCTATTAGCACACTAAAACGTATGCCCAAGAGTGGATATTTGACATTACAATGAAACATGTGATATATGACAAGCCATGTTCCAAGTATGTTTGAAAACCACACATGCTTCTCTGCAATTCCAGTCACTATGGAATCCCCACCCTGAAATCCCCACCTCTGAGTATGCCTACTTCCTCCATAACCCTTAAGACTTCCTGATTTCCCAACATTGACAGAAGGAATTTTCAGAGCCTGAACTCACCTTTTTCTCTTCTTTGATCAAATTAAATTTTTTTAATCTGCTTTACTGAATGCAATCTTATTCTATTGGTGTGCACAACATTAAGGTCCCTCATCCACAGGGGATGGTGACAAAAAAAGCAAACATCAAATTACAACACACACACACACACAACAAAAAAAAATAAGCACAATTTATAGCCTTAAAGTTAGGAAACAAAAGAAAAATAGAGGTAGAGGTAATAAATTAGAAAGGGAGGGAGAAAACATAATCTGTAAAGATAGATAGCAATAAGCTTTCTCTCTATATATACAAGGACAAGTGACCAACTGTCTGTCTGTCTGACCATCCGACAGACCAGCTGGTACATATGATGCTGACTGGCAATTTAAAAATAAATGTTGACTTGCACATACACAGTACATACAAATCTCTCGCTGGCACCAATTTGTTTTTGCATTTGGTGGGAAAGTTATCCTTCTTGGAGGGTATTTTGGACAATGCCTCAGTGTTGTGCTGCATGCTATGTGACTGGTCATAATACAAATGAGTTTAAAGTACTGTAGTTTTTGGAGATGTTTCATACAGTCTCTTAAAACAAATATGAGATCAGAGGATTCTGCTTATAGTGAATGGTTAGCAACACTTGGAGATGGCAAACTTGATAGCAGTTTTCATATAGAAATGGGTATTATTGAAATACCCTGTAAAATGGTTTGTAATGAATCTATTATTGAAGCTACCTTTGGAAATAATATATCTATAGATAATACTAAAATATATCTAAACGTGATTATTTGTTCAAAATATCAGCATGTTCATAAATTAAATTAAGAAATTTTGGATATACTGATAGAGATTTTCATACCTTTTTGAGTGGTGATTCCATTGATTCAATGGGTGCTGCCAAAAAGGAAAATTTACCCATCAAATTTCTTAATAGTATTATTCCTTCAAGAACGCTGTGCCATAAATTAAAATTGAAAGTAGTTGCAATCATCATGGTACTGAGAAATCTTAATAGTAAATGGGGTCTTTGTAATGGTACTAGATTTATTATCAAAAGATTTTGACCTAACATAATTGAAGCTGAAGTATTAGCAGGATCTGCAGAGGGAGAGGCTGTTCTGATTCTAAGAATTGATTTGTACCCATCTGACACTGGTCTCCCATTTAAATTAATTTGAAGACAGTTTCCTTTGATGCCAGCATTTACCATGACTCTTAATAAATCACAAGGACAAACTCTAGACAGAGTATGAATATCCCTACCTGAACCCATTTTTGGACATGATCAATTATATGTTGCTTTCTCTCAAGTTCGAAGAGCGTGTGATGTTAAAGCCAAAGTTGTAAATACTTCATCACAAGGGAAATTAGTCAAGTACTCTGAAAATCTTTTTACTCTTACTGTGGTATAGAGGGAGATATTAGAATAAGTTTAATCAATTTAAAAGTTATTGTTTTTATCAATGTTGTTTTTATATTATGTTTTTATTGTTTTATATCATGTTTTTGTTGTTTTTATATCATGTCTTTGTTGTTATATCATGTTGATATTGTTTATTAATCAAGTTACATATTATTTTCATAGACATTTTATCAATTTTCTTTCATCTCTGACATTTCTATTATAGAGAAAGGTCAAATTGTGATATTAAATATTTATTCTAATTAATTTCTTTTCAATATGCATGAATTCATGGGCAGGGCTACCAGTATAATTAATAAACACAAAAAGCAAAGTCCATCAGAGTGAGGAGATAAAATAAGACATACTTCTTTTATTACTTCTACATTGATAACATCTATGTTGAAAAAGCAAAAGGTAAAGAGAAAGTGTGTCAATGCCAAATTGGATTATTTATTACATACCATCTTTGGATATGTATCAACTACACTATACCATCTTAGGTATATAGAGCTACAAGCACATTTTTATTTCAATAATCAATGTATTACTTTTCTTTTCATAGGCTTTTAAACAGCTCAACAATAACATTCATCCCTAAATCCACTCTGCATTGTTTATATATTTTTTATTACTATCAGTTGCAGCATTTGACAATCTGGTCTCACCAAGAATTAAATTGTGCTCCTATGTTTTGTGTAGCCACTGCAGCAGCAATCTTCATTGAAATCAACTTCTTAGCAAAGTTTGGCCAAAAAGAGAAGGAACAGTTTACCAGTGATTGTGAAGTATATGGAATACAAACAAATAATGACCTTTAGGTGTGCACAATTTGGCTCTGATTTTACTTCAGTTTAGTGTCTGACACATAAAGTAAAAGCATTTGGAGGAAGATATAATAAAAATGTGATACTATTTAGTTTAAATTCTCCAGCCCTAAAATAGCTTTAAGTTACTCTGGTGGTAAAAATCGGGGCTGTATGGAGTTTTGAGTCCAAAAGCTGGATAGATCAATTCAATTTATATATAATGGTTTTCTGGATTTGCAGGGATAAGCACACAATTCTTTAGTAGATTTACTGAAATCTATATTCCACATAATTGGCTTTTTTGTTATCAAATGGTTCATCTTACCATTTGTAAAAAAGGAAAGAAACTTCAAAAGACAATTCAATTACATTTTATATAATATTCCTCTAGAATAATCATTTTGCACATAAAGAAAAAGGAATTTTTTATGAGTTAACTTTTTTAAAAATCCATATATAGTTATAATGCATCTTAAAGGGAGTAGAAAATGCAAGGGCAGTTCTCAATGTTTGCTTCAAGCAATTTCATTACATCATCATCTGCTGATTGATTAAATAGTGTTCAAAGGCATATTGTTCCAAAATAGACCTCAAGTAATTTATTAGCAATTCATACAACATTGCATCTGTTTCTCAAAGATGATGTCTGATAATTAATTTTGGCTTTTATTACAAGCATAACATTAATATTCTAGAATCTATGTGATTTTATTTGTAAATGCATCCAATATTAATGCATTCACCAGAAGCTTTTGATATACTGAAAAGTTCATTATATACTGTAAACAGGGAACAAATTGATTAATCACATTTTTTGCTTGTATCTCAATGCTTAAAGTTTGATTAAATAATGCGGTGATGCCATAAAAAAAATTCCAATGAACTTAACTGCTTCCAATGCTACAAGCAATCATTGTTTAATATAATTGTGTTTGTACACTATTTAACCTTCTTTTTTTCCCCATATTTGACCTTAAATTCTGAATCTTCCATCCATTTACTTTTCCGATGAGATATTATTATCATGGATGATGAGCAAACAGGATGGGATTGACTCCTGGTGAAATGGTGCCTACTCCAAGCAACATATCTCTTTTCCCAGAATGACATAATTTGGGGGATGACCATATGCACCCAAAGGAAACTCTTCAATGGCAAGAGCAACTTCTAAAGTATCATCACTCACACCTTTCCCATTTCCAAGGTACATATGTACATATTATTAAAATGATTTTTAAATGGGTCATAATATTCTACTGATCCCCTGACTAATTAATACATTTATAATAAACTTTGATATGTGTTCATTTTATACACGCATGAGAGTCATGGTTATTTACATGTTTAAAATTTACACTTTTTTATTAGACCAGAGTTAGGCTATTTCAGTTCAAATTCCTGTTCTACCACTTAATCACTGATTGATCTTGAGCAACTTCAACTCTTCAAATCACTTCTTACATGTAAAATTAAAACAAGGTAATTTTTATCAACCGGTGGTCATTAGCACCAATTCAACCCCAATGGCATCAACTGGAGTCTCAATTTGGGGTGCGGTGAAGAAGGAAACTTTATGCAGTGCAAAATAGCTCAACTGTGATACAGCACAGCTGTAGAAAAGCCCTGGGACCAGGCCCCTCTCCAGCCCCTCTCAGCGCTGTGTGCTCTTTGATGGCTTGCTCTGTTCTGCTCTTTGCCCATCTGCTTCTCTTTGCTCTAGGGAGACATCTTTCCGGCTTCAGCTCAGCCTAGGAGACCAAGTCTTTATTCTCTGGTGCAAAGGGACAAAATGTGCTCTCTTGGAATGCCAAGGAGATCTGGCTTTTATGGACAGAAGTCCCTGCCCCTGGTCTCTGATTGATCCATCCTCATGCAAATGAAGACTCCAAATCCTCCCAGTTTCATCTGTCCAAAGGCACTGTTCTGATTGGTCAGAATAGAACTACTCTGATTGGTCTGAGCTACATATCTCTGATTGGATAGGGAAAGATGCATTCCTATTCGTTGAAATATGATTTCAGAAAATCATCATAAGGGCTGTCAGAAACACAGTACATGCAGAAGGTTGAGTGAATAGGTAGGCAGTTCAGCAAAGAGGCAGGTATCAGCACACAGGCTCCACTGTGAAATGCAGTTTGCATTTTTATTCCAGCACTGTTAGCCACCAGGAGCCCTTCTAGTGGTGTTTCCTTATTTTTCTCTCTTCAAGACTTTTATAAGCTTAATGATTACAATGTACATAAAGTTTTTAGAACATTGCCTGCAAGTGAACAATCAATAAATGTTTATTCTTCTCCTTTGACTAATTCTTCGTCATCATCCTATATAATAAAACTTCATATGCTAAGTGTCTGATCATCTGTTTGGCCATTTAAGCAATCAATTGGCAATATGCTAATGATATGCTAAGGCTTTTCAACCACTCGCTATGATGTGCACTGACCACCAGGGGGCAGACAGTCGACTGATCAACCAGTCACTATGGCATGCACTGACCACCAAGGGATAGATTCTCTGACCAGTAGGTTAGCTTGGGATCCAGTTGATAGGGACTGAGTGAGATGGGTTGGATACGCCCTGGAGCCCTCTCGCAATCCCTCCCTGGTTGGCCAACTTCCTGCATCTCTCCCAGGCCCCAATTGCACACCAGTGGGGTCCCTCGGTCTGGCCTATGCCCTCTCACAATCCGGGTCCCTCAGGGGAATGTTGGAGGACCAGTTTTGGCCTAAGGTGAGATGACTGGTCGCTATGATGTACACTGGCCAACCAAGGGGCATACGCTCAACACAGGAGTGGGGCTCATGGCTGGCGAGCAAAGTGGTGGTGCCAGAAGCCTACCCCACCTCTGTGGCAGCGCTAAGGATATTCAACTGCCATCAGTGCTACATCACCTGAGGGCTCCCAGACTGTGAGAGGGCACAGGCCTGCTGAAGGACCCCTCTCCCCCCCAAATGCACAAATTTCATGTATTGGGCCTCTAAGTCTTATATAATTTATCCAAAACAATTTGAACACTATATATTTTCTGCACACTCTTCTATATATTTTAATAACAATTCATTCACACTTATATTAAATAATTATTTCTTTTTTTTCTTTCTATGGAGAGAATTCATTAAGTAGCTCTTGCTCAACAATTAAGTAGGAAAAGATTATTTGATATTCTATTCTCTTGTCTTTTCTCTCCTCTGATGCAAGAGTTACCAAATTTGCTTTCTTTCTGGAGTATAACTTTTTGACCAATCAATAATATATTTGCCTTCATGGCAAAAGCCACACTTATATGTCAAATCATAGGCAATTGAAAGATACCATTCAGGCCCTTAATTATTTCTATGCTACTTCCAGATCTTTTTCAGTGATGTCATGTCACACCAGATATGATAGGATCCAATCAGAGTTGTTTAGAATTTTTTGTTGTTGTTTTATATTTGAGGGATCAGGTAAAGGAAACACACGCAGTTAATAAAATTAGGATGTTCAGCCATACAATCATGTGTCAGATACTGTGTCTTTTCAAATTCAGATTCTTGGCTCTTACAGCTTTATTTTAGTGACTAGAGGCATGGTGCACAAAATTTGCGCATGGGGGTGTGTGTCCCTCAGCCCAGCCTGCACCATCTCCAATCTGGGACCCCTCTAGTGATGTCCGACTGCCCTTTTAATATCCAGCCTAAATGGGCAGTCAGACATCTCTCTCACAATCCAGAAGCTGGCTCCAAACTGCTTGTCTACCTGTCTTCCTGATTGCCCCTAACCACTTCTGGCTGCCAGCCTGATAACCCACTAACCAATCCCCTGACATCCTGATTAATGGCTAACTGTTCCCCTGCCAGCCTAATTTCCCCTAACTGCCCTCCCCTACAGGCCTGGTCACCCCTAACTGTTCTCTCCTGCAGGCCTGGGTACCCCTCCCAAATGCCCTCCCCTGAAGTCCCAGTCGCCCCCAACTTCCCTTCTCTGCTGGCCTGGTCACCCCTAACTGCCCTCCACTGCAGGCTTGATTGCTTCCAACTGCTCTCCCTTGCAGGCCTGGTCCCTCCCAACTGCCCTCCCCTGCTGGCCATCTTGTGGTGGCCATCTTGTGTCCACATGGGGGCAGCCATCTTTGACCACGGCAGCAGCCATCTTGTGTGTTGGAGTTACAGTCAATTTGCATATTACTCTTTTATTAGATAGGATAGTAATAATAGTAATAATAGTAACAACTGATACATTTATGACACTTCCCAGTTTTTACAAGTTTTATTCCCCATAGTCTCACTAATTTAAACAACTTCTGTGATTTACATTATCTTCATCTTACAAAGGCAGGTGAGAACCTGAGAGTTTAACCAAAGGGCCCAGCTCACAGAGTACCAAGGGACAGAGCTAGGACTCAGAATAAGCCAGGCCATTTGATTCCACTCCCTTTGCTTTTCTCATAGCCCATGCGTCTCCCACTTTTGGCAAAATTAATAACTCTCAGGGGGAAAAAATGTTACCGCATGTCAACTATTAAGTGTAATGACTACTCTAAGATAGCAAGAGCAATACTAATGTCAGAAAACATCAAATTCTAAAAGACATATCTAAAATAAATCACCTGTTTCTTTTTCAGAAGATCACTTTTATTTATGTGTGATGTTTTAATGGTTTTATGCTTTGTAATAACCCAGTATCTAGTATAAAAGTCAGTATGATTTAAAACAAAGTGTTTTATTTAATTTTGGTGTTGTTAAAATATTATCCCTTGTTAAAGAAACCTCCACATTAATCTTATTACCTTTTGATCTTGATTTGCCTGATTGTCAGATTCTTAGATGTTAATAGCTATAATTACGTGCTTGAACAGCAAGTGATGCTGGTGAGAATCCATGGCTATATTGGCTCAAGTTATGAGAGCTCTAATGCTTTGTTTTTGTATCACGGCTTCAATGTTATCTCTAAGAAAAGTATGGTTTTACATAGGATTTGTGAGCCCTATAGCCAGAGGGATAAACATCCTAGATAAAACATGAGAGACATAAGCATGGCTTGATTTTAAAAGCATTATAATAAGTAAATTATAAGAATAACCAGGAGTCATGAAAATAAATGCCAAAATATTCCAAATCAGAAGATTATTGGCCCTGAAAATGAATTAGTAATCAGAAGCCTTCCAAAAATGAAACAAAACAAAAACATAACAGGCAAGATTCAATTTACTCTATTTTGTACCTGTAGTAATATGGACAAGCTGCCCTAAATACAATTTCTGTTGGTAGAAGTAAAACTATTTTTCTCAAACCTTCACATTATAGACAGCAAGGCCTTTTGCTCCAAGACACTATAATGCTGATATTTTCTGGTGGATTAGTTTAAGGGAAGTTTTTCTTTTTTCCCTTCCCAAAGCAGCATTAGAGCATTAGAGTATTTGGGGATATATATATATATATATATATATATATATATATATATATATTCAGAGAAAAAAGAGACAGGGAGAGAGAAAAATATGGATGAGAGAGAGACATGGATCAGCAGCCTCCTGCATGCCCACTACTGGCGATGGAGCTGGCAACTCAGGCATGTACCGTGACCAGCAATGGAACCCAGGACCTCTTTGTAGGCCCATGGGATGACACTCAATCCACTGAGCCACTGCAGCAGGGCAGCATTTGTGTATTTTTTAAATCGACTGAATGTGATATTCATAATAAGTAATAATCTAAGTTTTCTTATGCATGCAACATAAATTTTACTTCCCCCATGAAGAGTACATTTATAGAAATTATGTCTGCTTTATTAAGTGACTTTCACTAATAAATTAACTCAGAAAGTAATCTTAGAAGACAAGTAAAGGGAATAACATTTTTATGGCTCACTCAGGTGTCTGAGGACAAAAACAAAGTCACAGCCTTCAAACCAACAAACAAATTCTCCGAAATGGACTTAATCTTCAAACTCAAAGTCAACTTCAAGAAAACCCTATTTGAAGTTAATTAAAATGGGTAGTACATTATTTTACAAAGAGATTCAATGTCGACAACTACATTTGTTTTCAGCATGTTGCAAAGCGTTTTATCCTCATGTTTGTGAATCTCAGAGTCAATAAAGCAGGAAGTAAGAAAATCGATTGCCCATGACATTAAACAGTCTTCAGAATCACACCTCCCTGTGCATGCCCTGTTGTTTTGCAGTTCATTTCCATTTGGTTTTCTAAATTTAAAAACTATTAATTAGAAACATGCAGTCTGCAAGTATAATTAGAAGCAGTGTGCCACCTGGTAAGATGGGCTAGGAAGAAGCAACAGTTTGTTACATCTCTAGCCTAACATTCACACTGGTAAATGAGACATCTTTATATCAATATGCGAATACAAAATCACACTGAGTTTCTGCTGGGATTGGGGGGGGGAGGGTGGTGTTGGAAAGAATCTGTTCATACTTTGGTATTTGGTCTTATATAATACCTAGAGGCCCAGTGCACAAATTCATGCACAGGTAAGGTTTCTCAGCCTGGCTCATGATTGGGGCTGACTTGGGATGGCCAGCAGGGGGATGGACTGCAGGAGGATGGCCAGCTATGGGAGGTTGGCTATGAGAGCACAGTGACCACCAGGGGGAAGTTCTTTCATTGAGCTTCTGCCCTCTAGTGGTCAATGCATGTCATAGTGACCAGTTGACTGGTTGTTTGGTCAACCAGCCCTAATAGTCACTTAGGCATATTTTAGAAAAATGAAACCAATCTATTTTGAAATGACTAAGCTAAGTGATAATGACATTGTGTATACTTTCATATCCCTGAGTTAAGCAATATGAGACCAAGCAAATCTTTCTGTACCAACATTATATGATACTGAGAACAAACAAAAATAATTTAGTTAGTTTTCTCAAAAAAAGACTTGCATCTGAAATAGTAGGCTATATGTCAAATAAAAATTCTTACTGATCAAGTCTAACAGCCTGCTAATACCATTAAAACTATCTTTAAGACCTCTGCCTTATTGTAATCAATACATCAAACTGATGTCACAAACTTTGTCCAGAATCAGTCAGTTCCCCAACTCTTAAAATCATCCAGTGAAGAGTGAAACTTCATAAATATTTACTCCTAACTTCCATCCTTGAAACCCCATGAGTCCTCAATCTGATAGTATAGCAGATATAATACATGTAGCTTCCTTTGTTCAGAAGACTTTTTGAATGATTCTTTGATAAGTGGACAATTGGCTAGTCATTTATCAAAATTCAAATATCTCTCTTTGATAAAATACAGAGTGAAAGAAAATCTTCTGGTATCATGTCTCAGTAATTTGCAAAGTGTAGTCAAAATTTAGAAGATTCCCAATGTAGTAAAACTATGAAATTTCACTATTCTTTCATTTACTTACAAAGTATCAAATACACAATGAGTACCATGGCAGGAGTTATTAATTAAGGAGGGAATAAAGCTGACTCTATCCCATCTTTATGGAATAAATGGCTTATATGCAATTCTGTAATCAGCTATTTGCTAGCTCTGAGATTTTTAGTAAATGACTATCTGCCTAAAGTTGCTTTTCTTATTACCAAGAAAGGATTAATAATAATTTTATACAATGTTTGCAAAGGTTGAAGGTGGTTAGCTATGTAAAAAATTACAATGTTGGGGACACTATAGGCACTCAACAAAATATAATGCTTTTTATTTAAGGATCAAGGAAGATAAGTAAATCTCAATAAAGATAATTATAAATTATATTGATTTCCATAAAAGAAATAAACATGAGGAAGTAAGAAAAGAAAATATGTGTTAGGGATATATTCAAAGGACATTTTATCTGAGATTATGATACTGCAGTTGCTATTCAAGGAGTACAGACAAGTCAAGCAAAGATAGAGGGGTACAGATTTCAGGTAGAAAAAAAAGTTATGTACAAAGACTCTAAAATAGGGAACAGAGAAGACTCTGCAGGGTTTTAAGCCAGACCAGAACGGTTAGATCTTAGTGGACAACATGGGAAAGCTATCTACAGGTCCTGTCAATAAGGACAGGCTTGGAGGTCACATAGGTCACTTATGCTGCATTCTGCTAGACAGAGAGAATCCAATGGTAGGGTCCTCCCTAAGTGCCAGGGAGAGGAGAACACTTCACTGGTGTCAAGAGGGAAGAAAAGGCCAACCTATATTATTCTCTAGCACTTCATGTGGATTATTTGACGCACTTATGCATGTGTTATGTACATGAGTAAAAGTGTCACCACAGCTGAGGAGGAGGGAAGCAGATAGATAAGTTTTCAAAGAGAATGAGGCACCCTGTCACTAATCACACAGAAAAACAAATGCAAATGGGAAGACAGCCGCCGCCTCCACTGCAAACAGGGCCCCTGTGCATGACGGCGAGTGACAAGTGTGACTCTATGTAGAAACCATGGACAGCATTTTGCTATTTGTGGATATTATGCATTTTCAAAAAATTGTAAACAAACGCCATAGAATCTTATTTTCCCCCAAAGTCAATAAAGAATGCGCTCTTAGAGAGGTTGTTGACATTTACAATATCAACTATTGCCTAGCTACTGCTTTAAAAAAAAAATTCAAGTATTGTCTAGCACTTTTGCATTAAGAGGAAATAATAAAGCTTTTATTTTTGGATCTATTATTTCAGAAGCTCCACTCCTTTTTGGTGAGAAGGGGGGGTGGGGGATCATTCTTTGACAGGAAAAATGTACACAAACCAAAGGACTCCATAATACCACTTTCTCGTTCCTATCTCTGGTTGTATTGTTTATTAGTTGTTAAAATTCTAACCATGTCTAAGTGGTGCCTCTGAATTATGTTAATAGAATGGACACTGACAAAGCAAAGCAATGCAATAGGAAATCAAATAAGATAATAAAAAGTGTCCTTCTAGGTTATGGCCTTACTTTAGATTATGAAATTGGTGCTAAGATAAGGCTATTCTATTTTTCCAATTCCAGACAAGGACATTTAAGGACTTGTTGTATTTTATTGAAAAACTAGAGACGTGGTGCACAAAAGGCATGCACAGTGGGGGGTCCCTTTGTCAACCCTGCACCCTCTCACAATCTGAGAACACTTAGGGCATGTCCAACTGCTGTATGTCCTAAACTGGCAGTTGGACATCCCTCTCATAATTTGGGACTGCTCGCTCCTAAATGCTCCCCTGTCTGCCTGATTGCCTCTAATCACTCTGATGCCTGCCTGATGGTTCCTAACTGCTTGCCTACTTGCCTGATTGCCCCTAACCACCTCTGCCCACCTACCTGATTACCCAAAACCACTTGCCTGCCTGCCTGATTGCCCCTAACCACTCACCTGCCTGCCTGATCACCCATAACCACTTTCCTGCCTGCCTGATCACTCCTAACCACCTCTGTCTGCCTGCCTAATCACCCTTAAACCCTCGCCTGCATGATCGCCCCTAAACACCTCTGCCTCAGCACCTGCCACCACTGCTTTATCCCTAAGGATATCCAGAATGATGCCCAGAAGGTCGTTTGGCTGTCCGGTCTAACTAACATATTACACAGTTTTATTTTTATAGATAAAATCTGATAAGTATTTCATTTATCTATCATTTTCACTCACCATTTACAAAATTTAATTTTTTAACAATCAAACCCTCATTGACAAAGAAGACTTTCAGATAGAAAAGTTAGATAGGTACATATATAGATACTGTACCAAATGCAATATTATTGTACTATCTGATCTCTTCAAAATTTGTATTTTTAATGTTAGTACATTATGAAGATTAATAAAGAATCTTAGTTTTTGTTTATATAAGAAATCTTCATTTAATGGTATGGACATATTTTTCTGCATGCATTAGTAATTTTAATCACATTTGAAAAGGACATGGGTGTAATACTTAATATGTATGTGGCGTATAAGCATCTCTTTCAGAATTCTTTCAGATACACTCCTATTTGCTCTATTGCCTAGTTTGAGGGCCCATTTTCTCTCTTCTGCATAAACACCCTCCTCATGGCTATGCCTAGAGGCCGTCTCTTTAATAACTATGCCATATGGCCAGAATTTATTTTTGAAGGGAAAAAAAAAACTTTAGGAAATTATCATCTGACCTGAAAATATTTTCTGGTCTGCATTTGTTTATAGGCTATGTTTAAAATCCTTTGCACAGCTAATTAGATGCAACATAACAGGACACACGAGTACTTTTCTATTCATCTAACAAATATTTTTTTTAGGTTTTGTTATATCTCTGGGCATGCTATAGGTTGTGGAGAAAATTTTTAATGCATGAAAAAGAAAAGCTATTGGATACTGTGATGGTCTTTTGATGGATCAACTTGGTTAGACTTCAGACTCCAGTTATTCAAACCCTAATATAGGTGTCTCTGTGAATGTACTTTGTATATATGTTTAAGTTACATTATTACTCAGCTTAAGTAAAGGAGCTTATCCTGGATCATCTGGGTGGGCCTGATATTTCCCTTATTCAGAACTCTGCCTGTCTTTCTCTGTCTGACCTATGTCACCTGGCATAATGTGCTCACCGTCCATCCATGCTGTCAAAAATGGCAGGATGTCCTCCTTTCTCATGGTTAAATAATACTGACATGTAGATCAATATTATCTCTTTTATCTGTTGAGGGGTAGTACTTAGGTTGTTTCTGTATCTTGGCTATTGCAAATTATGGTACAAATTATCCCTACAATGTCAATCATGTGACAGTATATAAACCTATCAAATTAACATGCTGTATACCTTAAATTTACATAATATTCCATGTCAAATTATTTTTTTTTAAAGAGCAGTGCCTATGGGTAGCACATTAGCCCTGCTGTGGAGTACCAAGTTCCAGCCTCCCCTTCCAGAAAGCTTGACTTACGAGCAGGAATCTAATCTTTCCCTCCAGCCTCCATTCTCATTGGTCAACTGTGTGAAATAAATCTCTTTCATTTAAAAATGTATCTCCTGCTGGTTCTGCTTCTCTGATTGAAACCTCAATGATAAAGGCACAGAGAAATCTTGAATAAAAATGGACAACCTACCATTTATTGTGCTAATCAGTGGTTTTCAACCTTTCTAATGCCACAGCTCTATTATTTTATTAAAAAAATAAAATCATTTTCCTTGCTACTGCATAACTGTAATTTTGCTACTGTTGAGGAACCATAATGTAAATATCTGTGTTTCAGATGGTCCTCAGACCCACAGGTTGAGAACCGCTAGCAGGGTCACCTAAGACCAACTGTAGCAAAATTACAGTTATGAAGTAGCAACAGAAATAGCTTTATGGTTGAGGATAACCACAACATGAGGAACTGTTTTAAAGGGTCGTGGTATTAGAAAGGTTGAGAACCACTGTGCTAAGTGAGAACATGAGAGTGAAACACAGTAATTTAGGTGACTGACTTTGTTATTCCATTTGTATTTTGATGTTGATGATTTCTAAAGTTATCACATTCTTAGCTTAACTTTTGCTAAACAAATGTAATTCTGATAAGCTACACATGTCCTACTCTTTAGAACAAAATATCTATAATAAAACAAGTGCCGGTAATATTGGCAGATGTTTCTTTGCTGTTTAAGAAATGGTAGACAATATTATAATCACTTCAAAAATACTATTCCTTTCAGCCCTAGAACAGCATTATGAGGTAGATGTTGTTATTTTTATTTTTATTTTTATTTTGACAAAAACCTGTAGAAGCATAGTGAAATTCAGTAATTTATTCAAGGTACAAGGTTATGGATGGGATAGCCAGAATTTGATCCCCATTCTTAACAAATACAAGAATTAGCTTTTCTTTTGTCTACCCTGGTAATTCTATCTCAACTCTGACATCTGCAATGAGTACTGTATTTCCTTGTGACTATGGTAACATCCTATCTAATAAAGAGGAAATATGCTAATTGACTGCCTGCCCTCAAAGATGGCAGCACCTATAGCCAATAAGGAGGGAATATTCTAATTGACTGCCACACCCTTAAAGATGGCAGCATTCACAGTACAGCAAGGCCTCCTGAGTGCCCCAGCCCTCCCCCCCCCAGCTTTCCAGGGCCAGCACATGATGCAGGCAAGCCTCAGATGGTGGCTTCCCAGCCACTCAGGGCTGCCCAAGGCTCAGGTAGCCAGGGTCAACCAAGGCTTGTGCTGCCGGCAGTGGCTGCAGCAGATGTGTGATGGGGCATTGCCTTCCCCTGATCACCAGGTCACCTCCCACCCCTGAGAGCTCCCAGACTGTGAGAGACACCCTCATCCAGTGCATGAATTTTCATGTACTGGGCCTCTAGTAGCTTATAACCATTGTGTGAAATAACTTATCTCCAGGAGCATACCTTACCTAATAATAGATAAACATGTAAATTGACTATACCTCCACTATGCCCACAGTCAATCATAGTGAGTATGCAAATTAGAAGGCCAAAGATGGCACTGCCCAGCTGCTCCAGGCAAGGAGTGGCTAGGTGGGGCAGGATGGATGCTATAAGAAGGAGGGTGGAGGGCAAAGGGATCTATAGGAGCAGAGTGCCACAGTGTAGACAAGACTGCAGACTCCAGGGTCTGCAATGAAGATAAAGACAGCAGACTCTGGCCACAGCGAAGGCCTGGGTCCTGGGTGCTGGAGGAAAACTGGTGCTGGAAGCCAAGGGAAGAAAGGCCTATTGCACGAATCTCTTCAGGCAACGGGCCTCTAGTTAAGATATAATTCAAAAAGCATTTCTATAAAGGCTTTACAAATCCATCAACTATAATCAGATACTTTTCTCTCAATCCCCATAGGACCCTATAATTATTCTTATTTTGGCTTGAAATATAGTACATAAAAATAACACGTTTTTATATATTTCTCTTGGTTAAATATTTCTCCTGACACACACACACACACACACACACACACACACACACACACACACACACAAGATATTTTGTTTTATTTGGCAAAATATCCACTCCAGTTCCTAGAATAATGCCTGAAGTTGAATAGCCAATTAATATAAAGTGCATAAAATAATTCATTACTTTAAAATTTAAAACTTTTATCATGACTTAGTGACGAGATAGAAGGGCTAGGTATAGAGGAATAGGGCTTGGAAGTGAAGCATTGCAAAGAGGGGCAGAACACAACTTACTGACCGAGCCCTGTCCTGAGAAAAACCACAGAGACAAACAAAATTATCTTGCTGGGCGGGAAAAACTAAACCCAGCTAGGCAGAATTGCTAAGGTTCTTTCTCTCCCTTTCTATCTCCCCCTCCATCTCTCTCTCTCTCCTTCCCTCCCTTCATCCTTCTCTCATTCATCTCTCTCTCTCTCCCTATCCCTCTTTCACTTTGGGGCATACTGGGTTCCAGGGGTTGTGCTTCCCTGCACCCATGTAACTTACCCCACTTGGACTCCACACATGGACTAATGAACTTTAATTCACTTGGATACTGATCTGCGCCTCACTACAACATGGAATGGAAGCTCCAGACACTGGCCTGCTTTTGGAACCTTTTCCAGGACTGGCTTCTCTCAAAATTTGTTTCCACTACCCGTTTTTGTCCACAAATACATTCTTAGGTTTTGCTAGATGACGAACTTGGACCCAAACACTCAAAACTTTGGTTTCACCAGCAACAATAAGTATACAATTTAAAACAAGAAGAAGAGAAAAAAGATGCCAGGTACATTCTGACCAGCATAACTCTCCAAGGACTTGATACTCCATGATGCTCATGTCATTCTTATTTCTCCTAAATTTAACTGTCTTTCCTACGTGTTGTACTATACTGTACATCATGTTAGTGCATACTTACTCCATTGAATACACTGATTTTGTGAAACAATTTTGGGCCACAACATTTAGTTTGGCATATAGAATTTTAATGAAGGGGGCAAAAAAGATCATTTTCTTTTAAGGAAAATTATAAATCAAGCAGTTCATAAAGGTGAAAAAATGAAGGCTATTACTAATACTTTTCTTATGAAAAGGACCATGATCCAATATTTCCTCCGACATATAAAAAATAAACATATCTCGGTTTATGAATACTTGGAGTTTAAAGGCAATATTTGGCAGTCTGGCTTTGACCTTTGGGTCAAATGTTCTGGCTTTGAATACATTTATTAGAAGCATGACAAAAATTGTCTAATTTATTTGTAAGTGCAAACTATTGCACAAGATAATAAACAGCTTATAAGGAGTTTTATAAGACTAAGAGCTTTTATACTCTTAAGATTAACTCTTACTATTGGTAAAGGACATCACAGCCAAACATCGCTAAATAGAATCTCTTCTTCAGGAATATTTTTAGCATAGGGCCATTTATGGCTATTTCTACCACGTAGAAAAGGGAAATAAATTCAATCCTTAATATAAAGTGTTACTACACTGCTGAACAAAATGCCTTAAAAAACAAAAAGGGATTTTTAAGGGAAAGAGAAATTTTACTTCTGTTTGCAAACTGAGACATTTGAAAAGTTGGAAAAATTCTAGGTAAGCCAAATAGTCAAGCAAGGACTACTTATCTTGCTTTAAGAGAAGCCTATTTTAGCTTGCTTTCTTCTTTTAAATTGTCAGTGTTCTGCAACAGTGAAGGCCAAAGCCAATCAACATTAAATGTGCTATCTGCTGTGTCTTACACAATATAGGGGAACTATCTGCATTGCAAATGCATAATAATCTCATTCCTGACCAGTGCCATTTTCATTTCAATGATTTCCTATAGCTCTTGTAAAGTTCTGAATATTTTTAATAAACTAACGTCCTCCTATCTAGATGACAACCACTACTTTTCACGATATTTTTAGATGCACTAATGAGGAAGCACCAGATCAGTAAAACAGCAAGAATCATTGAAAATTGGATTTATTGGGCAATATCTATAGTATCGTCTTAGGTTTTTATGTCACCAGCTTGGAAAACATTTTATTTAAATGCTAACCAGTTTGCTTAGAGGATATGTGCCCTTTTCCTCCCCGATACACCAACGTGTCCACTCATGCTTTTTCCTAGCCTGGGAATAGGGTAGTTGATATCCCAGGATTGGGGATAAATAGGAAAATATTTTGAAATAAGTAAGAACCTGATAACAGAAGTGCCAAGTTGAAATAACTACTTCAAAACAGTATTGACTCCTTTTAGTATAAGGATGTAAAGATAATGGGTTCAGTGGGGGGGGGGGGGGGGGCGGGGAGGCTAGATATTTGATTATGATTTAGAAAGGAAATGGATAAAGGAACTGATTATATGAGAGGTTATTTAAATGCATCAAAAAGGATCCAACCAAGACTAGCTTAAGAAAAAGGGAAGACTTGTGTTTCATAAAATTATGGAATTGACGAAGGCAATGACAGAAAACGACAGGGTGAACTAAGAAAATCTCAGTCACTGGGCATCCAGGCAGGTATAGGAACAGAGCATAATTGTACTCTGTCTCAGGATTGTTTTTGTGGTCCTTGGTTTTTGTGATTGTTTTGGTTAATTTATTTTCTTGTTTTCTGTTCCTTTCTTTTCTAAATACCAGGTTCAGAGTAAAATGTTTAATCAGTTCTGGCTCACCTGTTACTTCACAATGTTGTTTTGGACTTACTTCAATTCTCAAAACAAAATAAAACAAACACTGTATCTCTTGGTTCAGATATGGGGAGCCACGGGAGAGGAGGGGGTTACATATAGATTGAGCTATCCATTATTCCATGCCCAACTCAGTCCACTAACTGATGCTGCAGGATGCCTCGGTGGGAGAGGAATCACATATGCCCAATATGGCCAAACATTCTAGTTCATTGGCAAAAAACTCCCAAAGATATCTAGAATGGGAAAAATAATATATATGACTTCATTAAAGATACTTGCACTAGTAGGATATTTTACATTTACTTATCCCATAAGACTTCAAGCAAGACAAGAAAGTAAGTATCACCCTACTATAGGCAAAGAAACTGGGTGAAATAATTTTAAACTTATCAATGGTTTTATAGCTATGAGGTAATAGGGTCAATATTTACTTTCACCTCTACATTGTAGCAAGATTATAACTTTTCTTATGTTTTGATAAAGTTTAGAATTTTTCTTATATTTTAAGCTATAACCAAGACAGAAGTGACTCTGGTTGGTAAGAAATTATACACAATAAATTCTAAAATACTTTTTCACTTGGGTTCTATTGAGTCTCTCAACTCCTGTTGCATTACAGGTTTTAAATGTATTTTCACAAACTACTAGTAGACATCTATGAAAAGTTCAATAGCTAATTTTCATCAGATTTGTGAGACTCAGTCAGTCCATCCCTTGCTTTCTATGCTCCTCATATACAACTTTTATATGTCCATCATACTTATTTTATATAGCCGTATGGTTGGTTCCTTCAGAAAGTTCACAGACCTCTCCAAGTCCAGGCATTGACTCTATGGTCCTGGAATGTAACTCAAAATCTTGTTTGTGGAATGATTTGGGATCTGTTTTATCTTTTCATTTTCACTTCCAAGAAAGAACCTTCACTACTTCCCTGGCACCTGAATTAGTAAATCTCTAAGAAAACGCCCATGTGAACAATTTTCCCTAAGACCATGAATAACAACTTTTTTGTTCTTTTCTATATCCTATTTGTTTTCTTGTCAATTTTGTAGGTATTGCTCTACTGTCTTATTATTTTACTAGAGGCCCGGTGCATGAAATTTGTGCCTGGCCAGCAATCAGGACCAATCTGTGGGGCAACCAGCTAGGTGATTGGGGTCCTGTTCACACTCGTCTTGGTGGCCTGGTGCCACCTGTTCTCATTGGCCCCCCAACCCACCCTTCCCCCTCCTGTCACCTCCCTTTGTGGGGCAACCCACAGACTGATCGAGGGGTCCTGCTCGCACCTGCCTTGGCTGGTGGCCTGGTGCTGCCCACTTGCTGGTCCTCCCCCCTGCCACTGCTAACAGTTGAGCGTCTGCCCCCTCCGCCCCCCTGGTGGTCAGTGAACATCATAGCAAATGGTTGAGTGGCCTTAGCATATCATTAGCATATTACACTTTGATTGGTTAAACAGCAGGACAGCTGAATAGATGACCAGACACTTATTATATTAGGCTTTTATTATATAGGATGGTATTAAAACAAGTTCTGAGGTCAGTCTAATTTTTACTCTTTGGCTGTTTTGAAATTTAGGGATATGCCTCTCTGTGGTCTGATCTAAATTAATATTTCCTCAAAGTGCACCTTTTTAATTTATATACTTCATTCATCTTTTATTTTATGTGTTGTTTTTCTCTTGTGATGTATCTTGAATATTTGTTCTCTGTTTTTGTCTTTGTTTTCCAGAAGTGTCATATATGACACAACCTTTACTTGTCTTGTATTTCTGCCTTGGGCTCCTTCCAATCTCAACTTTTCTGCATTAAATTGGGTTTAATTTCAATCACATGGAATAATACTCAGCGTATTATAATTCTCATTTCAATTCAAGTTTACTCTTATTCCAATGGGATTTAAATTTAATTTACTTAGTAGGCCTTTCTTTTTGTCTGAAATTGGGGCTCTATTAAGCATATAGTAGTAGCACTTTTGAATAAAATAGAACGGAATTAGATATTTATGGAAGTCAAACAAAATTGGACAGGAATTGCATATAAATCCATTTCCTCTCATATTTTAAGTACTACACAGGCTTTTAATATTCATTTAGTTCAAATTCTAACTTTCTAGATTTCTCTAATTTAATTAACCTTTCTCACTCTGTGCTTCTACATTTCCTTAGATAAAATTCCTTTATAACATTTACCACATTTGACTTCTTATATAAGAATATAGAAGTCATATTGATGCAGTTTCTGTAGGCCAATTCTATGCTGTTATCTCTCATTAAGTTTTAACATCAACCTTTTGGAGTTGATGCCAATCATCTCTGAGTTATACTAAATTTCAGACAAGTTTGGAAATCTATTTTAATTCACAATTCAACATACTGCTATCCAGGGTTATCCGAATTCAAAATTCAATTTTGGGTCTCTCATTATCCATTTTAAGTTTTCTTACTAGACCTTAAACTACTTAAGCTCATAATATTGTTCTGCTTCTTGCCCAAATCTGTATTTTCCCAGCAAATTTTATGCTATTGCATTTTCAAATAAATCAAATTGCATATCAACTCAGTTAATAAGTACATTCATGATACATAGGTTTAAATGATATTCAAGTTTTGCAATAAAAAATAATGTTGATTCCCCAAAGTAGTTTTAGAGAAGTACAAAAACCATTACATTTTTAGGTTTAACCTTTGTGACCAAAAAATAAAATTAAAGGACTACAAACAGCTAAATTAAAAATGACTTGCAATTTTTTAAGGTAGAAATTTGACCACAACAAAGAACATTGCTTCTTGGTCTATTTTCTTTTTCTCAAGTAAAATAACAGTTCATATTAGGGAAAATCATCCAAAGCAATTGCAAAGATTTAAAAAATATATATGCTATATGCAAAAGGAAAAGTCAAGACTTCCATGAATGTCCTGAACAAAAGCTTTTTACTGAGACAAACTCCACTTAATTATAGCGATATAATTAGAAGTTTATTTTCCAAAAGGTTACAAGATCAGAGTATAATGCCTATATCCGTTTGCTATAATTCTTTCAAATAATTTTAGTTCACCGCATTCGTCACCCAAAATATTTTTATGACATAATCAAGCCAACGCGGAAAAAAATTTAAATGTAGGCAAAGTTCTTTTTACCTTAATGGTGTGTCCAACTTCCTTCAAGAGGTAAATGTATTTTATATACCTTTCCAATAGAAAGAGGAAAATCATCCTGTTCCTAAATCAGCTAGTATATTCTACAGCAAATTAAGAAGTATATCTTGTAATTTCCAAATTCTCATTTAGAGGCATTCATAAATGTTACATATTTTATATAGATACACATGACTGATAAAAGAGATGTAATTGAACCCAAAATGAGCCATTTAAATGTATGCAATTTCTTCATTAAATTTGACATTAAATCTGTAAATAAAAGTGAAACCAACTAGAGTTTATATTAATTTAATAACCTAGAGACAGTCTGGGGGGAAATGGGCAGGCATTGGCTTTTGACGGAGATAAATTTTCAAGTTAAGTTTTGTCTCTCTACTTAGCTTTGCAGTTAGCCTCAAGGCATTAATCTATTGAAAAGGATAATATATCATCTTTCAGAGGAAACATGTCATAAATATTTTGATAAAGTATTTGTAATCCTCAGAAACAGATGGCTGTTCCAAGAAGACTGTCAGCTGAGAAGGCTTTGCTGACAGAATCTTCTGAAACAGCTGCAAGGAGCTTTTGCACCACAAAAATCGGATGCATTCTTCCATTAATCAATCACAGCTGGCTGATTTTTCTGACAGTTGGAACTCACAAGACCTAATTTGCACCCTTTTATCTATCCCTGACTAATAAACCCTAAACAAGGCAAAATAGGCTCTTAGAGGGTGATGGGTATAATAGTAGGCAAGAGACATGAAGGATTTAGATGTAACCTTATAAATATGGGGGGGGAAAGGAGATATTACTATGGACTAGAGACCAAAATAATATCCTCCAGAAAACTGTGGTATCAGGAAAAAGGAGTGTCTATATCGATAATAATAGGGCAATAAGGAGAATGTTCATTTTTCCCTGTGGCTTCCACTTGGCAATGACAATATATTACCTAATTGACTCTTGGCTCTAGTTTTCTTTATTGACATTTGTATTCTATTTCAGGGGGAGAGTGAATTTCATTGCATTACTAAAACTCAAATTGTGGTGTGTGTGTTTTTCAATTATGTTTATGAGTTTCTATGTATCAATCACTGTGCTGTTTTTTTTACACAGTATAATTTTATATGATATCTATATGTTCTTTGTTACTTGTAACTTATTACTACTGAGAAGATAAGGAAAATACATTTTTTTCTAATCAAGTTTTTAAAAATTAAATGGTCCAAAGCATAGAAAGATTGGTAATTCACCCATGAATATCAGTAAAAGTTAAAATGTTTTGTGTATGACATTAACAAGGGATACATATTGCTTCCATTAAGAAGTTGATCTCCTGTTACAGAAAGGGCATTTGAAATTTTGTCATGTATGCTTTTAATTTTCAGTTGATAACTTCAGAGTCAAATCTTCCCCCACAGGTTCCTTGACTCCCATTTGCCAAGTGTTAAATACTTAATGCCACATCTGCAAAGATTGACTCAGTCCCTGATGTTTTTTATTCAATTTTGGCCTTCCTGTATTCCTATAATTAATCAGTTATTTCGGAAGATTCTTGTGGAGACTCCCTGGGGTTGAGTAATTATACAGAATGATTAGCTTTTTAGCCTGGAGGTCTGTTGCTAGAGACATGAAAACTATAACATGATCTACAGTACAATGTGCATTACTACATCGTTGTGCATAAATGCCCCCAGTGAGCGCAGTTCTGTTAAAGAATGAGAACTGTTAATGGTAGCCATTCTGACAGGTGTGGGATGGTACCACACTGTCCTTTTGATTTACATCTCTCATTTTGCAATTTATAAAGTATTAAAAAATGTACCACAGCATATATACAAGGAAATAACATGTCCGCCCTTCAAAAAAATCCACTGCCTTATGAATCAGGTGACCTACATCCCAGTCCTGGCTCCTCTAATCATCAGCTAGAAAATCTTAAATAAATAACTTGATGAGAATATATCAGTTGTGGATAATGTTTTGATTTGCAACTTTAAGGAGGTAACCAGAAAAATAAAATGAACAGAGGAAGAAGTTCAGTATAGCTTTGTCCTTTCTGATTGCATATGCTAGGTTGGACAGAAGTAAATTTACAGTTGTTCATCTGGAAAATAATACAATACTTAATAATAAAGTAAAAATAAACTGTTTTGCATACTCACACCTGTGACCTACTTTTGCCTCCTTCTGTATATGATCCCTACTTTCTCTTAACTCTAGTTTAGTTCTTTGCAGGTAAAAAAGTAGCCTCCAGTTCAAGATTGTCCTTCATTGTCCTCAATTTATTTGCAAACTGTTCTTCTTTGATCTCACTGTTTACTTTGGATAACCGCGTCATGATGTGATATATAGCAGTTTAATTGATTCATTTGGTTTCTAGACCAATTTTGCTCTAATGAATTCCTTAGACACACAAAGAAGTGACCTGCAGATCACTGACTTTCATGTACCTAATATTACATCTATATCTATATCTCTATACTTATCTTTATAGCTTTATCATCTCTTTCTACATCCATAGCTATAACTATTTTATCCAACTCTCTGAAACAGCATTTAAACTGAAGCTGATGGGAAAAAGTAATACTGTATCTTTGGAGCATTATGGGGTCAGAGAGCAGAGATGACATTCTAGTGATACCTGCAGCCAAACTCAATTCTAGAGAGACTGTATCAATTTACACTGACACCAAAGGCTTATAAATGTCTGTTTCACTGCATCCTCATTGGCAATGACTCTTCATTTTAATTAAAATCTGTGTCATTTTGGCAGGTTAAGAAAAAAAAAAGAGTACTTTAATTATTTTAGGTTAATGAGAACTGAGTCATTATTCAGTCCATTCAGACTTCTGCAATGCACTTATCACAGAAACAGCAAAATGATGCCACATTGCTGTACTAATATTAATTTTATTACCTAAATGTATGAGGACATTTTAAAATATTTTGTCAGAATTAAAATGAAAACTGAGTGACTACATAAGATTCAATAGAATAGACATGGCAAGCTCAGATGAACAAAATCAAAAATCCTGATATACAGGTTGGGGCAAAAGTACACTTATACTTGTTCATATGGAAAATTATACAAGAACTAGAGGCCTGGTGCATGAAATTTGTGCACTCAGGGAGTCCTTAAGCTATCAGTCAGATATCCTTAACTCTACTGCTGAAGGGGGAGAGGCTTCCACCAATGCTGCTGAGCAGCATTCCCTTGTAGGAGCACACTGACCACCAGGTGGCAGCTCCTGCATGGAGTGTCTGCCCCCTGGTGGCCAGTACACATAATAGCGACTGGTTGTTCCATCGTTTGGTTGATTTTATTACTATATAGTATTTTAGGGACTATGTAGGATTAATCAATAATAGGCTTTGTGTTTTGCATACTCACAACTGTAAACCTACTTTTGCCTTATTTTGGATAAGCCAGAAAGCCAATTTAGACTTTGAAAATAAACAATAAAATCTCAAAGGGAAAATGCATTGTAGACCACCCTAAGAGACTCATCAGACTGGGGAGAAACTAGCATTTGATATACATTATATTTATGTATGAAGAAAAAAAATGCACTTAGAAGATATAATTTTGTGGTGTCAGATGTATCATTGAAGAGGTTGAAATATGTCAGGAACATATTCCCATTCCTCCTGTAAATATTTATTTCCTTTGCCTGGAGCTGGAAGGCTAGTGAACTTTCTCTCTAAGTGTTTTAAATACACACAAAATTTGTATTTGAGACTATGTTTTTTCTATGTTTCTCTTCATCTATTTGGGCTACTATAATAAAATGCTATAGACTGGGTGGCTTATAAAGAAATATATTTCTTATAGGCTGAGAAATTCAACATAAAAAACCAGCAGTGGAAGCAGGAGGGGGCAGGTGGAAGAGGGCATAGGGGCATAAATGATGATGGACAGAGACTTGACTTGGAGAGGTGGACACACAATATAATGCACAAGTGATGTGCTGTAGAATTGTGAACTTGAACCCTGTCTAATTTTACCAGTGTCAACCCAATCAAATCAATAAATCAATAAAAGGTTGGAAAAAATTCACAAAATTGACATAATCCCACTAAATAAAATAAAATAGGAAAGAAAGAAAGAAAGAAAGAAAGAAAGAAAGAAAGAAAGAAAGAAAGAAAGAAAGAAAGGAAGGAAGGAAGGAAGGAAGGAAGGAAGGAAGGAAGGAAGAAAGAAAGAAAGAAAGAAAGAAAGAAAGAAAGAAAGAAAGAAAGAAAGAAAGAGAAAAAGAAAAAAGAAGAGGTGGTATATGGTGAAAGTCCACCACCTGTTTCATAGATGCCCAACTTTTTGGCAGAAATGGCAGAGCTCCCCAGGGTCTCTTTTATGAAGGCAATCATCTCATTCACGAAAGTTCCACCCTCATGAATCACCTCCCAAAACCCCGACCTGCAAACTGTCACCCTGAGCATGTTAGAATGCAGCATATGAGCATTGGAGGGATGCACACTCAGCCTATAGCAAATTCCTTGGCTGGGAGATAAAATCCCCGTTTACTTTTAGTACCATTAGTGCTCCTGCCCAAACTGTACCCAACTCTTAGCCAGTGTTAGCATTATTGTTGGATTTCATTAAAGATGCTCCATATTCTGTGCTCTGCTTTGCTCCTCATTTAACTTGCAGACAGTGATGTGCTTTCTGCATGACCTCAAGGACAGTGTTTCCTAGTGCAGTACTAAAGCACAGAAAACACCCTGCACTTCACAGTTCTGGAGGGAGAAAACCAGAGTTTAACTAAGGCTCCACTTTCTGAAGCCAAGGTTTTAGTGATCTTGAGGAAGCCTCTCTTTTCTAACCCATGTTTTCTTCTTCTGAAGACTTGGATATAGCAATAATGGCCTGACTGTTTTTTTCTGAAAATAAATAAAATACTATATATGGTTCTCTAACCTGGTTCCCAAACCAGGAAGCATAGGAGAAGTATTGATGTTTGCATATTAATATCTTAGTCTATTGAACTTGTGCCCAAGTGTCCTCTTGAATGACAGTCTTGTAGATACAAGACTTGCAATTTTGTGAATTGAAGCCTGTGGCCAGACTAGCTATACACGATATGCACTTCCCTTTAGGTGCCAAATCATTTATTCCAGGGCAGATTTGCATGTTGAAGTCTTAATCAAGGCATTCTTAATTTATATCAAGCTATGAATTATCTAATCATTGCCATGTGGCACAAAACATGAAGCTCTACCCCTGAATGTATGAGAGGAATTGTTTTTAATCCCCTGTGAGGCTGGGTATACCCTGCTTAGCACTGCAGCTTAAATAGAGAAGGGGGTTGCGTGTCACATCAGGCTGAAATCAGGACTGGAATGGAGTAGAGAAAAGCCTGGACCATTCAAGATGAACGGGATACCTGACAGAGGTGCTTTGAATGGGAGACAGACCATCTGAATTGTATGGCCTTCCTAAAACATACAATGTAGTTTCCAAAAGTATAAAGTGATATTATTATCATGAGTTTGCAGATGGGGAAACTATGTTTTAGAGAAGAGTTTTATTTACATATATGATGGATTTTTCAATTCTAAGTAGTTCTCTCTCCAGTACCACATCATCCCCGTGTTGAGTAATAGGATGGAATTCCAGAGGCAGTTTTCCCCCCTAATGCTGTATTTTACATCCCCATCACTGTTGTTTTTTGTTGTTGTTGTGTTTTTTTTCTTTTTTTTTATTGAGAGGTCAAGTTTAAGAAGAAAATGAAAACACAATACATTAACATTCCCCACAGGAAATATTTAAACCACTTTAACAACATTAGCATTTGTGAGAAGAGTAATTCAAACAATGAACTGGTGGCTGGGTACTATAATAAAATAAACCATTTTGCATTGGGTTGTAGTCAATTAGGGAACTTATACTTTGAAATAATTATTTCTTGTAATAAATAGAAGACATTGCTTGCGATAAAGTTATTCCAATTCATACCAAAGAGCAGAAATCTATATATAGTAAATACAAATGATTTAGCAGTTGGTATTATAAACATTAGTTCTCATGATAATTTAAATAATAGGCCATCCCCTCCATTACTTTAGGTGAAGGGTAACCCAGGATATGAACAGTTTATTATAACCCAGCATCTAGGCTCGTCAAATTAGATTGGAATTTGAGCAGAATGATTAGAAAACACAAGCAACCATAATGAGTAACAGTATAGCACAGACTAACAGTTTTACTGTAGGTCTGGTTCAAAGGGAAACAGGGAACCTGAGTTTACAAATTCGTGGGAGGTGGTACAGAACATGAATAAAGAACATGAAATTTATCATAAGACATTTGACACTTACTCAAGCAATTTACTTAATTCTGAACCTAGATGCCTTTATCTGTTAATGAGGATAATAACATCTAGGTTAGGAAGATGACTGTTCAGATCACATCAAGGCATGTAAATAAAGCCCACAGCACAACATTTCACAGAAAGGTAAAAATGATTGGTGTATTTCAAATTCCTTCTTAAAAACTGAAGATATGCCTTTCTCTCAAGTAAAAAATAATCATTTTTGTATATGCATGTCTACTAACTAAATACATTAAAAATAAATCCTTGTAATTTCCTTTCATTATTTTAAACTTATCCCATTTGGAGATGAATTTGTAGGATTTCCTTGTTAATAAAATGAGATTACTTATTTTAAGTCATTATTGTAATTGATTAAGTTATTATTTATATAGCTTCTTAAGTCTCTTCCCCTTGGTTATAATTTTTCATTATACTTACAGCATGTGTCCTAATTACTGTATCTTTTCACATTGTACACACCACTACTATTGAATGTACCCCACATAACTATGGAATCCTAGATCAATCAGGAAAGGTATAAAATGTATAACCATGGAATATTTGTAGGTAATGGCCTAAGAATTACTAAATCATGAAATGCTCTTGAGAATAAATATTTAACAAGACACAGAAGCCCTTGCAGATATGTTACCTGACATCAGAGTTTGGAGCTTACATCAGTTCAGAAAAATATGTTCAAAAATAACCTAAAAGCATGGAAGGAATTTACAAATATTTTGCAAAATCCAGAGAGCTTAATAGATTAAATCCACTCCATATAGTTAAGCATTCATTTGCTTATCACTCATCTCTCCTCATTAGAACGTCCCATAAGGGCAGAAACTTTCATCTCACTTATTCACTGATATGCATCACAAGAACTTAATGTAGCCCCTTATATTTAGTATTTAATGAGTGTTAGCTGGATAAATGAATAACTTTACATTATCTTGGCAATGAAAAATAAACCTATATTAAAGTGAATTATAACAGACATGTCTCCTAGAAAAAATAATATAACTCTGGCCTTCTTATCCTTTACTCATCTTATTTATAAGGATATATATATATATATATATATATATATATATATTGATTGATTTCAGAGAGAAAGGGAGATGGAGAGGGTAATAGAAACATCAATGATGAGAGAGAATCACTGATCGGCTCACTGGGGATTGAAACCACAACCCGGGCATGTTCCCTTGTACGCTTGACTGGAATGGAACCCAGGACCCTTCAGTTCACAGGCCAGAGCTCTATCCATTGAGCAAAGCCAACTAGGATGTGACTTGTTTTTAAGTATAAAGTAGCACCAATTATTATAATCTGAATGGATATGGACAACATCTATAATAATAAAAACATAATATGCTAATTAGACCAGGCATCCTTCCAAACAACCTTCTGGACAACCTTCTGGATGAAGCCAGGGCTGCAAGGGAAGCCCAGGTCTGGGGTGCCTGCTGGTGGCCAGAGGGAGAACTGGGTCCCTGGTGCCAGACAGAAGCTGGTGTCCCCAGCTGGGGTAAGGGAGGCCTAGTCTCACATGAATTTTGTGCATCGGGCCTCTAGTCTACTATAAATATAGACATTTGAGCAGAGTAATTGTTTTGCAGAAGCTGGTTAGGTATGTCATTGGGGTTTTATACTGTTGCTCTTTCTCAAAGTATTGTCTATTATCATGATAATCAAGGGAACTGAGGATCAAAGCCCTCTTGTCAAAGGAAAATACAAATGAGAGCTTCTCTTTTTATTTAATTTTTTAAACTTTTCAAAATATTTTATTGATTTTTTTTTACAGAGAGGAGAAAGAGGGATAGAGTTAGAAACACCGATGAGAGAGAAACACTGATCAGCTTCCTCCTGCACACCTACTGAGGATGTGCCCGCAACCAAGGTACATGCCCTTGACCGGAATTGAACCTGGGACCTTTCAAGTCTTCAGGTCGAAGCTCTATCCACTGAGCCAAACCTGTCAGGGTGAGAACTTCTTTTTTTGATATTTCTTTTCAAGCCAGATCATAGGCCAGATCCTTCTCCATGAGGGAAGTAGAAGGTTCATATCCAGGCAGCCCTGTCATCATGACAGACATGGAAGGACCTCAGCGGGAAAATGGCCATGCTTTTCCTACTAGTGAAAGTCTCTGAAGGATTAAAGAAGTCAGGGTGCAGAGGTGTGCTTGTTCTCAGTGTCCCCTGTTGTATCAGTCTCTTAGATCAGGGGTTCTGGTGTGGGGGACTTTGCTGATCATTATCCTTACTTGTACTTTAGTATTGTCTTAAAGGAGCCATCAGGGTTAAGGATATCATGCCACAATTTGTGACTGATAATCAATACGAAGTCATTGCAGCCCCTGGCACATTTAATACTGACAAACAGGTTGTATTTTGTCATAGTTTTGCAAAATGCAAGGCAGGAAGCTGTTGAATATGTAAATTATACTTAGAAAATATTTTTCCAGTTAGGAATAAATAGCTCCTTGAGTAATGAGCCTAGGAGAATGAGTGATGACCATTAGCTTTTGCTTTCCCCATCTTGTAAGCAATTCTTGAAGAAAAACATACTATCGCTATGGAAGTAATTACAATGGATGCCTGACTTACACACACACAAAAAAAATAATCCATTTTCTTCTAAGTGACAAAACCATAGCTGCTAAGAAAAATGGCAGCATATAGGAATTATGATGGAAAATAGTAAAAAGAATAAAAATGCTAAATACCGACTTAAAATTTATCCCAGACTTTAGAAGTCGTATTATAAAATATGTCTGTTGAAATGACATGTTTTTCTAATTCCAGTAAAAATAAAGATTAAAAGTTAAAATTATTTTAAGGTAGAAATACTAAGCAATTCTAGCTCATGCTCCAGGATACCAATATCTGTTGTTACTACATTAATAAGAGTGCTAAATCAACAAACTTTTTGAGGCAAAAAAGCAACATGTAAAGATCATGTGATAAGATGACCACATTTTCAGTTGGACCCTGACTTTATTTGTCTCCCCTTGGCTTGTGGAAGTGAAGGGTTAATAAGTAAATGGAAGGAGTTTGACAATTCTTAACTTCAGGTGTCATGTTAACACACAACAGAAAGTGGTACATAATATATAGTATCATCTACTACATACTTTAGATCATATATTGATGGTGGGTTACTATACAGGCTTCCTTCAAGCCATAGAGCTGAATGATACTTCTGTGGGTGGGACTAGGTGATCCACTAAAAAAATGCTAGTACACATTAGTTTCATAGGCATCTTAGATGGAAGTAAGAAGACAAAATGATTCCTTTTTGTCTTAGAAAAGCCTTCCTTTTGACAATGTCCTAAGAATAAAAATAACCAAAAAATCTCTAGTGTGCTTCTGTATGTATGTGCCAATGGGTAAAGGGATGATTTGCCTTTAGATGGGGGTGTTTTGAAATGCTTTTCATTAGTCTTTCTTATATATTCTTTAATGTTCATGGAAAAAGAAATTGTAATACTCAAATTGTAATAGACAGCTAAGGCTGAGTTGAATTCTGACCCCTAAGTCAGGGCTAGAGAAAAATGAGGATAACTGAAGGTGGTGACAAGTGTTCCTTTGCAAAAAAGAAAAAGAGAAAAGGTTGAAGGTTTGCTGTACAAGTTACTGTAGAGCTATTACAGAGCGCAGTGACCACCCAGAATCACAAATCAGCTGTATCTCCTACCAATGCCCTCATCTAACTACACTTATAATATGGCATATACTATGCAATATTAGCATATGTAAAACTTAATTAAACCTAAGTCAAGAAAGTACAAAATGTTACAGCTAGAAGGGAGCTGAGAAATCAGTTTATTTTTTTATGTAGTTTCCCTGAACTGCTGAGAATCCAAAAGATGTAAATGGTGATTCTAGATCATTTTTCAATATTTCAGGAAGCCTAATGGAAATCACAAATTGCCACAATAATAGAGACTATCAAGCTAAGCATAACCACAAATTTCTTAAAAGGATGTAATGACTGGCTATTCCCTTCTCATGCAAAGTTATGAATTTTTTTAAAAATTATTTTTTTTCAATTACAGTTTATATTCAGTGTTAGCTTGTATTATTTTCAGAAATTTGGCATATGGTAGAACATTCATATACTTAACAAAGAGGTCCCCCCAATATTTCCAATAGCCACCTGGCACCATATAGAGTATCTATAATTAGTAAAGTAAACTTAATAAAATAAAAAGAAAGTGACTCTTAATCAATGTGCTATGACAGATAGATCTTTCAAATCATAAGCACAATAGGAATAAGAAATTTGGGGTTGAAAACTTTGGCAACCATTAATCTGGTTAAACCATATCTTGCCTATGCCTTATTCTCCCCAACATGAAAGAGATGAGAAATTTGAGAGTAGAAATAATTGCCTTGCCCAGTATAATAAGTTCATTATGAAAATGCTACACAATAAGACTACAGATATGGAAAGACATTATTAATTGAGGTGCAATCAAATAAATTATTAAAATTTAATATGATAAATATTTTGCAAAAATTAAAGTGGGTTATATTTACCATAGAAGCTCATAGAAAAAGGTTACAAATGTATGTGGAAGATTGACATGGAGAACATGGAAAATGTATAAGAAGATATGGGCATTAAACTAAGTTCTGATACACAAATAAAACTTACCTGGACAAATAAAGCATAGTAAGACTTTCCAGAAAGAGAAAGTATAAGAAGTTTAAATGTAATAGAATTACTACATTTAGAAATTAGGTGATCATTCCATAAATAAATAAATAAATAAATAAATAAATAAATAAATAAATAAAACAATTATGGTCAGGAAGTAATGTCAAGAAAGAACCATATCAAAATGCCCTGCCATATCTTGCTGAATTTGAACTTTATCCTATAATCAGTGAGAAATATATAAAAGGCAAATAAAAGAAGAAATAAAGTACTCACATATGAGAGAGAGAGAGAGAGAATTTAATTTTTAATATTATATGTAGCCAGATTAAATAAATGTTCTTCACTTTGTGAAAATTCTAAATTCAAATAATCCATAGTTCTCCACTGAGGTATTATCATCATTGTGGAGATTTTTTTACAAAAAAAATTAATAACTTTCAAACTTGACTTTGAATCTACCTGGTTTTCTATACCCAGTTGATGAGGCTACAAAATTCTGCTAATCTTGCATTTGTTGGGCATGGTCTAGATTCATCTGGCTTGATCACCCCCAGCTGCCCTCCCTTGCAGGTGGCCTCATCCCTTCCAACTGCCCTCCTCTCCTAGCCATTTTGTGGTGGCCATCTTGTATTCACATGAGGCCAGGATCTTTGATCACATGGAGACAACCATCTCGTGTATTGGAGTGATAGTCAATTTGCATATTACTCTTTTATTAGATAGGATAAAAGCCTGGTGCACAGGTGGAGGAGGGCTGGTTTGTCCTGTAGGGTGTCCCAGATCAGGGGGGGGGTTCCCTTGGTGCTTGGGGTAGCCTGGGTGAGGGGCCTGTGGTGGTTTGCAGGCCAGCCACATCCCCTGGTGACCCAAGTAAAGGCCCTGGTATCTGGGGTTTATTTATCATCTACAATTGAAACTTTGTAGCTTGGAGCAAAGCCATGCTTCCTGCTCACTCCAAGGCAGCAGCCATTTATCTTGGGATTTATGTATCTTCTATAATTGAAACTTTGTAGCCTTAAACCAGAAGCCTGGCTTCCTCCATTGCCAGGGGCAATCCTAGCCTCCTGCTATTCCCAGCTCTGTCACTGCCACCATCTCTGTTTGGATTTCTGTGTCTTCTATCATTGAAACTTTGTAGCCTTGAGTGGAGGCCTAGGCTGGCAAGGGCAGGCAAAAAGCTTGGCTTCCTCCATTGTCTGGGAAACCCAAACCTTCCTCCTGATCTCTGTGACCATAGCAAACTTGGTTGGGTTTATTTGCATATTTGCTTCTGATTGGCTGGTGGGCATAGCTGGTGGTGTAGCAGAGTGATGGTTAATTTGCATATGACTATTTTATCATATAGGATTAAATATTTACTTTACTTACAAAATAAGTATTTACTTACAAAATAACTATCAAAATAAGTAAAATTATGTGTTCAACAAAATTAAATTAGAATCATGTTTCATAAAAGATTTATTCTTGTAAACTTATGCCAACTTTCAAGGGTCAGTTTTTCTTCTTAAACAATCTTCAGAGATTTTTTTTTTTATTTAAGTTTTTCTGAAACCAGTTTGGCTCAGCGGATATAGCCTCGGTCTCTGGAGTGAAAGGTCCCAGGTTCAATTCCAGTCAAGGGCATGTACATTGGTTGCAGGCACATCCCCGGGAGGGGGTGTGCAGAAGGCAGTTGGCCGATGTTTCTCTCTCATTGACATTTCTAGCTCTCTATCCCTCTTCCTTCCTCTCTGTGGAAAATCAATAAAATATATTTTTAAAAATTTAAGTTTTATCTTTCAAATAAAATTTTAAATCACCTTTGTTTTCTCAGTAATCTACTAACTTAAATTATAATTCTAATATCTTTTGTTACCTGTAAGAGTTTGGATTAAGGTTGAGTTAACAACCCAGAATTGGCTAACTGGTATTGTCTAATTAAGATAGAAATTAAAAACACTGGAACATGAAAAGTGGTGATCCATATATTCAAGTATGGTCATCAGTTAACAAGCTGAAAAGAAAGTACCTACATTTGCATATATTCGAACTGAATTATTGTACTGCTTCTTTTTTTTAAATGTAAAAACATGTATATAATGGTTCCAGATGAGTAATAAATTAATGTACATGCTGTGCTGCTGTTGTTTATTGGAGTACAAGAGAGTAATATTGCTGTAAGGAGAAATTATCTGATATTGGGATTTAAACAGTTATAATGAAACCGAAATTTTACAATCTCCACTAAAAGCAGGTGCCTTAAAAAATATTTTTAAAACTTTCTTGTATAAGTATTTTAAAAAATGAGTTGGAGGAAAAACCCCACAAATGTGTTAAACATTTTCAGCAAAGGTGGCACTATATTATGAATTTATTCATTAAAAAATACAAAGGCTAGTGATTCTTCTACTTCAACTAATTATTAGGATAGTATACATAGCAGATGCTTTTGGAAACTCCACAATACACTCTCAATAGAAGCTGAGATTTTCTGATGTCACAATTTAGGTCCTAAAAATCAAGCCGTATTTAGACCAGAAGCTCTTAGCAGCTCAGAGATTATATTCTTTTCTTGTTACTGGGTCTGTGAGGGTATTATGGGTTAAACTGTATCCCCTTAAAATCTATATGGTGAAGTCCTAAGCCCCAGTAACTCAGAATGTGACCTTATTACATGTAAGGTCTTCACAGAGATAATCAAGTTAAAGTGAGATGCAATATGACTGGTGTCCTCATAAAGAGAATCTTTGTACATAGACATACATAGAGGGAAGATAATGCAAAACAGCCATAGAGGGAATCTAACCATCTACAAGCCAAGTAAAAAGACAGGGAATAGATAGTTCCCTCACAGACTTCAGAAGGAACTAATCCTGCCAACAACTTAACTTTAGATTTCTAACTTCCAGAACTGTGAGACAAATGTTTCTGTGGTTGAAGCCACCCAATCTAATACAAAGGGAAAAAGTCAAAACACGTCATCTGCAGGTGTCACAACCTCAAATTAAGCCTACCATATTTTTTATTATGAGTCAAAAACAAACATTAACAAATTATGCATGCCTTCTTCAGCACAAGAGACAAAATACTCATCACTCTAACAGGGATGAAATAACCTGTAAAAACTATAATCTCTCTTTTCCTCCAAGATGTTGTGTGTTCCTCAGAATGCAATTAAAATAACTGTTTTGTTTACAGAAGCCATCTTGAGTGTAGATTTTCTGTCAATTAATGACAAGAAAGTGCCCTGATTAGTTATTCTAGCTCTAAATATAGTAATTCCCGAAATCGCTTTGTTACCCCAAAGCTTAGTTTCTTTGTTTCAGACACAATAAAATAAATCACAACATATCTCATGACCTGAGCAAGGGATGCTTTCTGAAGGGTGACAATACAGTACTTTTTTCTCTCAATGATCACAAGAAAAAATCCAAAGCAATGAAGAGTATATGCAACTTGGACAGCACAGATTTAACTCACTTATACACAGGACCTGTCATTTGTTTGCAATAACTCAATTTCCTCAGGACTTCACTAACACTCAAATGTCCTTGTCTAAAATCTTTGTGTTTGCACCCTTAAAACTTTCAACCCCCTACCTAATGAGGTGGAGTTTTCTCTCAAGCTTTTGCTTAAATCCATTGCAAAGCAAAACTGCTGTTGACTCCAGTAATAAATCACAATATTTCAACCATCAGGGCATTTAATTTGTTCTGGAAATCAATCGGGACCTGCTGATGCCAAAATGTAATATATTGTTAGTTAAAATAACAACAACCCTGGACATTACAGGTCAGTGCAAGATGGACCGCCAGTCACCTTGATGCCCAAGCAATGATGTACAGTGTGTAAAACCTAAACAGACAAATTGTAAAAGAAAATGCACTTTGACTTTAACTCCAACATTCATAGGATTTGACTAGACTGAAAAAGCCAGTTGGCTTTGCCGAAAAAAGTGATAAGTTCTAGGTTGCTCTTGAGGTTTGTTAAAGAAGGAAATGTGTTTGTTAGGGGTGGACTGGAGAATAGGAAGGGGCTGTGGAGATAATTTTGTGTTTTTTTAAAATATATGTTTCTATTGATTTCAGAGAGGAAGGGAGATAGAGAGAAAGATAGAAACATCAATGATTTTAGGAAGCAGTTATAGGATTAAGCATCTGTCTGACCTGCTGGCAAAGTTGCAAACAAGTCCCAGCTTGGAGGGCACAGTCCTGTAAGCATAATTAAGCTTGATCTTGTGACTGCTCCCTAGATCTTCCCTGGGAAGCTAGTGGGCTGTGGGAGGGGCAGCAAGTGCTGCCCAAACAAGGGAAACTTACAACAACATTGTAAACTTCCTTGCAGCAAGTGCTGCCCAAACAAGGGAAACTTACAACAACATTGTAAACTTCCTTGTTTGCCCCTGACTATAAATAAAGCCTCAGTTTTGCAGTCTGGTTCTGTCCTGTGGCCCCAGCCAGGCACAGAAGATCCATCCACCTACACCCAGTTTTTTCTCTTTGTCTATCATTTCCTCATCCTTTGTTGCCCCCGCTCAGGTTCACTGAACCCTTGGCTGTGAGGGCAAGGTACAAATGATGACATTGGATCACTGGCCAGCTGCCTCCTACATGCTCCACACCAGTAATCTAGCCCGCAACCCTGGCATGTGCCCTGACCTGAAATGGAACTGTGACCTCCTGGTTCATAGGTCAATGCTCAACCACTGGGCCACGTTGCCAGACTAACTTCTTGACTAAAGATTTCTAATTAACAAATAGTGTTTTACTAAATATTACTTAGTTAAGAGTTATTAATTGGTCTATCTAGTCATTCAGCAATTATTAGCTCATAAAACTCCATAAAGAAGAATGTCTTTACTATTTCCAGATGCTATTTATTAGTAGATGAGGAACTGCATCATCTCCTGCTGACAATGGAACCTGTGGTAACTGAGAGAACATTGGAACTATAGCTGTGTGCTTCTGGCTACAGATATTTGTCCAAAGAATGAGCAAAACATCCAGGCCTTAATTTCTGTCAGTATTTATAGCCTAATCATTGTTTCTATCACAATTAAGACCAGATATAGCCCAAGGAAGTGACTTGAGTAATAAAATGACTTTTATCAACCATTATGAAGAAGGCATCAGGTATTTAAATGTTTACAGTTGTCTGATGTTGCCTTGATTCTAGGAAGTTAATAGTGAAAATGGCCATGGTAGACTTTGAGTTGTATTTTGTGGCAGAGCCAGAAAGAATTTAGTAACAGATTAAATGTGGGTTGTTAGGTCCAAAAAAACTAAGAATTATTTGTAGGATTCTTTTAGCCAGAATAACTGTACAGTTATGGACATTAAACAGAATAAGGACTACTGGGAGAGGAAGAGGTTTCTATTGGAGTGGAGAGAAGGATATGTTAATATTTGTATTTTTACCAAATTATCTTTGAAAAACACATTATATATTCAAATGGATAGGTAAAAAGGCATGAGTATAGATAATTGAGGAGAATGGGATGAATATATGAGATAAATAGGAAACATCGCGGGTGGACGTGGGTGAAATAACAAAGGGAATCAGCAGATGAAGAAAAGAAGTCCAATGCTTGAACACTGACACCTAGGAACACCTAGGCTGCAGACAGAAGATAAAAATACTCAAAGGAAACCAAGAAACAAAATCCCGAAAGTAAGAAGAAAACAAGATAAGTGTATTGTTACTGAAGGCTGCAAAGGTAGAGAAGGGCAACTGTTGAAAACACTACTGAGAACTTCAATAAAATGAGGGCAGAAAACCGGCCATTATGTCAAGTGAAATTGTTGGTGATATCAATACCTTGTGGGCAATAACAAATTGAGAGACTCATGTTCAGATGAAATGAGCTGCAATACAGAAAATGATTACTTTGTTTATCTAATGCTGCGTAACAAATTACCCTGAAATTAGTGGCATGAAACAATCATTTATCATGCTCATGGAGTCTTTGGGTTGGAAATTCAGGAAAGACTCAGCTGGGCAATCCTTGCTTGGGGTCTCTTACGTAGGGTCTCAGTATTTGCTGAGCCTGTAGTCACCCAACAGCCTGACTACACGGGGATTCAATGCCAAGGTAGCTCAGTCACATTTAAAGTAAGTTGTTCCTGGCCACCGGCTAGCAACTATAGCTCCTATCCTTGTTGGTTTTCAATTTACAATGCATAGGTAGTCAGCAATAATATAAAGCAAACGTGACTAACTAAATGATAGGCATAGAAACAACTTTGAAAACTTATATAGTTAATAGGAGCAATAGCCTTCATCTTTAGCCATTCTAAAGTAATTCTATGGTGGGAGGTGGGTGGTGAGGAAGAAGTTCTGAATTCTGAGAATTCGGTAGAAGATGATTTTTCCTAAATATAGAAGGGAAGGAGAAAATACAACAACAAAACATGCACATTTCTTTACCTTAATTTTTACAAATGACAAGTCTATATTATTTTAGAAAAAAACAAATACTATTTCTTGACCTTATACCTATAATTGTAAAGGTAAAATTATAAACCTAATTAAATTGTACACTAAACTATTTATATTGTGGGTTTGGCCCAGCCTTGATTAAAGCTGGGCAGATGTTATGTATGGCAAAAAGACTAGTTTAATATGTTCTTCAAAGTTACAGCAAATCTATTTAAACAGTTGTGAATATTCAAGATGCCACATTAGTACGAATAATAAGGAATAATAAAAAATCTACATATTAAACTTTAAGAAATTATTCAGTAAAATACTATAATTTTTAAGTTTGTTTCATAGCCAGTCTACATGTATAGCAAATAAAATATTTAGCTGAGTAGTTAGTTCCTTTACCTCTCGCTTATTTCATTTTCAATTTCTACAACAGTTAATGTTAAACTGTAGAAGGAAAATGGACTTTTATCTATGACAAAAGATATACCTAATATATGTTTTAAAATTATATTGGCATTTATATTTTTCATTTTATGTAAACTCAAAAAAATCATATGCCTTTGTTCACTTGCTTTTTCTGAAGCTTATAAAATGTGGACATCCATGTAATATCAGGAGTAAAAAGCGTTTGCCATTATTTCATAACTTGGAACATTTTTTGAATTCTACAGTAAGAAATCCAAACTAGAAAAATAGTCTTGGCCATGGCAAGTATGTGGGAGTACAGTTGTTTTATGACATCCCTGCATTCAGTGTAATTCTTGCTCAGACTATATATTTACATATTCAGTGTCATTTACTATTGCTCTGCCATCTAAGATGATTTACATATTAAATATTGGTTTTACTTCTTTCTTTGTGAACTTTTGTGGTTGACAAATCAGTTTCATGTGTTTTGAATCACGATTTAATTTTTTTCTCTTCCTCTTTAATCTAAAAATGATCCTATTCCAGGCAAGCAGCTGCCTCCAAATGGGATACATTACTACTTAGTTCATACCTCTAGGACCCTTAGTAGCAACTGAGTGGCATAGAAAGGAATAAAGAGCATGATAGAAATGCATTGTTTTAGGTCACAGTGACCCAGAATTCTGGTTTTGACAACACTTCCCTGACCTAGAACATGTTTTTTAACATTGTTACTAAGAAATTCCAGGTGTAAAATTAAGAACACTAGCCAAGTATGCTTTTGCAAGATCTATTAATGTTAAGCATAGTATTTATAAACCATCTATATTTCTTTTTATAAGTCAATGATATCCTCTTTATTAATATAACAACAGGTATTCTTCTTGATAGTCTTTAATTTGGCTTAATTATCTAGTAGAGAAGCTGACAAATAGAATTCATTAGATATTCATTAAGCTGAAAAGAGCTGTCTCAGTTTTCAGGGGTTTAAAGGATCATGATAAATGGTTATATTCATTCATGTAAGTCAGTCCATTTTGTCCTGCTGTTAACATATCCTGAAGCTTCAACCCTTGGGCCACAGTCTTGAACATCTGACCCACCATGGGCTATTCACAGCACCCTCAGACCAGGCCACAGGGATTGGCCCAGAGATGAGCTTATGATCCAAACAATTTTATAGTCTTTACTGAAATTTCAAATATTGGAGTTGAGAGTGAGGTGTGGACTTATTCTTGTGGGTTGCTAACTTAATTAAATGTAATGTTCTTTCCAGCAAGGAGTTTTTGTTATAAAATGAGTGAATATGGGCAAAATACAGAGTCTAATTGGTTTAACAATATTTAAGAAATGATACATTTCCTATGTTGTAAATGCAGAAATGAGAATGGAGATGCATGCTCAAGTACAAAAGTAGAGGGTGCTTTTGTGATTTGTTTTTATTTTTACTTTTTGAGATGTGGTTGGCTGAGTTCACCTACTTCATTCCCCACCTGATTACTCACCATATGTTGTCTCTCTTAGTTTTAAAATATTTCACTAACTTTCCTCAGGTATCTAGAAAATTATTTTATGACTCCTAAGGTAAATGTCACTATCATATAAAAAGTGTGTTTTCTTGTTATAAGCTGAAATTGAAGGCAGCTGTTGGTCTTTTCACTTGAAATAACTTTTCATATACATGGAGGATTCTCAAATCCACATGAAACAATATGAACTATTTTCACCTTTCTTATAATAAATTCTACATCCAGCTCTGTTATTTATTTTCATACCTCTTCTCTGACTCATCTCCAATCTGTTCAATTTCTGAAAATAAAAAGTCTCAGAAATGCTCCATTGAATCTAATAAGATCTTTAATCATATTGAAAATAACTCGATTATTAGGCTTAAGTTAATCCATTCTAATAACATGGTTGGGTATTATATAAATAGTCTATGTAAACGACTTTTATTTCTAGGATGATGCCAATTGTTTCACTTCAACAAACAACATGAAAATCTCTTCTCCACCTCTCTTCTAACAATCCCAGAAATTTGTTAAATTGTTTGTCTGCAACATGGAGAGACACCTGGTCAGGCAAGACATGATAAGTGCCAAGTGAGGGAAGAGAATGGACACAACAGATAAGAACCTTAATTCTTTCCTTTATTTCCAACGCCATCTAAATACAAAACTTATATAATATTCCTGCCCTATGCACACCATGATACAACTATAAAAATGTGAAATGATAACTGAGAGCGTACACTTTTTAAAAAATATATTTTTATTGACTTCAGAGAGGAAGGTAGGAGAGATAGAAACATCAATGGTGAAAGATAATCATTGATCAGCTACCTCCTGCACACTCTCTACTAGGGATGGAGCCTGCAACCCGAGCATGTGCCCTGACCAGGAATTGGACCTTGATCTTCTGGTTCATAGGTCAAAGTTCAATCACTGAATCATGCTGGCCAGGTGAGAGAATATACAATGTTTTACAAATGAGAAACCTTGAAATTCTATGTTGTGCAGATTTCTCTTTCAAATGTATGTTGAGATTATATTGAAAGGAAATGGAATGTGTGATTATTTATTTCTCTCCACAGTAGGTGGGGTTTGGCAGAAAAATTATGGTACTTACTGAAAATACAATAATATATATTTTCTCCATATATCTAAAATTTTATATGAATAGAATATTCTGGTCACCTTAAACTAATAATAATAAATTTTAGAGGAAGAAAATTTGTAGGGATGTAAAGTGGATTGTGGTTCCCTGGGGCTGAGGAGGGATATAGAGATTAAATATAAAGAGGCATAAAAATTATTTTGTGTGATTAAAATATTCAGGATTATGAAGACAGCTGTACAACTGGGTAAAATTATAAACCTAATTAAATTGTACACTAAACTAAAAAATGCATTTTAAATGTACTGATTGGCTAAAATACATATAAATATACCTTTGGAAAAATATGTAAACTAGATGGACTCAATTTTTTTAAATGACCTTATTTCATTTTCACCCAATTATCTTTCCTTTTAGTGTCTGTAATAGTGGCTTATTTATAGTTGGTATTTATTAAACACACACACACACACACACACACACACACACACACACACACACACACACACTTTATTTCAGAGAGGAAGGGAGGAGAGAGAAACATTAATGATGAGAGACAACAATCAATTGGCTGCCTCCTGTATGCCCTACACAAGTGACTGAGCCTGCAACAGGGCCATGTGCCCTGACCAGAAATCCAAGGATGACTCCTGGTTCATAGGCTAATGTTCAACCACTGAGCTACAATGGCTGGGTAAAATATTTTTTTAATAATTAATAAAAAGGAAGAGAGTGAGGAGGAGACTAAGGGTAAAAAAAAAAAAAAGGAGAAAGGAAAGAGAGAAAAGGACCAATATTTGCCATCCATCCTCCTAATTGTTTTTATGTTGGAAATGATCACCTGGACCCTTAGCTCTTATTCTCAAACACACATATACAAACCACATTATACATGTATACTTTAATTTTAGAAAATTGAGCATTATATTTTACATTTATGTTACCATTTTTTTCATTTCAAAGAGTCATGTCAGTACATATGAATCTAACATATATTTTTTGTTCTTGCACTGTACCATAATATAATCATGTTATTTACTTGATCACTTTCTTTCCTTATTATTAAAATAAACAGATATTCTTGAATAATTGTGTATTTTGATTAATTAGAATCTTAAAATTGAGATTAATGATTAAGATGACATGGCATTAATAATGGATCATGAGAAGCTGATCTCAACACTTATTTGAAAATCAAATGTGGCCAAAACCAGTTTGGCTCAGTGGATAGAGCTTTGGCCTGCAGAATGAAGGGTCCCGGGTTTGATTCCAGTTAAGGGCATGTACGTAGGTTGCGGGCACATCCCTGGTGGGGGATGTGCAAGAGGTAGCTGATCGGTGATTCCCTCTCATCCGTGTTTCTAACTCTCTGTCCCTTTCTCTTCCTCTCAGTAAAAAATCAATAAAATATATTTTTAAAAAATCAAATATGGAAGCAACACTTGTGTTAGAATCTTGGCAAGACTAAAATATATTTGAGTCAAAATCCTCAAATATATTTGCCTTTAAGTTTATATTTTGTTGGTCATTATAAGGTTTTCTTCATCCCAAGATTATGAAATACCTTCTATGTTTTCATTGAACTATTTTAGGATTTTCTTTACATTTAGAACTTCAATTCATTATCAATTTTTGTTATGATGATTCTAATCTAGTTTTTCAAAAGGATAAGCAAGTTGACTAACTTTTAAAAATAAGTTCATTTCCTCAAGTGACTGAAAACACTACCTTTAGAATTTCAGTAGCAGTATTATAAATGTGGATGTTTTAATTCCCAAAGACTGTACAGGAGAATCTATTTTCTTGTCTTTTGATCCTCTACAAACTGCCGGCACTCTTTAACTCCGGGCCTTCTTTGATCTTCAAAGAGAAAAATGGAGTCTTTGACACACCGCTTTACCCTCACACTGACTATTTCTGATTCCCTTTTCCAAGAATAAGGACCCTTGGGATTTCATTGGATAATGAGGACACTGGTAGCTCCCTTAATTCCATCTACTGCCTTAATTCCTGTTTACTTATCATATTACAAGATTCTCAGGTTTCAGGAATAAGGAAGTGGATGTCTTTGGGAAGCCATTATTCTGCTTACTACAATGGATAATAAGTCTTAATTAGTCCAATTAGACCTTTGCTAGGAATGCTGAGAAAAAGACATTACTCTTTACTTTTGGACAGAAACGGGGAAATGTATAGTCCAAGAATTTGCTAACATTCATCTTGGTGGCAAAAGGGAAATCAATCATAAGGTCACAATGATATAATGGCTTTCAAAGGACAGAGAAGCATAAATTATTTGGTAGGTAATATCATGAAGCCACTGGAATAAGCTTCGTTTGCAGTTAACTCTAGTGTTTTCTATTATTTTAAATAATAATCTGTCCTTTTTAACTAAGGCAGCATGAGCCAGATTTTTGTGACATGTAGCCAAAGCCAGCGTATGTAATATCTTCCTATTTTTATAGGGATTTTATTTTGTATTTATAGCTACTATCATATTAATTTACCTCATTGCTCACTGCTATCACATAGAAAACTAATTATTTTTAATTTGCCATCCTAATTAATCTTCAATTAACTCTAAATGTATATAATTATATTTCTTTGCATATTTGGGCAGAAAAACTTAGAATATTTAATCAATAAAACTATTTTTCAATATCCATATCTCATTTATTTTTCTTATATTAGTTAAGATTTCCAGCCTCAGAGCCCATAAGCAAACCAATGGGTTAAAAACTGTGGTACATCTACACAAAGGAATACTAAACTGCTGTAAAAAAGAAGGAACTGTTACCATTTGCAACAGCTTGGAGAGCATTATGCTAAATGAAATAAACCAATCAGAGAACTATAAATACCACATGATCTCACTCATTTGTGGAATACAATGAACAACATAAACCAATGGACAAAAACAGATCCAGAGACAGAGAAGCATGGAACTGTCAAACCTCAAAGAGAGGGCACGGGGGTGGGGCAAGAGATAAACCAAAGGACTTACAGTGAGTGGCCATATTATTTTGGATTCAGAGATCATACTAATCTGGCCACTCAGTGTAGTGTGTGTGTGTGTGTGTGTGTGTGTGTGTGTGTGTGTGTGTATGTGTATGTGTGTTAGGGCCCAGTGCATGAATTCATGCATGGGTGGGGTCTGACCACCCTGGCCAGGGGGAGGGGACATGAGTGGTTGGCCAGCCAGCCTGCTGGTCCAACTCCTGGTCCAGGTGACAATTTGCATTTTAGCTTTTTATTTCATAGTATACACACTGAGTGGCCAGATTATTATGTGTTCAGAGATCATAATAATCTGGCCACTCAGTGTATTTGCCTGCATATAAGCATTACCAATAGACACAGTCACTAGGGGGTGGGGGCATTTGCTGGGGAGGAGTAGCCAAAGAGAGGTCAATGGAGGGAAAATAATAATATTGTAATAGCTATGTATGGGTCGGAAATATTAGGGGGACTACTCTGTAAAGTATATGCTTGTCTAACCACTATGTTGTACACCTGAAAGTAATACAGAGTAATATAGAATAATATTAAATGTGAACTATAATGGAAAAAAAGATGGAAAATTATATATATATATATATATATATATATATATATATATATATATATATATATAGAGAGAGAGAGAGAGAGAGAGAGAGAGAGAGAGAGAGAGAGGGCTCGACTGTTTGCCAGGCTGTGTGCACAGCAGGTGAACGGGCTGAACTGTTGACCTCTCAGTGGGAGAGAGAGGTGGGGCTGATCAGCAGCAGTAGTGGCTGCAGGAGAGGCCAGGAGAGAGAAGTGGAGTGATCAGACCCTGCTTCTCTCTACCTTGCCAGCAGCCAAGCCTTTCTCTCTCCTAGAAGTCAGCAGTTCAGCTGCTTGCTAGCAGCCTGGGGCAGCTATTGATCAGCCCTGCTTTTTTATCAGTCCCAGAGATAGGCCCAGAGATGCGGGCATGGAAACAAACCAATAAGAAGCAAATCTGGGAGAATTGCAAGGAGCCAATGGGTGCCTAGGAGGGGAAGCCTTTGATACTGACTGGCATAGAAACTGACAAATCAGAACCAAATCTGGGTGAAGTGTGAGGAACCAATGTCTCCCTAGGAGTTGGGGCTTTTGATACTGACTGGCATAGAAACCAACCAATCAGAACTAAATCTAGGTGAAGTGCAAGGAGCGAATAGCCTAGGACAGTAGTCAGCAAACTCATTAGTCAACATAGCCAAATATCGACAGTACAACAATTGAAATTTCTTTAGAGAGCCAAATTTTTTAGACTTAAACTTCTTCTAATGCCACTTCTTCAAAATAGACTCGTCCAGGCCATGGTATTTTGTGGAAGAGCCACTTTCATGTGTCCAAAGAGCCACATGTGACTCACAAGCAGCAGTTTCCAAAAATAGACCTAGGAGGCGGAGCTTTTAACGCTGATTGGCACATAGACCAACCAATTAGAACCACATTTGGGTGAAGTGCGAGAACCCAATGGCTGCCTAGGAGGCAGGGCTTTTGATGCTGACTGGCATAGAAACAGACCAAGCAAAATCAAATTTGGGTGAACTGGGAAGGCAGAACCTAAGGTGTGGGCTGAGGAAGGGTTTTAGGGGAAACAGCTATTTGGTATCAGTGATTCAATTTTTTAATGACTAGTTTGGCAGTATAATGCATTTGTCTGGCTATCAGTCCAGATATAGGGATTATGTGTTTTGGTCTGCCGAGAGCATCTTCTCCTGCTGAAAAGGCTTCTCCTCCCCACCCCCCGCCACCATTTAAGCAATCCTATCCTATATAATTTATCTACACTAATTAAGGGGTGATATGCTAATTAGACCAGGTCAACTGGCCATCTTCCAGATGTCCAACTTCCTTCTGGACAAACCCATAGTGGTGGGGGACAAGGCAGAGGCAGTTAGGGTGAATCAGGCTGGCAGGGGACGGCACTTGGGGGTGAGATCAGGCCAGCAGGAGAGGGGAGTTGGGGGTAACCAGGATGACAGGGGAGAAGTGTTGGGGGTGAGATCAGGCCTAAAGTGGAGGGCAGTTGGGACTGGGCTTAAACCAGCAGTCGGACATCCCCTGAGGAGTCCTAGATTGGAGAGAGTACAGGCTGGGCTGAGTAACCCCATCCATGCACAAATTTTGTGCACTGGCCTTTTGTCATAATAATATAAAACAAAGAAAAGTCTATGTTTAAATATAACATTTCACATTTAGTTCTAGCACACAAGTTAAATATGTACATTGTTTCATAGTACAAATAATACCCTTTTCTTTAATTTTTCTCTTTTTGAAAGGTTAAGGAAAATATTCTACCGATTGACCATCTCTGTTCTGAATACAGTATACAATGTTGACACTTCCACTGTTATTGTTCCCAAGTCTAAAAGCTTGGCACCTTATTTATATATAAATCACCACTTTACCTACTCTGAAAGCAAATTATTTCATGATTGCATGGGTCCACAGATTAGAAGACTTAAATTGCGCATGTGGAATGTGGTTGTCAGAAAGTGCATGAGGTCACAGATTTTTTAACACGAACAGGGGTTTGTGAAAATAATTGATCCCTGTGATGGTGTCCATGATAATTAACTCAGCATCAATTAATCTTTTTTTTATCAAGGCAAAACCTATTATTGAGTGTTTACTGAACTTGTTATGAAACTTAGAGTACTAAGGTCTTGATGTACCAGAAAAAAACAGAAGGCACGTGTCTTACAGCTTTACTCACTTCAGCGCCTTATTTTTGGCTGATTGTGTTCTTAACTGTAGACTCTCGAGTCCTATATTCCTCACTTGTTTGTATTTTAAAACTTTTAATGAGCTCTTGTCCCATGACACTTTAAAGCAATCTGCCTTATTTATAAAAGAAATAACAAAACAAAACACAGATTCTAAATGGGTGATTTTATGTTATCTCTTTTCTTTTCTTTCTTTTTTTTTAAATTTTTTTCCCCGAGCCCAAACAGACAAAGGAAATTACTTTTCCCTGGGATATTGTAAAAGCTCTCAGATGAGGCTCTTTCTCACTTCAGATTTCTTTCAGTTTAGCAGTGCACACAAAGGCGCATGTGGAGAATTCTACTTAATGTCTTATTCTGATTCCTCAAGTGAACTGAAGTACAACACGGAAGACTAGGAGACATTTTCCCTGTGAGCAGCCAATCATACCCTCTTGACTTCTGGTTGCTTCTTTGATTTCTCAGACAAATATTTCATTTCAGCACTGCTCTGTATTTTATACACCTGACCTAGCCATGTTCTGATTTTTTCCTCCTCTCTCTTGAAGGGCAGTGCAGAAACATCTTTCAAATTACTCTGTAGGATGACAGAAGCACCATTATTATTTGAAAGGCAAATGTGCCTTCTCTCTATAGCTCTGAAAATCAGTTACTAGTAGGCTTCTTAGGAATCTTCCATGTCAGAACTGAGGAATAAAATGTTGTCCAAGTGGTAAGGTAATATAATGGGAAATTATTTACTGTGGTTATTGTTGAAAATAATGTCTGTAAATATCAATATTTTGACCATCATTTTCAATATGTCTGTCAACAAAAAGTAAACCAATTCACTTACATATATTAAATTTGATATTGGAATAAGATATTAGTGAGTCTGTATAGACCTATTTATATTCATTGACTAGATACTTTTTTGTTTTTTCACTTGATAAATATTTTTAATTGTTTTTAATTGATTTCAGAGAAGAAGAGAGAGGGAGAGACAGAAACATCAATGATGAGAGAGAATCATTGATCGGTTGCCTCCTGCATGTCCCACACTGGGATTGAGCCCACAAACTGGGCATGTGCCCTGTCCATGAATTCAACTGTGAACATCTGGTTCAGAGGTCAAAGATCAACCAACCACTAAGCCACACTGGTTGGGCCACTTGATAAAAACTTCATATTAGATTTTCCATAGATTAGGAAAATATTTCATCCTGCCTTCTATTATGGAGTTTTAAACATGTCTTATTGATTTTTTTCTTTTTAAAAATATATTTATTGATTTCATAGAGGAAGGGAGAAGGATAGAAATATCAATGAAAGAGGAGCATAATCAATGGACTGCCTCCTGCAGGTCCCCTAATCTGAATTGAGCCTGCAACCCGGGTATATGCTCTGTCTAGAGAATAAACCTGCAACCTGTTGGTTCCTGGGTCAACCTCAACCACTGAGTCACACTAGCCTGGCTATAATGTAGATTTTTAGAGGGTTGTGCAAGGAAGGGGAGGACGACACACATTTGGTAGGTTCAGAAATCATACAACTATATTAACAAATTTTATTATGCTTAACAATGTAATTATAGAGGCAGTTCAAATGATATATACATGATAGTACATTAGGATTACACACACATAATTTAAAGTACATATATTTCCAATTTAATTTCCTTTTACTCATATCCACAAAATAAAAGCAGCAACTTCACCACCATGACATAAGGAGAAGAGTGATAGACCAGAAATCGAAGTAGAAAGAATTCATGATTTTAACCAATTGCTATAGTGATTTTACTTTTGTAAATTAACAATAACAATGAAAATCCCAAGTGATTTTCCAGGTCTTGGAAGTCTCTGGGAGAGTAGAAGAGCTCTGAATCTAAAACTCATTTGCATCATATGTAAAATCCATCTCTGAATATCTGTGTATTTCTTTTATCCTCTTCTCTCTCTGCAATAGGGCCTGACACCAAGCTTTCCATACTTTTTTTCCCCAATATTCCCTTTCACACATTAATATTTCTTCAATCTATTCCTCAAAAAAAAACATTTATTGATCTTCAAATGTACAAACTACTCCCAAATCTATATGCAATTGCTAATGCTGTTTCCTTTAACTGAAACACTGTGCTCTATTCTTTAAGGATTTTCTCTACAAAATCTACTTTATTCATTTCAAAAGGAAATAACTTTTTTATTCCTTTGACAGAAATTATGCTCTAATTAAATGTCTTCTTGCTATTTAGAAACATTTATTGGAATGATTGTCATAGAGATATTATTTAAACTCTCCCAGACTGTTTTTGAAACTGGTTTTTCTTTAAATTCTCTTTGAAGATTTGAAAGATGGTGAACAGAGTTTTGAATCAATGACCATGACACATTCTTCATCCTACTTGATCAGTAATGAAAATTATCTTCTGGCCTTTAAATTTTGGTTAGAAGGTACTGTCTTTAACAAAAAAGTAGATAAATGAATATTACTGTAGCTATATCCTTAATAAATAGGCAATGGTATTTAATTATCATGTACCTTCTCCTAGTTTCTCTGAATTGAGAATGTCCTTTTACAATCAAACAGGAAGAAGCGTTTGTACTCTTCTGTGTTTCTAATATATTTCACAATTCTGTATAATAACTACTCATTCATATAGGAAATACAATGCACACAGATGAGAGGAAAATTAACATATGTGTGTTTCAGAGCATGGCATATCAGTTAGACAATGGTTACATTTTACTTCCATATCAGTCTGCACAATTTCCTCAGACCCCAAGAAAGTGATCGGGAGGGTGGAGGAGCAGATGAAAGGGAGAGGCTGTGTTGCAGAGCGTAGTGAAGAGGTTTGGTCACACACAAGGATCAGCTCTCCTTAGGGCATTTTCTCCTGAAATTTTTATTTTCACTTGAAGGACAGAAATTCTGAAATCTGACTTTAGTTTACCTAGGATACCTTCCACTAAGATGCCAGAGGCTCTATTAGCATATTTATAGCTACCCACTAGAAGTTTTCAGGAATATAGAGTTAAAGGATGATGAAGTCAAATTTTCTCCCAAGAAATCAGATTTACACTTTGAGCAAGTACTCTAACAGTTTAGCTAGGAACAGCGACATTGCAAAGAATGAATAGTTATTTCTAACTGAGAATCTGAATTGAATTGTTATTTCTTATTCTTACTTTGAAAGAAACCATTTTATAAGCACACAGCACATTTTAAAGGTGCTCTTCTTTAACAAAATAGAGCTAGCATGCTGTTTGATATTCCCCAAGAATAATAAAGGCTCAAATATGTATTTGTTTTTAAATAGAACTTGAGCCCTAGTTGGTTTTGCCTAGTGGCTAGCATGGGCCTGTGGACTGAAGGATCCCGGTTTGATTCCAGTCAAGGGCACATGCCTGGGTTGCAGGTTCTGTACCCAGTAGGGGACCTACAGGAGGCAGCCAATCAATGATTCTCTCCCTCTCCCTTCCTCTCTGAAATCAATAATAATGTATTTTAGAAATAAAATGTTAAAAATAAATAAATGAGTAAGTAGAACTTGATTTGAAATGGTGTATATCAAATAATATGTACTTTCCAAATTGTGCTGATATAACTTAAAATAGCTCCGCATACTGTCTTTGGTCTTCACTATTTACCTTAGACCTTTAGCTTCATCACAGAATTGGTGGCTTGTAACAAGTGACTAAGAGAAGGGGGAGGGGCTAGAATGTCTCAGATGCAAAGGGCAGAATTGAAATGAGTTCAACAAGTTAATGAAAAAGTATAAAACCAAGGAAAATTAACATGTCCCATTTTTGTTTAAACATAGTCTGCATAAATCTTACCATGTATGAGGAAATGGCAAATGTTTATTTTAAAAATATTAAAAAAATAAAACACTAAAATATCAGAGGAAGTGCCCATTTGTCTGAAGATATTAAGGTAGAGCATGGATATGGAAATAATATTCTATAGGAAACTAATTTTAGGAAACATCTTTATATTTTTAACTAGAGGCCTGGTGCACAGATTCATACACCAGTGGGGTCCCTTGGCTTGGCCTATGGGGAGCAGACCAAAACCAGTGGTCTGACATCTCCCAAGGAGTTCTGGATTGCAAGAGGACACAGGCCAGGCTGACGGATATCACTGGTGCACAAATCCGTGCATTGAGCCTTTAGTATACATTTAAGATCTTTAGTTTATATCTTCACACCCTCTCCTTCCCCTTTTCCCTCTGAGATTCATTAGTCTGTTCCATGTTTCCACACCTGTGCATTAAACATCTGTCCTCTGTGGTCAGTGAGCATCATAGCCACTGGTTGAAAGGTCCCTTAGGCTTTAATATACCTATCTATATCTATATCTATATCTATATCTATATCTATAATCTATATCCATATATCTATATATATATCTATATCTATTTATAGATTTTAAATAAATATATATATATAGATTAGATATAGATTAGATATATAGATTAGATATAGATGTATAGATATAGATAGGAAAATATGTGATTTGTGGAAAAGTAAATACATAGGATGCTGACAGTGGCTGAATTAGAAAAACAAAAGGAAACAAAATTTGTGTTCTGGGAATAATAGCAACAAAGCAAAAGAAAAAAAAAGTAAGTAAACCCTTTCCCCCAAAATATAAAATGGAACAAATTACCATTTTTAGATCAAAACTGTGTATTTGGGTTGGCTGAAGAAATAGAGATGGAGGGGTTCAGAATATGTTGCCAGAAAATGGTCCTAAGTTAGATTTTTCTATCTTACAAACTTATTGAAAATAAACAAAGAAATGCATGTATGCTATAGTTTATTATTTAACAGACTATTTAATGTTAACTTTTGTACATGAGAAACCATTCCAATGTTTAATATCTTTAAACACTAATGGTTGCAAAAATGAAAATTGTTAAAGGATATGCAGAGTCCTAGGCTTTCTCCTTCCTGTATTTCTCACACATGGGTATATTTTCAGGAATTGATTCTGTATTACAATGCAGCAGGGGTTTGAGTTTAGTCTTTTAAATGTAGTTGTATTTTTAAAGATTTACCTAAGTTTTTAGTAGTTTTTCTCACATCAATTAAAATAGAAATTCAATTGCTTTAGCCTTTTAAAATGTTCATGCACTCTAGGGATTTGTACATACAAAACCTGATGTGACCATAAAATATGTACCTGAGAATTTAAATACATTTAGCTCATATCTTGAGGTTCTCTTGCCTAAAAGGAATAAAAATCAACTTGGTTCCACAACATTTTTGCTTTCCTTACCACATATCTCAGTCATCATTTTTTAAAAACAAATTCTTAAAGACAACCATTTTGGAGCTCTGGAAATTAGCTACAAAATATACAATAAACCAAGAAACATTTATTCATGAAAAGTATTCAGTAAGAACAACATGACTCTGTTGCCTTCCTGCCTAAGGCTGATCTCAATTCCTAACCCTTAGCTCATTTGGCAGGAATGGTTGTGTAGCAAGGGCGGGTTTGGCTGTGAAAACCAAGTGTGTGCAACCAAAGGCTGTAGACTTGGTTTATTGAGAGAGAAAAGGGAAGAAAAATATGTGAAGAAATAATGGCCTGAAGATTTTGAAATCTGATGAAAAATAAAAATCTGAGAAAGAAAAAAACTCAATGCATTACAAAAAATATAAACACAAAGATCTGCCTACCTACATATACTATCATAAGTACTAGAAAAAAATATTCTGACATGTTAGAAAAAAAAACCATCAATATAGGAAAATAATGACATGAATAACAACTGACTTATCAACAAAAACAAGGTGGCTCAAAGGTAGTAGAATGACATATTAAAAGTGCTGGAATAAAACTTGTCAATAAAGTTTTTTATATCTGTCAAAACTATACTTTGAAATTAAACAGATAATTAAAACATTCTCAGAAAAAACAACAACAAACAACAGACTGTTTATTGCTAGTATGTATGCCCTATGGGTAATATGGAAGGAAGTCTTTCAGGTTAAAAGAAATTGATGAGAGACTATTACTTAAACTTATAAAAAGAAATAAACAGTGGAAAAATAATAGATATGTGGGTACTATACCTACATTAATATATTTCCTCTTCTTAATTTCATTGAAAACATAAATATGTAAGTAATAACAGTAAGAATTAAGACTATAATGATTAGTTTTAACATAGATGTAACATATAAGGGGGAGAATTGGCATACATTAGAGCAAAATGCCTCTTTACAGGATTTAGTAAGTCAATAGTAACATGGATTACATTATGATAAATTAATATGTCTGTTGTAGTTACTAGAACAAACAGTAGGGAAAAATCAACAAAATAATTTAAAATATCAAGAAATAGAAAAATGGCAAAAAGGAAATTATAAAACCAACCATGGAAATAGTTGGTATAAGTGTGAGTGGCCAAAAAAAATAAGATCAAAGTATGATGACTATAAGGAATATACTTTCTTTCTTTTAAAAAAATATATTTTATTGATTTTTTTAACAGAGAGGAAGGGAGAGAGATAGAGAGCTAGAAACGTCGATGAGAGAGACACATCCACCAGCCGCCTCTTGCACACCCCCTACCGGGGATATGCCCGCAACCAATGTACATGCCCTTAACTGGAATCGAACCAGGGACCTTTCTGTCCGCAGACCGATGCTCTATTACTGAGCCAAACTGGTTTCGGCTAGGAATACACTGTCTATGCAAAGATACAAATAGGTAGAAAGAAACAGACTAGGAAAAAAAAGACATCAAGTAAACAATAACCATATAAACCACAGATGCCTATACTACTTCAAGTCTTTTGTTCAGCTGTCCTAGTAAATTTTTCATTTAAAAGATGGTAAATTTGAACTTTAAAAGTTCCATTTTCTTTTTTTTAAAGTCTATTTATTTCTACATTAATACTTGTACTTGTCAGACTGTCCTTTAAAATTTTAAACATAATTTAATACTTAGAACACATTTATAATAGGTGCTTTGAAATCTTTCTCTGCAAGTTGTGCTTTACACATTTGATCAGTATGTGGATTTAATAAACTTCAGTTTTCTTCATCGTAAAATGAAAAGAAAATAGACCTTTTCTTATAGAGTTGCCACAGAATTAGGCAAGTTAACAAATATGTATTATGTTTGGCACATAATTTTCTCATAAAAATATAAAATTTTCACTATTATTCCTACCACTAATACCTACACAATTTCTAAAGGCATTTGTCAGAAACATTTAATGACATTCCTTATTATTCTCAGGAATCTTTACATTGTCAACTGAAAGTTTAAGATGGATGAAATGAAAGGTAGGCCTGCTTCCTCTCACATAACTTTCAGCACATGTGTTTGCCTTGCTCTACTTAACTATAAAGGGAACATTGACAAAATTGCTGCTCAAAAACCTTTTATATTAAGCATTCAAAAAAGAAATTACTGAGTGGGAAGTCTGTTATTATGTCTTCTAAGTAGAAAGCCACTTCAAATTTATCTTACTGGAGTTTCATTTCCCGGTGTCAGCTTTAAAAGTGTAGATGAAGAATTTTTATTTATTGGCAATAAATTTATGTTTAACACTAATAAATGAGAAAATTTTCACATTTTAAAAAATGTTCTTGCCTGAATTAGAAAGAACTCCCTGACCTGTATCATGTAGTAGAATGACAGTGAATGCTTTTAAAGTTTTTGTGCTTTATATGAAACAATACAAATTAACAAATTTAATACCCTACCAGAAGCATTAACAAATGGAAGAAATCTAGAAAACTAGTGAGCTCACGAAAAGCAGCTTCAGAGGAAAAAATAATAGGAATGTATGTGTTACATCCAGCCAGGTATCTATTTCTTCCAACAGACTTAAAGAAAAGTAATAGCATCAAAGGTTGTGGAAGTCTGTGTGTAAAAGCACATAGTAGGACCATTCTGTTACCTAAGGAATATTTCATTTTTGAAAGGAATATCACGTTTTGGTATCCTCCCTCCCTCCTATACTAACTAAAAGGTAACTGTTGATATGATAATGAAAAATAAAATCAAGAAGCAACTTGCTTTTCATTTCTTAGAAGGATCAGTTTCAAAATGATCACAGAATCACTTGATTGCTCTACAAGATATACAAAGGAGCTATTTCAGAGCAGGTTTTATGTTTATTTTGTATACCTTTGCTATTGTTTCATAGCTATAACACTGACATTACAGATGTAATATTTTAATGTAATATTTTAGAGACATAGAAATAGCCTTGCTAGAGGAGAGGGGTGGATAGGTTGAGCACAGAGGAGTTTTAGGGCAGTGAAACTATGTCATGTAAAGGATAATTTTAGCTTCATATTCTGTATGATACTATAATGGCGGGTGCATGCTATTACACATCTGTGTAAATCAATTGAATGCAAAACATCAGCAGTGCACTCTAATGTGAACAATGGACTTAGGGTGATAATGCCGTGCCAACGAAGGTTCACCAGTTGTAACGAATGGGCCATCCTTCTGCATGATGCTGATTGTGGCGAGCGTTGTGCATATTTATGGGCAGGGTGTAAATGCAAACACTCTGTACAGTGAACCAAAAATTACCCTGATAATAACATCTATTTAAAAGAAAAACATATTCAATTTTAAAATGTGGTCAGAGATTGTTTTTTAAAAATGCTAGCAAAAGGGCTTTCTGAGAATCCTGAGCTTCTTACAAAAATGCTCCACAGGCAGGCAAATAGCACAAATGTGTCAGGTATAAAGATAAGAGGAAAGTTAAAAAAAATAAAAGTTATATAATACAACTTAGAAAAAGGAAAACTTTTTAAAAAGCTAATATTTCCCAAGCTGTGTCTGTCTTCTAATTATAGTCACATAACATTGATAGGAGAATATAGCTAAGGAGCAGAAAAGAAGATGTTAAGCAATTGGCATGTGTAGGTGTATGGAGCTTGAAGCCTGCAGTTGCCATTACTAATTTGTTACTAATAGGCAAAAACTGATTTGCTACTAATACGCTCTTCGGCAGGTCTGTTCACTTCTTTGGGGCTTGATTTCTTTATCTACAAAATAAGGGAGTTGAAAGCTTGGATTAAATTAATGCTTCTTTCTCCCCAGGCTCAGAGCTGGGGCGCTTGAAGCACCCACTATAAGTTAAAATCTCTTTGAAGTCTCAAACTCTTGTCTTAATATTCTATGCCTGGTCTATGAATTATATATTCATAAAGCTGTTTAGAGAAAAATGGCTCTGGTAACACCAACCAGAGCTTCTTTCTCACCTGCTCTGCCACTTACGCTCCCTATCTGCTCAGTGCTTTAGTTTCCACATCAACAAAATGATGATAAATAATAGCAACTACCTCATGAGGTGATATTTGATATTTCATAGTTAAGTGCTAATAATGACAGTGATTTTCATTATTACCATGATAGACCCTGGTTTTGCAGTTCTTACTATGAGTTCCCTTTCCTCAGGAAAACTGTGCACCAGTTCTGTTTACTCACTAATCCTAGCCTATATAATAAAAGCCTAAAATGCTAAGTGTCCAGTCAACTGATAGGCTGTTAAACCAATCAACAATGTAATATGCTAATGATATGCTAAGACAACTCAATCACTCACTGTGACGTGCACTGACCACCAGGGAACAGACTCTCTGACCAGTAAGTTAGCTTGCTGCTGGGGTCCAACTGATCAGGACTGAGGGAGACAGGCAGGACATGCCCTGGAGCCCTCCTGCAGTGTCTCCTCGGCTGGTCAACCTCCCGTGTCTCTTCCCAAAAGGGTCTCTCAGCCTGGCCTGTGCCCTCTCACAATCTGGGGGATGTTGGAGATCAGGTTTCAGCCCAATCGCACAGGCCAGACCGAAGAACCCCACTGGTGCATGAATTCATGCACCAAGCCTCTGATGTTTAATAAAACTCTAGCAATAAATATTTGAAGAGAGTGGTGTGTGTTTGTTTAGGTTACTTACATACAATACAAACAAAAGATTTGCACACTATAATTATATATTTGCTTCCAAAATTGCATTTTTGAGTAGGAGAGAAGGTTATGTGTAATCTTCAAAAGAAAATTATAAAACATCAAGAGAAAGCAATCTCTGTGGTATTATAAAAGGATCTAGAGGAAACTCAATTGTAATATTAAAATATTAGATTTCCTAACTTATATATCAATTTGTCAAATGATTTATATTATTTAATAATAAAAAGCATTAATATATGACAGTCCTGGCTGATTTGGTTCAGTGGTTAAATTGTGGGCCTAAAGACCAAAAGGTCTCAGTTTGATTTCTAATCAAGAGCAGGTACTTCAATTGCAGGCTCCATCCCAGACCCCTGGGTTGGGGTGTGTGGTGTGTTGGAGGCAAAAATTGATGTGTCTCTCTAACATTGATGTTTCTCTTTCTCCCCTCCCACTTCCTCTCCATGCTCTCTAAGAATCAATGGAAAAAATAACCTCTGGTGAATATTAACTATAGATATAGATAGATATAGATAAGATAGAGATAGAGATAGAGATAGAGATAGAGATAGAGATAGAGATAGAGATAGATAGAGATAGAGATAGAGGTAGAGATATAGAATAGATATAATATTAATATAAATATATATTTAATATATTTTTGAATTGTGTATACCCTGGGAATCCTTTAATTGTAATTTACTGCATATGTACTAGTACATATAATTATACTACAACTATTATATAGCATTAGAATAATAGAAATTATTATAAATTTTGTGTTTCTTTTGAAATAATTCTCTTGCTGTTCTCTTTTTAAAGCACATTCCATTTCATGTTTCAACTAGTTTCTGTAGTAGTTTTAAAAAATCAACAACTAAAAATATTTTAGAAAACAGACTCTAGAAAGTAAACATTTTTTTGTATTCTGACCTTCACTCAGGATTTTTATGATTGTTTTCCACCTAAATATATAGAAAATAGATTATATATAGATAATTTAAGGAGATAAAAATCATGAAACTTTTATTAAGCTGATTATTAATCCATTTAGGGTGTTTTTAGATCAATAAAATTTAATGATTACAGGTTGTTATGGACTTTTCAGATAGTCTCTCCTTTTTAAAAATGGAGATATAGTTAAAAAGCAAAACATATAGCTTGGTTTCCTAATTAAGGTAAATGGGAAAAGAGATGGTAGTTAAATGTTTACATTATTTAATTCCTTTTTTGAACGGGGCCATGGTTTTGTGAACTATCCCTCTCTCTCCCTAATAAATAAATTTTATCTGAGGACTTTCATGTGAGTGAAAGTTGCAATGCCAGGGAAACAGAATATAGCAAAACCTCTGAGAGAGAAAACAAAGGGTCACTATCACCTGGGGAGTGTCCAGAAGCTAGTGATCTCCCACAGTTAGAGAGAGGGTGCTGGGTTGGAATAACCAGGATGTCTACTAGGCACATTTTGCAGGGCAAAGTGCAAAAGGGGAGAGATTGGCATAAAGCAGACAACACTGGACACCCTTCAGAAAGAACGTGTCTTTTCAGATGAGTCTCAGTCATCACGTACATGAGAGAAAACCATCTACACGGTTCCTTATTTTATTTTTAAACAATGGCTCTTGGAAATTCTTCTGGTTTCTCCGCCTACCCAATAAAAATGATGGTCAAAGTCTAAGAAAAAAATTATATGTGATTTTTTAGCATTTTCTCCCAGAAGACTACCATCTGCATGGCCGAGGAGATATACCAACTGGCCAAAGCACTACTTATAAGTGCTTTCTTGGAATCAGAAACCTAACCCTGAGGAGTTGGGGAAGGGGGGCAAAAAACACCCTTCCCCCTTGAGCCCATCATTATTTCACAGAGGCTGAATTATATAAATATTCCCTGTACAGCTCATTAGAGGCTTTCTGGATCCCAGTTTCCACACAATCTTTCTCCTCCTACACAATCTAAAGGCTAACACCTCAGGGCTGAAGAGTCTTTTTTGCTAATGCAACTTTTCTTCCCCGGGTTGTTTGAAGGGAAATTGACCACCTTGGATTCTGTATGTGAATTTTTTTTTTTCTTTCTTAGCCAGTCATCTATGTCTGAAAGAAATGTCTGTCCTTCCTAGAGAAATTTTTCCAGCGGTAGATATTCCTAATTGCCTTTTACTGAGAACTGTTTCCTAAAAGAAACTGAATATAGGGTGGCCTCTGGGGCATCTATAGGTGAAAACCTCTTGGATCCCATCATTTAGGAGTTTGCTTACAGGCCAATGTCATCAATATTGTTTGAAAGCTTGTTGTAATTTGGACCTGGGGAACCCAGCAAAAATATCAATGTCATAATAAATCAAAATCAGTTCAGAAAGATGCATCTGCTTTTAAAAGTATGAAATATTACTTACTAGCTTAAAAAGTATACCAATAAATTTCACACAGATTTGTTTTTTGTAACATTAATAATTATGCAAAATCCAACAAAGTCTAGGGTCAAAAGAGGATAAGATAATGCTATGAAAAACTCACTACTTAAATATTGCAAAATTTGCTTTAAAAAAGACATTGAGTTCTAGTTATATCTAAAATTAACTCAGTATAACTAAGGAAAACATAAATTAAATGGATACTTCATGTATGGCTCAAACAATTCACAATCAAGTTATCAAATAACAGAATTCCCAGGTGTTTATAATATCCAATACCAGGAGTTTAAATTTAAATATTAATAGCTACAATGTTCAGAACCCTCATAATTGCAGCAATTGGATTAAGTGCTTTATACTGTGCCATTTTTTGACTCCTCATTGTACTCCTAAAAGCTAGGTGGTTAACCATTGGGTTTGAAAAACATAGAATCCATTATTTCTTCAATATCATGAAGCAATATATTAAAAACTTATTAGAAGGCTCACAGAGAAAATTAACACTAATATGGTGAGGACTAGAAGAGATCAACCAAACTATAGAGGTGCATAACCCTTGGACACAGACATAATATATTGTAGTGAAGGCCTAGAGGGTGGGGTGGGGCCAGGGTGGAGGAAGGTAAAGTGGAGGAGGGGGAGGGGGTATCTGTTATAAAGTAAAAAATAAAACAAAAATCTCTGAAATAAAAAAAATATATTATTTGGATGAAAAAATATGCCTCAAGCATTTGATTCTAATTGAAACTTAATAAAATGATAAATATCTTTCTCTCCCTACCAGAATTCAGGACTAGAGAAGAGTTGTTTGTGACATACATATACTGAAGAATGATATTAACTAAATCCATTACCAGCCCTACCATCTCTACTCACAACAAAAGAATATTGAGAATCTTACCTGGGATTATGGTTTTAATTAGTGTTTTGTTCTCAATAATCACCTAAAGCATTATGTTAAGAGAAGTGAGCCAGTCAGAAAAAAACAAATATCACATGATCTCATTCATTTGTGGAATATAATGAACAACATAAACTGAAGGGGAAAAAACAAACAAACAGATCCAGAGACAGAGAAGCATCAGCCATCAAACCTCAGAGGGAGGTAGGGGAGAGATCAACCAAAGGACTTGTATGCATGAATATAAGCCTAACAGTGGTCAGCAACCTCATTAGTCAACAGAGCCAAATATCAACAGTACAATGATTGAAATTTATTTTGAGAGCCACATTTTTTAAACTTAAAACTTCTTCTAATGCCCCTTCTTCAATATAGACTCACCAAGGCTGTGTATTTTGTATAAAAGCCACACTCAAGGGGCCAAAGAGCCACATGTGGCTTGTGTGCAGCAGTTTGCCAAACACGGGCCTAAACAATGGATACAGACACCAGGGGAGTGAGGGCATGAGGGGCGGTGGGAGAGTCAACAGGGGAAAAGGACACATAGCTAATACCTTAATCAATGAGAGAGAGAGAGAGAGAGAGAGAGAGAGAGAGAGAGAGAGAGAGAGAGAGCAGAGTCTGGAGAAGTTTCAAATGAGAAGCTTCCATTGTCCTAGTGATGTTTTACTTCTGGGCATTGAGGTATGACTGTCCTTAAGGAGCATCATCACATTGTGAAGCTAACCCAAGCCTCAGTGTCTAGTTTTTATTAGGGCTCATTACTTAGGCAAGACTGACTGATTGATCAAATAATTGATTTCCCTTGTTTTTGAGCTCAGTCCCTAGCACCTTTTTCTCTAGAAGTCTGGGGGATATCACTCTCTCAAAAGGCTCACAGTGATTCACCTCATTAGCATAAACAACCATCTGAGGTTAGAGGGGCCTACCATGAATAACAAAGACACTTCTATCACTCAGGAAATTCCAAAGTTTTAGAAATAATGTCCCAGAAGCCAGTGACAAAGGCTTCCTCTCTTTGAGGAAGGGCAGATCCTCCACTAAATACCATTCCTGAAATTATCAATTAATTTTATCTAAATCTGCATTTATTGTTAACTTATTAAAAGTATAGGAGACTCATGTCTTTTATTTCTCTCTCTCTCTCTCTCTCTCTCTCTCTCTCTCTCTCTCTCTCTCTCTCTCTCTCTTTCTCTGTCTCTCTTTTGTGGCAAACAGAGTATCGAGGCAGGTGGTTGGAACTTAAGCAAGTAGCCACTCAGTACTAGCATGGCTTTGCCAGTTTAATTTATGAAACATGGAAACTTATGTATAAGAGACAAGAGATGATTGCTCATCTCATTTGACCCTGGGTTACCTCATCCATAAAAGCATAATAATCATATCCCTTGATAGGATCAAAAATTGTAAGAGATAATGTATGTGAATTATAAATAATGCTCAGGAAATGACACTTATTTGTGGCAAATCAAATGATCAGGTCTGCAAGAGACAGGCATTGGATCACACTTATTTTCATACATCCCATAATATAAAAAGCAGACAATAAAGAAATTTCTAATAATGAATATATTCTATGCATAGCAAATATAGTCAGAGTATTGTTATGAACATATGGAGATTTCATAGATTTAAAACATTATGTACTCTCAAGGCTTTTTATAATCATCAGTTTGAAGAAGCAAGCTCTACTTGCTGCAGTCAGTTGGTACTAGTGAACAAGAGCCAACCATGTATCATTTTTTTCAATTCCCCATCAATGAAATCACATGGGTACCCTAAAATCAGCCATATTCAGAATATTTACACCACAACCATCTGTAAGTTTTGAATATCAATCTCTTCCTTATACTCCCCCTCACTTCCCAAAGAGCCAATTGTTAAAATTTACCAACACACTTCTGGATATATAACAAACAATAGAAAGATGTAAATTATGATTGTCATATAAGAGAAAAAATGTTCCACTGTGCACCTGATAATCCCTGGGATTTTCATGTGACATTAATAAGCCTATTTCCGAGGGGGGGAATTTTATATAATTGGTATAATTGAATAGAAGAAAGATGCGGGATATGGGTATGATGAATAATGTGAAATAAGGTACATTAACCAGAAATACATACATAATTTCAATTAGGGTAATTAGAATATTTGGCTGTACTGGAGAGTGCAATTAATGCTGATCCTATTTACAGTTTAAAAAAGTGAGAGAGAGAGAGATAGAGAAATCAGGGTTTGAATGCATAAAACATTCATTGAATTACCAGCTGAGACATGACATTCAGGTACATATGTAGAGGGTGTGAGAACATGTAAAACCACAAAAAATGTTAGAAGAAAAATTAAACTGTCTCCTCTGTGCAATACTGATGATAATAATTTCAATGGACACAATATTGTAAGTTGAGAATTTTGCAACACTTCAATTTTGAAGCCACATCAAAAGCTTTGGAAATCCAAACAATGTAAAAATATGTGAAGAAAGGGGAAAAGGAGAAAGGAGGGAAGAAAGGATCCAAACTTGAATGAAAAGCCCCTGAATTAGTTATATCTACAGAAATCAAATAGAGCCCGGTATTATTTTTTCCTCAGAAATAGCCATTATCTTTAAAACAATTCTTTCAACAGAGAACCTTCAAAGTTTTCTTTCAAATGGGTAATATGTTGATGGAGGAAATGGTCCAAACAGATGGTTGTTAGGTTGAGAGAAAATATTCACCAGGGATGAAAGTGTTTGCCTGTTGTTCTCTGATTTCCTCTTGAAAATTAACATTGGTATCACTCATCAAACCCATCCATCTCCCTTTTCCTTACCTCACTAGTTTTGCAGCTCACTTTCATTTTCTAAAGTAACAGTTTTCACATGTCACATTGTATTGCTGTTACTCTCAGGTTCCACTATCCATTTATTGATTGATCATTGTTGTTTATAGCTTTTTGTACCAAGCATATGTTTTTCTAAATCTGCAAGCTGTATTTCCTATTTATGATATCCTCTGTGTTTTCTAAGAGAAACCTCAGTTTTTATATAATTATGATATTTTGGTAGCTCTCTTCCCTTTTTAACATAAATTATGATATCATAAAATTAGAAACCAAAATCTTATTACAGAACATCTAATCTTATCTTGTTTAATCAATGGGAAAAAACCCACAAGATGTTAGTTGACTTGTTAGGGTCATGTAGCTCATCAGTGGAAATTCAACATTCATGGTGTTCATTCCCAGTTAATTAGAGATCTTCATTTATTTTTTAGTTTTAAGCCCTCCTTTTTTGTTGCTTATGTATAAATGCAATCTTTATTTATACTAAGGTGGATTTCAGATTGTAGAGTTTATTTTCCAATCCACAAAAAGATATACTTGTGGAAAGTCAACATGTAGTCAAGACTACAAGGTAATTAAAACTTTTCATTTTAAATTGACTTCAATTCTAACTATAACCCCAAATTTCCAAACATAGTCAAGCAGTGATCTTTGTCACTCACATCTGTGATCCAATGGCCCTGCAGATGTGAAACTGTGTGTTGCTATGAAAGAACAGCTGGGATCAGTAATTAGTCAAGTCAGCATGAACTCAAGCACTAGAGACTAGAAAGTCTCATCTCTTTGGTAGAGAACTCTGGGAAAGGAAGCAAAGGGTCAGCTAGGAGCAGGAGTGGCCTCAAGAGTGACACAACTGTGAGCATAATTAGACTCATCTGCTACTAGCACATGGAAATTCTGTTTTATCCTTGCATATATAAAATCTGGCTATCAGCAGACCAGTTCTTAATCCTGCTCCCACATGATAGAGATCCAACTCATTCAGGTCAAATGCCTCAGATAGACTAAAAAAATGGACCCTGTGTAGAGAATGCAAGAAGTGAGTATGTTAACTAACCTGAGACTTTGAGAGAAACACATGAGTTTTCTTGGTGATATTTAATTTTCCCCTATGCAGTCAGTAGCTGTCTATAGTTTGGCAGATGAATAATAGGAGCCATTTATCACCTTCTCTAGTTTCAAACAAAAAAGAGCATTAGGCTGAATTGAGTGTGATATCATGGTTAAGTAACACAACTCAAAGGTGACAAGAAATTCAACTAAGCTGGAGCACAAGTTTGACGTTAGTTCATGAATTTCAACTGTTGAACTTAAACACAGAAGTGTTGGTCTAACTACTATAATTTATAGGAATTATAAAATAATAATTATTCTTAGAAATACTTCAAACTATCCTAAGTTAAATACCCTGGGGACCCTTATTCAAGGGTGGGACTATTTCTTGTAATCTTTCATTTTGCCAGGTTCTCATTAGTACCTATGAGATAAGTAAAAAATGATGGCATAGTTGATGATGTGATGATGAAACATTAGCATTGCACTGAAAACACTGAAGGCTGCTTGTTTCCTTACTGTTTGCCCAAGAGTTACATCACTGATGAAAGAAACTAAAAACTGTCCTAATAAGACAAAAAAGGATAAACTCACAGGTTTAGCAAAATAAAAATAGTGGGGTAAAGGCCAGGGCGTGGTTGGGAGCAAGGAGGAGAGGGCCAATGGGGTCCGAAGGGGGAATATCTATAATACTGTCAACAATAAAGGTAAATTTAAAATACACACACACACACACACACACACACACACACACACACACACCAGCATTTCTATTAGGGCATCATGAACAAAGTTAACAAATATAAACAATCAGGGAGAAAATATTGGCAACATACAGTATTAGGTATTAGTCAGGGTAGACTCCCTGACATTTCAAGCAATCTTAATAGCTCAGTGTTTAACACAATGACACAATGACTGGGTCCATTTTGCTCCCGGAAGTTTCCAATCAGGAAAGCACTATTCCATGCACTCAGCTTTGCATCTTTTAGTGCCCTTGAGTCCTACATTGCATTTTCTGCATTGTTTGTTGCTATTTCTTAAGCATGGCATTCATCCGTCTCTTTAAAAATTGAAACTTATGCTCTAGGGTCTTTTCTTGCCATGAATATATATGATTTGTATTGATTTCAGAGAGGAAGGGAGAGGGAGAGAGAGATAGAAACATGAATGATGAGAGAGGATCATTGATTGTTTACTTCCTGTATGCTCCTTATTGGGGATCTAACCTACAACCTGGGAATCAAATTCTGACCTCCTAATTCATAGTTCAATGCTCAACCACTAAGCCACACTGGCCAGGCTCTGGTGGGATTTTTATCACAGTAGCTGGGATTCTGTCCAAACCCTGCTTAGAGGTCACCCCCTCAGAACCCTCTGCCCAGTGGGCAAAATGATTCATTTAGCCTGATTAGATTCACCCCCGAGAATGTTTTTTGTTTTGTTTTGTTTTGTTTTGTTTTGTTTTGTTTTGTTTGTTTTTATTCTTGCCATACTTATCAGGGAAGACTGTCTCTATCTTTCCTAACCCTTAAACCAGTGCTGAAAAGATGTCAAGTCAGATGCTGTTGATATCACTGTACTCACTCTATGATCAACTTCTCTGCAGAAGGAGACAGTGAACCCAAGTGAAAAATAATAGAGTCCATAGATATGGGAAGTGGAGAAAGAAAAAGGTTCCTGAAAACACAAAAAGTAAGATTTCTGAGTGGTGTCCTGATAACTATTATTTTTGTAGGAATGATCATAGTACTACTGATGACGAATAGCATCGTTGTAAACAACGAGTAAAATAAGATGAGTATTTAATTTCCTAGTAGTGTTTTTAGGCAAGGCTGCCAAAAATAATACAGAGAGTGGGTGCACATGCATTTGTTCTATAATAAAGCCCAACCTTTTGATTCTAGTGAAGCAATAATTTAGAAGCATGATTACAGTAGTAGGACTCAGTGATCAAGAGTTCTATTTCCAGATTTACTGGTAACATTGTGACTTTGGAAATGTCCCATTATTTTTGTGACCAAGACTCAATGTCCTCTTCTATAACATGAAGCAGTTAGGTAGCAGTTAGGACTCCAGAGTTTTTTAGAGCTCAGCTTCTGTGAACCTGGCCAACTTTAATGAGTGTTCAGGAAGAATACCAGTTGTTCCAGCTTGCAGTCAGAACTGAGGAATAAGAAAGAATGAAGGGTTCAAAGGAGCTAAGGCACCTCCCTCTGACTTGGCCAGCCCAATGGCTCTGATTTGGTTGAGATGTTGCTTGAGGAACAGCCAAGCTAATTTAGAACTCTATGAAGTAAACTGCAGACTTTCCAAGGATTGCTGTTGGATGTCCCAGTTATTTCTAAATCTGTTACAAGAAGATAAATAAAGGATGAAAATGGGCAACTCCTCTCTCATAGTTCTCAACCAGAAAAATGTGGAAGCTTTAGAAAGGCCCCAGGCTCATTTGCTGCACAGGTTAAATTCTGAAACTTAATGTGGTGGCCACACAAGGAGGAATGGAAGTGGTGTGGAGACTCCAGGCCAGTCCGGCAGCAGCGATCATGTATTTGCTGCTAAGAGGTCCGCACAGGGATCATCTAGCCCTGGGAAAGTTCTGAACTAAAATCACTCCTAACTGGCAGTAAGAACTTGGATGAAGATGGAAGAACTAAGCTGCAAGAAAAATCGAGAAGTTTACCTGTGTGGCCTTGTCTGCTCTCCACAGACACCCAGTGCTCTCAAAGGGCCATAGGCCACCAGCAGGATTCTGGAGTCTTCCTGCTGGGCTGAAAACTGACCTAAAAATAAATGTGTATTTGTTTTATTCTGTGTGTGTGTGTGTGTGTGTGTGTGTGTGTGTGTGTGTGTAAAACCTGAAAACACCACACATTTCCATTTCTGTGCATTAGTCAACCATTTTACTGGTAACTTATTCTCTCTCTCTTTCACACACATACACACCCCCCCCCCACACACACACACACAATATGTAAGACAAAGTTATGCTGTAGTGCTAAAAATTTACTAAATTCTACTATTTAGTTCTACCAGAAGTTCTATTTGCAAAGACACATTGCAAAGACTGAAGGGCACATGTGCAAGCACCAAAGCTTGGGAATCACATAACATTCAATAGGAGGCTTTGGTAGAAAATTATCTATCATGTTTTGATAGGAAGGAAGGTAGTGTATACACATGTCAGTCTACAGTAATATTTGAACAAGTAGACAAGAGTTTTATTTTAATCATATACATCACCATCAAATATTTTAGCACTCATTTAATATAAAATAGCATGTAAAAAAAATATAGAAAAACTTTCTATCAAGGCAGGAGAGGGGAAAGTTGGGGTGATTGAAGGAGAAATAGAGGGGTACACCTGCAATAATGTCAACATTAAAAATGTTTGATAAAAACAATTTTGCCAAAAAATAGCCCCAGTATAAAATAAAACCTCAAAAATATGGTCTGATCTAAAAAAGCAATTTATAGGCTATATTCATTAGGGCATGATGTTTGGAGCACTCGTTCTGAAAATAAACTATCTAAATTCTAATTTCAACTGTGATATTTGCAAGCATTAGACCTGGCCTCAATTTCCTTGTTGGTAAAATAGTCAAGATGGAAAAAATAGCTTCCATTTTATGGGGTCCTTGTGAGGTGTCAATGTATCCAGCAAGGTGACAATAAATGAAATGCTGGACCAGAATTGGACTCATTGCTAGATCTCTTACAGTGCTTGTAGTGCAGATTAGAAAATGTGATTCTATATGAAAAGGACTAACTCCTGGGAACACAAGAGCAAGAAAGACAAGACTGTATCATTACACAGGAAATTATAAACAGGGTGTTTATAATATTCATTTCTTTACTCTTTGTACATATTGCTCTTAAATTGTCCCTTTTTTGTTATTAAGGGACTGCATCGGAAGAACTTCCTCTCTCAGCTTGGCTACCAGAAATTTTTTTTAAAAAGTTGTTTTAGTGTTTAAAGGAAAAATGCCCTCCACACTTCTCCCCTTTTGCTCCTTGTATATTAAGCTTATTGTAATAAGAAGAGAAGCCAAGAAATTGAAAGCCCAAGCAGACCACAACAGAAAATGGATCTGCTCCTATTCTCCATTTGAAAACTCTTACAGTGTTCACCTTAAAAATTCTGAGTTCAATTCTTTTAAACCAGATAAGATTTATTTCAAGTACCTTACATTTAAGTCATACATATCACCTTCTCACCATCCCTATCGAAATCCTGCTTCCATACTGTACTCAATCTTGGAGGTTGAGTTTAGATCCAGGCATAAAATAGTCTAATTAAATGAACTGAAAATAAGATATAAAAATCTTAAACTTCCCAGAGACATTTCAATTTTAGATGAGGTGGTTTATTAATAGCAATGAACCTCTACTTGATGAAATGTCAGGCTGTGTGATAAAAGGAAAATGGAGAAACTAACATTTATTGAGTCCATTATGTAGCAATACTTTAAAATAAGCATAATAAGTATATTTTTTGAAGAAATTTTAAAGATTCAGAGCAGTTAGAAAATTTATCTTAGTCACACAGACTGTCATTTTTATAAACAATTACTCCAGTGTCATGGTACAATAGTGTGGCACCAGTTTCCTCAGTGTAAGTTCAGTGATAATCTTTTGGAACAAGGTCCAATAAAAATGAATGCATCAAAATGAAAATATATTTTATTGATAAAGGCATAATATCTGTTTTTCAAATATAGTGAGGGATATAGAAGTTTAATAACATGTTAAAATGAGAGAAAATTGAGCCAATTTCATTGGCTGATAGAGTAAAGGTCCATTTTGTTGACCTTTCTGTCATGAGTATGTAACTTTCAACTTATATAAGAGATGGGACAAAAATAGGCTCATAGTTGTGAGTATCTGGAATGCAGAGTTTATCTTGTATTATTATTTTTAATTTATTGCATCATTTTCCATATTAAAAACTGTAAGGGTACTTTTGCTCTACCCTGTATTTATTAACTTTTACATTATGTTATAAGGTAGGACATGTGTGCTAATATTCATTATTGGGACTTTCAATGGTCTGTTTATATTATTGCCTTTTCTGTTATGGAAATTGTATGTTGAATAATCAATATTTCCCTCTGTGCTGCATAGAATCCAAAGATATGTTCTACTGACAGCCTCCTTCACTATTGCAAAGTGATTTCTGTAACCATGATATATTTTTATATTTCCAATATGCAACAATCAAATATATGAACACACCGGGTTGTTCAACTTCATGTTATCTGATATAGACATTTATCTTCTGGTTGTCAGAAGCTTTCATCTTCATCCCACACATGTGGCATTCAATGGTCGGAGCCAAATAGGAAAAGCATAAAGTTCCTTCCTCAATAATGTTTCCTGATTACAGAAAAGGTCCCTCAATAAGATTTTCTTACTAGGAGAAGCAAAGAAAGCTCAGAAGAGAAGCATCAAACGAACTGACCAACTACAGCGGGAATGCTGGAAGGGTTGGGGTGGGGGTGGGGTAGAAAATCAACCAAAGGACTTGTATGTATGCATGCATATAAGCATAACCAGTGAACACAAGACACTGTGTAGGTGGGGGTCAGAGTGGAGTGAGAGCATGTGCCTCGGGTAGGGGAAGGTCAATGGGGGGAATTAAAAAGGAGACATATGTACTACTATTTGTAATACTTTAAACAATAAAACAGAATTACCAAAAATAAGAAAGTTAACTATGTACTAACCATTTAACGCAGTAGTCTTACCCTTAGATACTTGCTAAGAGAAATAAAATGTTCTGCCCCTCCCCCCCAAAAAAAAGAATAAAGAAAGAAAACAGTCTATTAAATAGAGAGATTTTGTCAAGGAAGATACTACATAATGACTATCATTATTAAAATGCCAAACGATGTATATGTATTTTTTAATTTGATCAACATTACATAAAGTTTCATTGAAAATGCCCTGTTCTCTAGTTTTCAAGGTGTTTCTAAGAAGGGGCACAACACTTAGCAGAGTGCAAATTTCACAGGTGATAGTTTCCTCTTCCAGTATTTGGAACTACACTACAAGGAAAGCACATTAATACAATCAATCTCCGATGATGTTCTACCTACATGGTTCACCCTCCTCTGTACTTGTTTACTTTGTGCTTACAGGTGTGAAATTACAACATTGTGTTTTCTTTTTGTCGTTTGCATTGTTACAGGAACATTTCAAAGGATGGAGCAGTTTCACTAAGTAAATGGCAAGTACCTAAACTCAACAACAGATGTGACACTTCACATCCATTTACAAAAAAAACATGGCAAAACAGAGCCTGTTCATCTAGGATGTTTCTCTTCTTCAGTTTAACATTATTCCATAATTTATTTTTTCTATCAGAATAACTCATTTTATGACATTTGTTTGTTATTCTATTTGGGGAAAGGTTTGGAGCTTTTGGAATCTGAGGCAACATATGGAACATTTTCCAGATACCAAATCTTTCAAGGTAACAATCCTTCAGTAGCTTCTGCATTTTAGCATTTGGGTTCATCACTTGGAATCCGTGCTTGCTATGCCACCAACCTGCAAGAGAATTTCTTGAACATCTGTCCCATTTTTATTGATATTCTGGAATTCAAGGGAGCTATCAAGTGTTGTTTTCTGTGGCCTCTCTACCAGAAATACATTTATGGCCTTGCTCGGAGCAAAGAGACTCAGTATTTTCCCCCCCTGTTTTATTTATTTTATAATGGCTGTATGGAAACAGGATTTTTTTAGTAGAATAATCAACTTGTCTGAAGATATCAAGTCTCAAGCTATAGCTAGTTTTTTTCTGTCTTTTTGTCAATGATTGGGGCCACTTTATCTATCATTGTTTTTGTGTTCTTGTTTTTTCCCCATTAATCCTCACCCTAGGAGAATGTTTCCCAAACTTTTGACATATGTGTACCCCTTCTATAATTTCATAACGCTGAGTACCCCTCGTCAAAAAAAAGGATGTACCGTATTTGCTGGCGTATAAGACAAATTTTTGGCCCTGAAAAATACCGTATTTGCCGACGTATAAGAGACTGGGCGTATAAGATGACCCCCTAACATTTCCACAAAAAATACAGAGTTTGTTATATACTTGCCGTATAAGACTACCCCCCACTTGGAGGCATATTTTTCAGGGCCAAAAAATTGTCTTATACGCCGGCAAATACGGTATTTTAATAACAATCAAAATATATTCATTTTTTCTCTTTTTGGTACATACACAAAATAATAATAAATGAAAAATAAAATTATTCATAATAAAATATAAATATAAGTTATATTATAAATAACATTTATTTGCACACTGGACCATCTCACGCCTCACAAGACTGTTTTGACAAGACTCATGAGAATGTAGAATTAGGCGCAGCTAAGCACTGTGCAGTGCATATCCCCACCAAACTCTTCCCGTACCCCTGGGGGTACTCATACCACATTTTGGGAAACACTGCCCTAGGGTATTTTTCATTTTTCCTTTTATCTTTTAGTGCAAGTGGAAGAGAGAGGGAAAGACAGAGAAACATGATGTGAGAGAAACATATTGACTGATTGCCTCCTGCATGCGCCTGGACCAGGGCCTGGGCTGGGGAGGAGCCTGCAACCAAGGTAAGTACTCTTGAATGGAATCGAACCTTGGATCCTTTCATCTGCTGGCCCACAATCTATCCACAGAATCAAATTGGCTGGTCACTTTATCTATCTCGACAGTGGAATAAAGTCTGTCACAAGGATGTGCCTGCTTAGACTGAACTACCATATTTGCTGGTTTATCAGATTAATTATATCAAAACTAATCCAACCAGTCTTGAGTCTAAAAATACAAAGGCATATAATAATTCTAAACCTCTGACACCTGTAATAATAGCTTACTGAATTCAGAAGTTTAACTCTAGAGACATAAATGAAAAGATATTTCAAGACAACAACATCAGTTATCCAATAAACTGCATTTGTTAAAAAAGGCATTTATAGATTGTTTATCTGTTGCAAATAAATCAAGAGAATTGTCACCTCACATGATGATAGTTGTCTAGCATGTAAGATGAGATGGTATCATAATAATATTGAGCTAGAGAGGTGATGTGTGTGTATATGGTGTTAGTGCCATTAAGTCTGCATGTTACCTTTAACCAATAGAACTCATAGTAATGTAGCTTCTAATTTTTTTGAACAGTCACTGAAGATACTACCCTATTAATAGAATCAGTGATTTTTAGAATATTTATGTTTTAATTTTTAAAAAGTTTGTTATAATTTTGAATGACTGATTGGAAGGTGAAAAGATAAAATAATAAATGGCATGAAAAGTACTCTTCTAATGTTTTACAGTACTAACCTGTATTAGTGACAGAATAATGTCAACAAAAGCAAGAGGACAGAGCAAAATTTAAATGCTGGAAAGCAGCATAGTTTTACCTCTAAGATTCTGAGTTTCCTTATGTCTATTTTCATATGTTATACTCAGAAAAACATCTTTTTTATGTAGTTTGTTCAAAATTACATAGCATTCAAAGTGACTTTTACTTCAAGGATACCCACAAACACTATTGGTAGGTCAATAAAAATATCAGATAATTAATGTGTACTTAATTCAAATACTTTTTTTTTTGCTTAATCTCTTACATTTTTATGTAATAACTTTTGAACATATAATGTATAAAAATGAAGTGATCCAAACAGGCCATGTTTATGTTTTTTAATTTAATTTAATTTAATTTAATTTTTTAACTACATTTTATTGATTTTTTTACAGAGAGGAAGAGAGAGGGATAGAGAGTTAGAAACATTTATGATAGAAAAACATTGATCAGCTGCCTCCTGCCCATCCCCTACTGGGGAAGGGCCCACAACCAAGGTACATGCCCTTGATAGGAATCAAGCCTGGGACGTTTCAGTCCACAGGATAATGCTCTATCCACCTAGCAAAACTGGCCTCGGCCAGGCCATGTTTATGTTAAGAATTATTATGTTTCCTTTCTTTGAATCTAGTTCTGTTAGCAGATTATATGAGATCAATGAATAACTATATCTAATGGGAGAGAACAATTAACATTAGCTTTCATAGATCCAGTTGACTAACAATATCTCCTATTTTTGAGTACTATTTCTGTGCCAAGCACTTTATGAAGCATTTTATGATTTATGGATATATTATACATGTGCAAACACACACACACACACACACACACACACACACACACAACTCAACCATCCGTCAACATTTATCCATCGATCAATCAGTCAATCAATCATCTTTACCTGTCTCTCTCTACACTCACACACTTGGATACATTTCTACATTTATATCTATCTACCTACATAATACACTTAATATAATCTCAGCCAAAGAGATATGAGTTGAAATAGGTTTGTCTCAGTGGATAGAGCGTCGGTCTGTGGACTCAAGGATCCCAGGTTCAATTCCAGTCAAGGGCATGTACCCCGGTTGCAGGCACATCCCTGGTAGGGGCTGTGCAGGAGGCAGCTGGTCGATGTTTCTCTCTCATCAATGTTTCTGGCTCTCTATCCCTCTCCCTTCCTCTCTGTAAAATATCAATAAAGTATATATTTTTTTAAAATAGCAGGTTTGCCCACCAGGGTAGCTCAATGGTTGAGCATCAATCTATGAACCAGGAGGTCAGGGTTTGATTCCTAAACAACGCACATCCCCAGTAGGGGGCATGCAGGAGGCAGACTATCAATGAATCTCATTATTGATGTTTCTATCTCTCCTTCTCCCTTCCTCTCTGAAATAAAAAAATACATATTAAAATAGGACAAAAAAAAACCAACCCTTATCTTCCTCTACACCTTAATCAGATATATGAATTATAGATCTGGTTTTTAAATTATGTGGAATTGAGATTATTGCAATAATTTAACATCTTAATTGTGTTTTAAAAAAAATAATTCAAAGTTGCAAATCATGAACTATGTATTATTTGAAACTGGATGTTCCAAGCATATAACAATGAACTCAGATGCATTAGCTCACTAACTTAGGAAAACAGCATTAAAAAGAAGTAGAAGAAAAAATAATTTCACTCCCTGTTTATTAACAAATTAAAGTCTCTTTGTGTGACTAAAGCTTTTTACTAAAATTAGAGTTTTACTCAAGCCAATTCAAAGGCAATGCTGGAGTCTATTGTTGCAAATACAATCAGCAGGAGCAATGTTAACAGTTCTCTGAGAAACAAAGTGTAGGGACTGCTGGCTCAGGAGCCAGCAATAGAAAAAAACATGAGAAGTAACAGGTAATGAATGATCTAGAATCCAAATAAAGCAATTTTGAAATTATGGTTTGACTAGTTCTCAAAAATCACAGCAGGAAAGACAGGCTCAGAGTTGAAAGACACAGCCAGCTTGTGAGAGTTCACTATGACTGCCATCAGGTCAATGTTGACCCAACTCCATAAAGTCTGACATTTATGTATAAGAATAGAACAAGTATTTGACAGGGGGACAGAGATTGGAATTCATATTCTGAGTTCAATAGAGCATGCCAGTGACCCAGGGAGAATTGTGCTGTCTCTGCGCTCCAAATGGAAGAACTACAGTAGTGGGCTGTCTGCCAGCTAGCCGTGGGATGAAGCTCTGAACCCTGGAAGCACTTAACCTAAAATTACACAGGTTGATGTATGGTCAGAAATAATAAATAAGATGGTAATAAACCATAATTTCTGCTCCAAATTGCAAGCAAATTCTCACTGTCAGTAAATCTAACCTTGGGGCAGGGGACAATGGGAGGCAGAGATGGCGTTCAATGAAGAATCAGAACCAAATAACATAATTCAAGCCATAGATATCTGTGGGACTTAAGAAGTTGACAGTTTCCATTTGTCAATTATGCCTTAATGAGTTGAGGAGGAGGGGGACTATTGGAAATGTCTAGACCTGGCTCCATATGTAAGACATGCCTACTTCCTCGGACATGAAAAAATGGCAAGGGAAACCAGTACACAGATTCCCTAAACTCAATGTGTCAGCACAAGACACAAGACCCTTCCTAAGGCAACGTTGAAAGTTCAGACTGGAAGCTGCATTCTTCATTTACTTCTCATCAGGAGATTGGGTCAATGTCATTGGACCATTGCATCATAATGCCCTCTATAGTCATTCCTGACCTAATGGTAGGTAAAACCTTGACATTTCCAAGGTCAATTTCAGACTGACTTTGAATATAGCAAAAATAAAAATATATGATCTGCTTATTCCTCATTTCCTCTCCATGATGAATATATTGTTGGATATTCATTCCTCAGACTGATAATTTCACTAAAAGGAAGATTAGTTAGTCTTTTATTGCATGATTTATTAGAGAAGACTGTAATACCGTGTTTCCCCGAAAATAAGACATCCTCTGAAAAGAAAACCTACTTACAGGTTTCCTTCTGAGTGAAAAAATATAAGGCATCCTCCCAGAAAATAAGGCCCCCAGGCTCTGTCTCAGAATGAAAATTAATTTACTATAAACTGGTTGCTAGGGCCGCCCCAACTGGAGTCTAGCAACCAGTGACATTATGCAGAGTCCTGACATCACTGCTGTGTGAATGGATAGAAATCAGCATGGAAACTTTGTGAAACCTAAACTGTAAGAAGTGACTTGGGTGAAGAATTCATGGGAGAAAATCACTGACAGTTGCATTGCAAATGCACTGAGAGCAGGCTACCTTGACAAGAAGGACTCATTTAAAGACAGTGCCGTTGCCAAACATGAGAGATTTGGTCCACTGATTCTGAAAGAAATGGAGTCACAAGAAATTCACCAGGAAATTCAGGAATTGGATTATGATGATGTTCCAGAAGATGATGACATGACTGTCACTGAATAAGTGAGTAAATTCTTGATACTGTAGGATTCAGTTTGTCTGTGTTGTGTGGTGTTGTGTTGTGTTGTGTTGTGTTGACAACTACTGTACTACCATGCTGTATACAGGTAATGAATTTCCTTTATTTTCATTTAACAATAAATGTGTACCGTATTCTTCTTCATGGAAAAATAAGACATGCCCTGAAAATAAGACCTAGAGCATCTTTGGGAGCAAAAAGTAATATAAGACACTGTCTTATTTTCAGGGAAACAGGGTAGAAACAGTTGGTTTCTACCTGAGGGCAAGAGCAGAGAGGAGGAGCAGGAGAAACAGGAAGAAGAAGAGGAAGAAGATAAAAGATTAATAGACAAAAAGAAGAAAGAAGAAGAGGTGAAGGGGTAAAATTCTCATTGGATAGTGTCATGACAATGGTACTTGGAGAGTGTGTATGTGTATTAAGCACAATGAACACTGTGGAAATATGTGATAGGAACACTTGATAAAATTATTATTGGATATAAAAGACATGGGATATAAGAAACATGATTTCTCATCCCAGAAATCAAAGATAATCTTGAAACTGCAAGAAATACATTTCCTAACCCTCACTCATACATTGCTCAAAGAGGAATCTGTGAGAGGAATTTTGATCAACTCACAAAATGAAGAAATAAAAGAAAAATACCAGGAGAAGATATAACACTTGTGTGAGGACAGAGTGATGAGGTTTGAAGGATACAAGATTAGTGCTTAAGAGGATTTTAGAAAATATGAACAGTGAGAAAAATGAAAAAGATAAAAGTGATTAGGAAAAGAGAAAAGTGACTGTGAGAATGTCTGTGGAGCTTCTAAATGGAATCTCATTTAAGAGATAAAATAAAGGACAAACTTGCTTTAATTACTTTTGGCTTCCACTGTCCCCATTTACCTTTAATTAGTGGTGTAAAGTTTTTCCCTGACATCAGATAAAATCTTTAAAAACACCCATGCACTTTGTACAAGAAAATAGCAGACTCATAGTTACCTGGTCACAGATATACTGTTTGTTCAGTATATATAATTTATAAGAAATGATATGAATCATTAAAGGTAAGTTGATTTAACAGTAAAATTTCCTTCCTAGAGCATCAATCTGATACCAAATGAAAATGCATAGCGGGAAATGAAGGTAGTTGGACAGTTAGAGTTTCCCATGTTTTGCTGCCTCTTTTTTCTCTCCCTCTCCTCCATCTGCCTTGGTAGCCAGTTCTGAACCCTTTGGGGTCAATATGACAGCTAAAGGGAGAAGAGTGATAAGAGCATTGAAAAGGTGTCCTTAAATATGTTTATCCCAAAATTTGGTTTGTACTCTGAGAGTGGCTAATACTTACGAATGCAATGTCTTTTTTCCTGGGTAGAATAATATCTAGTCCAGTAGGTCACTTGCTGTTTTTTAGTCCCAAAGCACTAAGCATTCATGTTCAACTTCTGTATTATCTCCCTCTCTTCTATAGGCAACCCTTTTATGGAGGGAGAAAAATGACTCTAGGCTGATTTTTTTCCCCAGTGTGATACACACTAATACATACCTGCCCCCAACAAATTCTGGAAATGCAAAGTCATCCCATTACATCACGTCTTTTCTGTAGCCATCCTTCTTTTGTTGGAATGGGTCAGGTACCAGTTTTCTATTATTCTGATGCAGAAAAAGGATCTGAGTAAAAATGTCCTTCACTAAGATTGAAGTGAAAGAGTCAGCTACTCCATTCCCCCCACAGGAAGCGAGATGAGGACTTATAACTGACCAATTACTCTTTGCAGAAGGGTATCTTCAACTCCAAGTCATTTCAGTAGCTTTATTTTATCCGAGGTCCCAAAGATTATACCACAAACTTTTTAAGTCTCTCTCAATGATATGTTTTTATTGATTTTTAGAGAGAAAGGAAGGTAGAAGGATAGGGATGTGTAAAAGCTGGGGGGAAGAGAGAGAGAGATGAGAGAGAAACATCTACTAGCATGTGTGAGAGAAACATGTATCAGTTGTATCTCACACAAACCCTAATGGGATGGAACCCAAAACATGGGTATGTGCCCTGACAAGAACCCAACCTATAATCTTTTGGTGTATGGAACTCAGCTCCAACCAACTGAGCCACACTAGCCAGGGCCATACCACCAAATTTGATTAATTTATTTTGGAAAGTTTACATATCGTGATTGGTGGTGGTGTCAGAGATTTTTCTCTTTTATTTTATTTTATTTTATTTTTAAAAATGTATTTTATTGATTTTTCACAGAGAGGAAAGGAGAGGGATAGAGAGCTAGAAACATTGATGAGAGAGAAACATCATTCAGCTGCCTCCTGCACACCCCCCCACTGGGGATGTGCCCACAACCAATATACATGCCCTTGACCAGGAATCAAACCCAGGACTCTTCAGTCCCCAGACCGACACTCTATCCACTGAGCCAAACTGGTTTCGGCCAATTTTTCTCTTTTAAAGATTCATTTAAATGTTCAATTTATTATTTGGTTAAACATTTTTATTTCATTTCTATGCTGAGAATCATTCAAAGAATTTTGCTTAACTATTCACAATTCTATACCTGTCAATCAGGTTAAACTTTATAGAGCCTCAACCATTTACTATGAAAATTCTAAACCACAAAACAGAAATGCATTATTATATTCATTAAATCAGCTAAGAAAACTGAGGCCAGAGAGGTAAAATGACTTTCCAAAGTCAAACAGCTAGTAAATTTAAGGTGCAAAATTAAAGAATGCAAAACAGTAGTGCAAAATAATTACTCCTAGTAAATTGGTATTTTTATTATGCCACACACACAAAAATTCTGTGAAGAAATGTCTGCAAACAGATTTGGAAAGATGAAATTATGAGTAGAATCAAGGCCATTCCACAATCTTATGCGATCCAGCCTGACCAATCATTCACCTTTATGTCTACAGAGTGTTTCCAGGGAAATATAGATAATAAATATTGGGAGAAAATCTCAGCTTATCGAACAATTTGCTCCATAAGACCATGGAATGCTCCAATAAAAGATGGAATATTAAGCAATTCTTCCTTGTGTCCAAGCCTATTCCACTAAATGCTTCATCGGCCCTTTCAGACAGACTTAGGTATTTGGATCTTTATAAATTTGATGTCAGTCTTCAAGATTTGTCTGAACAGTTTACAAATGTTGGATAGAGCAATAAATCTTTTCTGTAGTATTTTTTCCCCTCGTTTTGCTTCAGAAATGGGAGCACAGAAAAAATACACAGGAGAAAACCAAATGCTTAGCTCCTAAAGCTGGTCTTTCTAGCAAACATGTCTTTTTCCTCTACTTTATTTTTTAAAATGAAGTGATTTGTAGGAAGAGTGTCAGCTCCTTGTTCACTATAAATAATATATTTCCACGAGAGACTAAGCAGGGATATGAAAGACTCACAGGAATGTATATGGAAGAAGACAAATAAATTAAAAAGTTGACAGCATTTCCCTGAGTCAGAAATTCATTTCCATATTAAGGTTAAATACAACAACAGAGCTTTCATATTCTAACAATCCAAATATATTCCCTGCAAGAGAAAGTAGCAGAAGAAATGAAGCTAGCGTGCGTCTGCAAAGGATCTCTCCAGGAAGATACTGTTTCTATTCATCCTTTGCTCTTCTAAATACACCAGTCCTGAGACTTTAATCTCAGTGGACAGTAGATTGTCAAAAGAATTCATTTCACAGTGGGGGTGCAAATGAAGAAGGAGATACACGGATGTAAAAAAGTATTTGAAGATGTTTCAGAATGACTGAGGATTTTGCTGCACAAACTTTGATTTCAAATAGAGTCTAAATTAAGTTCAAATAAAAAAAGGTTCGTGTACCTTAAAATCATATTCTGCTACAGGAGAGACTGGTATAGTAGCAAAATCTATTCATACACTTTTTACAAAAGGCAACGGCAGTTTTTTTGTAGACCACTATGCAACCTTATGTAAGGTTTCCAATGGACCTCTGATTAATTGGCTGTTTAGTCCATGGCAGTTGCAAAACAATTTCTCTGTGTGGTGTCATCTTTCATTTCCCAAGAACACATGCAGTTATTTTCAATGTGGTTTTACAAAGGGAGTGTTTTTTCTCTCCCAGTCTATCTGCATCACGTACTGTATGGGAAGGGGCAGAATCTGTGTCTACTTCAAGAAACATGTTTATTATATAGGCAAAGGCAACACATCAAAATATGACCTTGTATGCAGTTGATCCTTATTATTCATGAGTTCCATATTTGTGAATTGGCATGTTAGCTAAAACTTGGTTTTAGCCCCCAAATTAATGATCCTGGTGCTTTGAAGAGCACTAGTGGACATGTGCCATCACGTACATGTTTACTATCCAAAAGTAAATTTGCATTGCCCCATGCATACATTCCCAGTTGATGGTAAATTTCCCAAAGACTAGACCATGTTTAGTATCTGAATTGGATTTTTCATTTTTATTTGTTTAAATGCTTTTATTGATTTTTAGAGACAAAAGGAAGGGAGAGGGAGAGAGAGAGATCAATGTGGGAGCAAAAAGACTGATTATCTTTAATGAGGTTCTAACAGAGTAATGTTGCTTTTCTTGCAACAAGATAAAGGTAAACCTGAAAAGGAGTTTGGTAGCATGGAGCTGCAAGCAATTATCATCTTATAATACGGAGGAATTAAAAACCACAATAAAAAAACCTGGGAAGGTATTTACATTCTCATATTTTTACATGAAATGCTATTTAAATACATGAAAATCCATTTGAATGAAGCATGACGTTTTATTTTTGCTTAATTTACAAGGAGGTAAATGTATTTAATACATACTCTATAGATTTAAGAAAGAAAAAATAATAAATAGGGGAATTTTTTATAGAAGTTAAAAGGAAATATATATGGCTTTACTTTGCTAGAGATTACTTTGATACTTTCAGTCAAAAGCCATAATAAATTCACAAACTGTCAAGCCCAGAAGTTAATTTTATAAGATGCTCAGAGAACAATAGTCTCTTATCAGGGGTTACTTACTATATTATGTATCTGTGTTTATATGTGTGTGCATGTATAATTAAATAAAAATTACCATATTTGCCGGCGTATAAAATGATTTTTTGGCCCTGAAAAATACGTATTTGCCGGCGTATAAGACGACTGGGCATATAAGACGAGCCCCTAACATTTCCACAAAAAATACAGAGTTTGTTATATACTCGCCATATAAGACTACCCCCACTTGGAGGCATATTTTTCAGGGCCAAAAAGTCGTGTTATACGCCGGCAAATACGGTATACATTAGTAATAAAGCTATCATCTTCATTTACAAAATAAAGAAATTGTTGGAAATTCCTGTGCTTCATTATATGCAGAACATGACAAATGCCAAGTGTTGCTTCTACTCTAATAGGTAGAAGCAGATATTATACATATATGTTGCAGATATTATGTTGCATATGCTATGCATATATCAGCTCTCATTCTCACAACGACCCACTTGAGTTATATCATCTTCATGTTAAAGACAAGAAAATAAGTCAGAACTCTTAAGAAATCTACTTAAAATTAAATGTTTAATAAGTGACTGATCTTGGATTTTAAAGCAATCCAAACTCTAACATTTTCCCTTTCTTAAATAAATCCTTTCTATAGAAACTTGACTTGTGAACTTATAACTTTAGATAGCTGTCCATAGAGAATGCTGCTTTTTAATCTTTGTGTATGACTGCAGAGTTTCTTAAACATGGTATTTAGGACAAGCCAATTATAGAAAAGAAAGATTTTTTAAAAATATTCCTGCTTGAAGAGGTTATTTGTTTTCCTTCTGCTCCAGGAACTGCTGTCAGGCCTGCCTGATATTTGGCTTACTTGTCCAGTGTGGGTAGTCATTGAAGGGTATCAGCCTGGGGACTTAATTTCTCACAATACATGGGCAAAGAGACAGTCTTTTTATTTCACTCCTCTAAGAATGAGAATAAACATGCCTTTGGATAAGAACTGTAATAGGGTGCTGTTATTCAAGGGAACAATGCTGCTATATAGAAATGCATTTTCCATTTATTTGCCTTCTTATACTTATAAGTATGTGGGTACACACTACACACCCCACATCTCCACCTACCCCCCACCTACCCCCCCACACACAGCATTCAATTTACATAATTGTTTGTGTGTGGGGGGTGAGTGTGTGCATGTGTTTTAATATCTCCTATCCTCTTTTCCCTTCTACCTGTAAGTATGGACACGTGATTCTTTCATCTGGCCATTTTTTTTGCAGGGTTCTTTGATATATACGCTATTTTTTTTCTTTTTATGTTTCCAATATTCTTTCTTTTAATACTATAATGGTATTAAAGTAATGAATTTAGACTATGTATATTCTGTATATAAACAACCATTTAGTAATATGCTGTTTCTTATTTTGGAAGAGAAATGGATTGCTTATAAGTGATGTCATTGCTGAGCAGCTTTCAGTTGATGCATTTTCTGTGGGTCAGTGGCCTTTAATAGGAAACATACCCTCAGAGTAACACAGACTGTGTGCTTTTACAACATCAAAACAGCAGGCCAATTCGGATGATCAATTTTTAAAACAATCATTTCAGTGCCCCAAAAAATCAAACTGGTTGGGTGGTATTTTAGAGATATTGTATAAGTCACTCATTGTTTTTAATATTTTCAAAATTATCATTACCTTTTAAGACTCAAAATAGCTATTTCTTGCATATCATATTCTCTTCTCAGTTGTATAAGACAACCTGGCAAGTATTAAATGCTGAAAGTCAACGATCAGAGATCTGAGAATACAAATATTCTAACTGGGTTTGAAGGTAGGTAGGTATTTAGTTGATTGAGGAATTAAACATATAACCATTTGATATAGGTTCTTATGAAAAGATGAGGTGACTTATAGCAACATTTATAGAAGAAGGCCTTTAGTATGCTGGTGTACAATTTGGAAATCACTGAAGTAGGAAACTTCATTTGTGCAGAAATCTCAGAGCAGCTAAGAGAGCTGCCTGAATTATATAGCAGCTTTGGGGGCAGAGTTGGGAATTCAAAGTGTCAAACTGGACGTTTACACTTTGAATAGGGAGCTATAACCCACACACTGGCTCTGCTGAGAAAGCTCCTATGCATGTGCTTTTCTGTTTAAATATATAAGGTTTACAAGACACTCTTGCCATCCAACCAAATCCCTTTCTCTCTGCATACAGTGGCATCAAATAGAATATTTGCAAACTTTCTAGGAAATACTTTGTTCTCTACAGATACCTTAATTCCTCATGCTAACTGAGGTTAAGGTATACAAATAATATAATTTATTTATTTATTTAATCCTCACTCAAGAATATTTTCCATTGTATATTAGAGAGGAAGAGAAAGGGAAAGCCAGAGAGAAATATTTATTTGAGAGAAACACATCAATTTGTTGCCTCCTGTATGCACCTTGACCAGAGCCCAGGCCAGAGAGGAGCCTGTAACCATGGTATGTGCCCTTGACAAGAATGGAACCCAGGACCCTTAGTCTGCAGGCTGATGCTCTATCCACTGAGAATAAACAGCTAGGTCCAAATAGGATACTTGATGTAGCAATTAGGAGCAAATATGTTTACACCCATTCATATAGATATCCCTACTTTCTCACAAAAAAAGCTCTTCATTTTGACATATTTATATAAATCATAGTCATGATTTGATTTTAAAAGGAATCGTATTATATGGGAGAGGAAATAATTCATAAATTTTAATGTGATCTCATGTGGCATTGAGCAGACATAGAAGACTCAGCAGGGAGATAGAACTGATTTGGCAGGTGTAATCAAAAGCAAACTTTATTTTTCTTATAACATCCCTAGGTGAAATCCCAGGTCATCCTCCCATATTTTCTTCTGCTTCTTAGTTGTTCAGTAATAAAAAGTCATCCCCCAGTGTAACATTAAACTTGACTCCCTATACAATATAAAGCTGTGTTTTTCTCCCCTTCCAACAGTGTATCCCCTTTTCAAAGTGGGAAACAGCAGGACGGAATGGGGTATGGCCAGTCTTCACTTCCTCTCTTGGTCTCCTTCTGCCCACTCCCCAGTGGCTGTTTGTGATCCATCAAAGTTCAAGTTCAACAGACAAAAGGAAAAGTGACTACAGCTGTTAGATATGGTAGATGTGACAAATAGATCCAGAGACATAGAAACATGAAACAGACGGATGAATGTCAGAGGGAAGGCAGGAGGGTGGGAAGAGATTAACTAAAGTCCTGGAGGCGGGAGAGGGTAGGTGCAAGGTGGAGGGGTCAATGGGAAAAAATGCAACATCTGTAATCCTTTCAACAATAAAGATTGAAAACAATAAAATGTGGCTAGTATGATCAATGAATTAATGTTAATGTTATTTGCTTTTAACCTAATACAGATATTCTCATATGACAATGCCTACAGCTAGTAGTTAGCTCAGCAGCATGGTGCCCATGTATTTGTGCAAATACCACCCTACTGGCCTATTTGTTAAAACTACCATCAGGACGCTTGGGAGATACTTTTCCATAAATGAAGACAGAATGCATATCAGCCCTATTGACATTAATAATTTGTGATTAATCAGTTTATGAAGACCTGCTAACAACAAAGAAAACAGAGAAAGATGAGTCATCTCTTTAGATTTTTTTTAACATAGGCTGAATCTAATAATTTCCTTTTTGAAGACCAGATAATTGACTAGATATTTACTTAATCTTCCTTAAAGGACAACCACAGTCTGTACAGGGATCCATCTTTGATCAGGGGAGATTTAACTTTGATTAAGTTAAATTGGCTCATGATTATGCAGTTCAGGGAGCAGAAACAAGGTTGCAGCCATGCTCCTTCAAGGGAAAGAGCACCAGCAGCTTGTGAAAGGGACTGAGGGGGGATTGATGTGGCCCCCATAAGTTTCAAGTAATAGAACTGATGGCATAGGAAGGATAGTAATAGGAGAAATAGCTGTGACAGTACTTCGATTTTCAAAACTGATAAACAACGTCTATTTTCTTATCTTCCAATCTTACCAGTTTTTCAAAATCATTCATGATTTTTATGTTATAACTTTTATTTTTTTATTTTTAAATGTAAAAAGAGGTGTATGTGTTGGCAAAGTTGAAAACATTTTAATTTTTTCTATGCTTTTATTAAAGTAATAAATAAAATTATAGTACAATTTGAATATATTTATCCAGTATTTTTACTATTTTTATTCAATCTATTTTCACTTAATTTGTTTCTCGTTAACTTTTCTTCAAAATTAATTTTTTGGTGGGGGAACCAACTTACAAGCTCTAATCATGACAAAATATTTATTTTCTCGGACCTCAGTTTCCTCTTCTGTTTAATAGAGATTAGATAGGTTTTTACATTTTTATAAAAATGGTAGTTAAGTAAAATGTACAAGTGAGTGTTTTCTCTGTGGTTCACTTCACTTCAATTAATTTCTTTTGTTTTTTCCTTTCTATTGAATTTATTGGGGTGACAATGGCTAACAAAATATACATGTTTCAGGTGTACAATTCTACAACACATCATCCATATACTGCATTGTGTGTTATCATCCTACTTATTTTAATGAGCTATGCATTTAATTAGATGTCATTCCAAGCATTCTTTAATGTTATAAGGGAGCCTCAGACTCATAGCTTCTAACGGATGCATGTCATTCAATCAGAGACTTAATTAATCAGTGTCCTGCTATTGGGCTTTTATCAGTATTGAAATGTGTTTTCATTTATCTAAGAAAAGGGCAGCACTCCCTAAATCACCACTTTTATAAGAGTTGTTGAGAACAAATTATACTAAACATGAATCAAATTGCTTAATTCCAGTGGAATAATTAAAATCTTCAAGGTAAAGACACATATATGAAATGGAGTTTGGCTGGTGACACTTTCAATCAAATGACTTTGATTTAAAAAAGAAAACAACAAAAGAATATGCATTGGAGAAATCTAAGAGCATCACATCAAACTTGGCAGGAAGTACAGTGACCAAATTAGAGACTGAAACCAATAAATGATTCAAGGAAATTTTTTCTCCATTTATTTTCTCTCAAATACATTTACCATGTTCTTTATTCTCCTGCTTCTTTGTGAAACAGCTTTGACTATCATTGACATATGGGCCAAAATTGACTCCCAGCTCAAACTTAACCTGATTTATGAGTTTAAGAACCCAACGGAGAGGCACTAAAACCCTTCTTTCTCTAAGTAGAAAACTTGGTTGCCTACGGAAGGCCTGGAAATAAAAATGGTAGTTGGCTATATTAAGTAGTCAAGCGCTTTGGACTACAAAACCCTGGTCCCACAATCTAATACCCACACCTAACGGACCATGAGTCCAGGCTCTCTGAAAAGGAGTGAGAGAAGGTAGCAAAATACATTCAATGCCTCATTTGTAATTGTATGACAGATTGTTTTAGAGTGTTCTTTTTGACATTGATATTTCAAGTGACATATGAAGAAAATGAGAAAGTGATATTTAAAGAATGCTTTCACCATATTTTGGGGTTTATGGACTTGTCTAAATTATAAACTGTTGACTTATTTTAGCTCCGTTAAAACAGAGAATAGGCCAACCTAGACCACCAATTAGAGAAGAATTAAACATCTTGGGGAAGAAGTGCTTTTGCTGAGCGCTGCTGGAGTTCTAATATCACTGTGAGAAGAAGGTGAATGGATATTCCAGGGTCAACTTGCTTAAAACTCAGAGAACCAATACAATACCAGTACAGTCTAAAATATTCAAATATTCTCACTAACAGCTTTGGGCATTTGGTAGAGGTCTCAGGAAAACAACTGGCTTGAATAAAAACAGTCACCTAAAACTTCCCATAATATTATTTTTCTATTTTAAGAAGACAACAAATAAGTTATGTCAGAGAAGCATCAATTCCTAAATACCTGGTGTGTGTGTGTGTGTGTGTGTGTGTGTGTGTGTGTGTGTGTGTTTGAGTTTCCATTGTCAGCTCAGTTCCTAACAGTTATTCACTAACAATTATCAAGATACATTGGGCTTATTTTTCCTACTATGACAGAGGTTGCTCTGACAAAAAAAAATTGAGTTTAAGAAAAACACTGTTTACAGCATCCCACTGTATGATGCTAGCATATCCCTATCTCATAACATCACTTGCAGAGGAAGATACAGACCATCTCTTTATCTGCAATGCAGATTTTTTTTAATCAGAGGATTTTTCAAAGATAAATTGTTTTTCCTAGAGTAGTTTTTGCAGGTGTTTGAGGTATGATAATAATTCAGACTGCATTGAAATGTGCTTTTGTTCTGCACATTAAAATGAGCAAACATTTTTTTATTCATACCTTTACTGTCAGGAGCAATCCAAAAATGCCACATGAATTTGAGGGCATGAGGAGGTTTCGAAGGATATAGTGCTGAGTGAAACAAATGAGACAGAGAAAGACAAATGCTACAGCATTTCATATCTATATGGAATTTTAAAAATAAAATAAACAAGTAGGCAGAACAGACATCGACTCATAGATGCAGAGAACATTTTGACATTTGCCAGGTGGGAGGAGAGTTGGGAGGATGGGTGACCAAGGTGAGGGAATTTAGAACTATAAATTAGCAGTTACAAAACAGTCATAGAGATATAAAGTACTAAGTAATATAGTCAATAATATTGTAATAACTATACTAGTATATGGTACTAGGTGGATACTAGATTTTTTGGGATGATCACTTCATAAGTTGTATAAATGCCTAATCACTAGGTTGTACATGTAAAATTGATATAATATTGGACATCAAGTATTCTTGAAAAAATTAAAACTACTAGTATTTTAAAAATTGAGTGCTATGAAAGTATTAACTGAAAGATATATACTAATACACTCACAATAGTGACTTCTCAATGTATAATTTATTTTTTATTTTTGAATTATTTAATGGGATCCACTTCCTATTTAAGAAACTAAAATAAGCTATTTGCATCAATTGGGCCATCCTTCCTTAATATGGCAATTACATTGCTTTGGCATTGTTAAAAATTTGTGCTAAAGGCTTCATAATAGTTACATTTCAAGATATTTTATTATTATTTAATCTCATAGCATTTTTCTAAGCGCTTCTAATAGCTTGTGCTGTAATTAAATTTTGCCACATTGCAATGCACAGTGATTCTGGAACTATCAGTTCTACAGCTAATTGATAAATCAAATCCTAATTGAGATAATGAAGCTGGTCTTGGACATCGGTAAGATAGCCACCTAATTAGCTTTTTAATGTCTGTTTACTAGATGAGTGGATAGGAGACCCAGGGTGATGACTGTGCAGTAAAGTTAATATGAGAGGAAATAATGTGGGTGAGATGGATCAGAGCGTGGCTATAGCTTCCCACTAATAAGCCTCTGTCATGGTTGGGACCTTAAAAAGAAATATCCCCCATCCTCTCCCATTTGTCTACTTTCAACAAGGTGTGGTGTCAGAGACCCAGTCCACAGTAAGTGGTTCATAAATGTCCATTGCCCTGAATTAGGGGTGATAGACGGAAGGGACATAATTTTTCATCTGCTTTCCATCAATATCTACTACTGCTCTTCATTAGGTCTTCATTAGGTCTTCCTTGAAGTAACAAAAATATCCTAACAAATCTTCTGCTTGCAGTCCTGCCCTCTACACATGCATTCATTCTAGAGGGTTTTAACTAAAATAAACTTTGGTGCACCTAAATCCCTATGACTTATTACATGTGGATACATTTTTAATGTATTATTATCAATATAGAGTTCTAATTCCTAGACTCACAGAGTTTAAGTCAGAAAGACATATCCTGAGAGATAGTGACTATACTTTTTAACACAGGGATTAAGTGCTATTGATCCGCATTACTCTTAGAGATCCTATTCGAAATGTGCCAAAGAAAACCTCACTATAGTTACTGGAATTCATGAATACTATGTCAGATATGTAGGCATATATAGTAGCACTACTATACATAAAAAAGAACATAATACAGCATTACTGAATTAAGATAGTAACAATTTGTGAATAACCAGGTAGATCATTTTGGGTATATTTATTTGCATATGTATGCACAGATGCATACGTTTATGATGAAACAGTTCAAATGTTAAGTTTTTTTGGCTTTTGGTTATCTCTTTTGCATAAAGAAGGACTTTGATGCCATCATTCACTCATAAACCAGTTAGTTGTTATGCCACTCAATATATTTTTTCAAGAGGAAGAATATTCCAATTGGAGTTCTGAGATATGAAAATATGCCAGTGGTAAAATATAGACATGTCATTATTGTATTTAATGGGTAAAATAATTAAGGGAAAAGTATTTTAGACACATAACTTTAAATCAATAAACTGTTTTTTTTTTTTTACATGAAAGACTTCAAGGGAAAATGTTTTTAAAAATGCTCAAAAAGTGTTGCATCAAAAGTTGATTTATATAACATTGTAATAAAACATTTCAAAATATCTGCTCATCAATCTTGTTTTCTTTTGAAAAAGGGTCCTTTAATAACACTCTTGGGAGAATAACTGTAGAACTTTCAGGTATAAGGATAGATGCTATTTACAAGTAATTTATAATCTTATTCCTCAGGGGAGCTACACCTCTCATAAAAGAATGTGTTTTATATTAGATTTACTCAGGATATTCAAGTAAATCTAAATTGTTGATTCAGAACAAAGGAAGTGGCCTGAATAGGCAACAGAGTGGGTTGTTTCATTCTAACAATTGAATGGGATCTGTCACTGGGTATAACTAATATATGTGAATTTATGAGTTATATACACATCACATATGAGCAGTATGTTGCAAAAACAGAGTCTTATTGATTTGAAGGCTAGAGAATTAGAAAACATGTCTCATTTTAAAAGTACAAGGAAATAAAATGGAGAGAGGCCGCTGAGAGCTAAGAAAGATGATCGAGTAGAAATTTTTAAAAATATATATTTTTATTGATTTCAGAGAGGAAGGGAAAAGAAGAGAGAGATAGAAACATCAATGATGAGAGAGAATCATTGATCGGCTGCCTCTTACATGCCCCACACTTGGGAGGGAACCTGCAACATGGGCATTTGACCAGACCTGGAATCAAACCATGACCTGCTGGTTCATAGGTCTATGCTCAACTACTGCGCCATGCCAGCTCGGCCAGAAGAAATTTTGATGATAAGCTGGATTAAAATCCAGTGATGACCCAATAAAGAAGGGTTTCACCCTAAAAGAAGTGACATAGCACAAGAAATTTGCTTCTCCAACTAGACAACTGTACTGGCACATGTTGTCTGTTCTATTTTGAGACTCCAGGGTATATTGAAAGCTTGCAACTTCCGTGGAAAGAGAAGGATGGAAAATAATAGTTGATTTTTGTCAATTTCAGCTCTTAGCACAGTTCTCAGCAGCTATCCACCTCTCATTCCTCAGCCCACTGAGAGGCAGCTGTGTGCATGTTCCTGGATCAGCTTGCACCAGCTTCAGGGAGCTATGGTGGACAGAAATGGACCTCTCCCTACATTTCAAGGACCTGTGCTTTGATAGTTGGTTTTTTTCTGATCACAGCATTAATAATTAACTCTATATTAATAACAATTAATATGAAAAATAAAATTTAACAAAGAATAATAGAATTACCATATGATGCAACAATTCCACTTCTGGCTATATACATGAAACTATTGAAAACAGGGTCTCAGAGAAATCTTTTCATGGCAGCATGATTCACAATAGCAAAAATGTGGAAGCAATCCAAGTGTCCATCGCCAAATTAGCAGATATGCAAAATGTGGGATATGTATTTATAGTGGCATATTGTGCAGCATTAGAAAGATAGGCAATTCTGACATCCTACTAAATGGATGAACCTTGAGGACATTATGGGAAAATAAATAACCCGGTTTCCAAAGGCAAATACTGTATTATTACACTTAGGTGAGGCACTAAAAGTAGCAAAATCATAGAGACGGAAAGTAAATGGTCATTTTCAGGGTCTTGGGGGGGCGGGAAATAGAGAGTTCTTGGTTAACAGGAATAGATCTTCAGTATTGCATTATAAAAAGTTTTTTGAAAATTAAGTGATGTTTGCACAACAATATGAATGTATTTAAAACCATTGAACTATATACATAACAATGTTTAGTACAACAAATTTTCTTATGTGTATTTTACTAAAATAAACAGAAAATGGGAAAAAGGAATGAAGGTAAAAGAGAACTATTTTTGAGTAGTTCAGGAAAATTCGAGATTTTAATGAATTCAATGGTTCCTAACCTAGTGTGTCCATCTGAATCAGCAGTGAAATACTAAAAAAAAATTATACTTGCTCAGACCACCCTCTAGAGACCCCAATTCAGCAGTTTGTGAATGGAGGCCAAACATCCACATTTGTGTGAAGCTTCAGAGATGCTATTAAGTATATCCATGGCCGAGAATCAGAGGATGAAGTTCTGTCTGACAGCAGGTCAAAAGCAACAGGCTTACCACCATTCAATTCAGGGGTGGGAGTTGGAAGGCTGGAGAAAATATAGATATGTTCCATAATCAATGCTACATGGAGTCATCATAGCATGGTTCATGGCAGGCATTGCTCTTGACAACGGCTACATCAATCTTTTTCAATTTCCTTAAATGTGCCATACTCCTGGACATAATTCTTTCCATTATTCATTCAAATACGTGGCACTTTCTCCCTGAGCAGTGACATTTAAGAAAGTCCTTGATGTCAAATGACTTTCACAAGTCTCTAGGTAGCTACTATTCCTTGCAGAAATATTACAGATCCATACCATATATTTTATTGCACAAATATTTCTGTACTGAAAATGTTGTAGCAAAGCTATGCTACGAGACTGCGCTAATGAAACATGGATGCAATTGACAGGGGTATAAATATTGCTGAAGTATGAATTTAAAAATTTGCTTCGAAGTCCTTATCATGGAGCAGACAAGCTGCATATATTGCCTAAAATATAAGACATAAAATTCCCAAGAGTCACTGAAATGCAAAGATATTTGTCTGGTGGGAGACACATAAATAAGTACAGATGCAAATCAGGCTTTTGAAATTAGAAATCATGTCTCTTTTTGTTCTTAGCACTGTCTTATTTTTATGTATTTTATTTTACAATGGTGTTGGAAAAATAAAATAGAAACAATGCCTTATAAATAAGAGATCAATAAATGCAATATAGTGTCTTAATATTTCTTGAAGATAAGCAATGTGAAGATAATAGACATGCAAGTTTTTCCCTAAAGAGTTAAAAACCTTACAATTTAAAAAAATATATTTTATTGACTTTTTACAGAGAGTAAGGGAGAGGGATAGAAAGCTAGAAGCATCAATGAGAGAGAATCATCGATCAGTTGCCTACTGGGGATGTGCCCACAACCAAGGTACATGCCTTAACGGGAATCGAACCTGGGACCTTTCAGTCTGCAGGCCAATGCTCTATCCACTGAGCCAAACCAGTTTTGGCGAAAAAAACCTTACAATTTTTATCAGAGTTACCTCTATAGTATGCATGGCCATGGCCAACAGGTTTTTTTCGGGGACACATTACTTTGGGGACACATTGGTTGAGGTGAGTTTAAGTAATCGACTGATGAACAAGATGTGGAAAAAAATGGATAGAAAAGAGGGGCTAATGCATTTGTTTGCTGCCTTATTAAGTGCATGGGAAGATTCTTCACTAATTGTAAGCACTTTTTCTCTTTTTTTCCCAGGGTCAGGAACCAACCCTTCATGTTCTTTATTTTCATGTATATTATTCCTGATTAATTTTAAACCTGCAACTATGAAAAAAAGGACAGAAATGTTGTTATTTCTCACAGTGTCACAGTGCATTAGCATCTGTTTGTACTGAAACAATATAAATCTTTCAGCCTCTGTCTTTGCCTAATATACATCTATTTAATGCTGATCAAATCATTACATAGGAAAGCATCATTTGTTCATGAATGCTAACTCCTGATAACTCAGAGTTTATTGGTTTTTCTTGATGCCCAGAATAAATGTATATCTTACCCAGAGAATGCAAGAGAGTGGGGAAACTCATTCATTTTCTAGTCATGTTTAATTTGTTGTGTGGAATTTTATAATATAGATCTATAAAAACACATATTCAAACAATGTCCCCTCTTGAAATCTTTAGGCTATAATCATTGCATTCTACAATACAATTTCTTTTAATGTCAATAGCACAGCTGCTACATACGGCCACAAGCAGAAAGCCTGGGTGATATCCCTATGCCCAGGCAAGAACAGTCCCATTTGTACAAATGCTTTCTCTATCCCTTCTGGCAGGGCTTAAGACTAATCTAAGAGAGTACCATTACCACACTGATCATAAGTGAGAAAATACATAGGTCTAAGAAGATCCTTAATGTTATGGTTGGTCTCAAGACGCCTCAGAGCAGGTATACATGGCAAGGACATGGGACTTTCTGACATGAGACATGTAGACTATTAGGGGGTTGGAGGAACTTCCCTGGGTGCCAATGACAAGGGATACATAGCATGCAGGACACCTGTCACCACCTGTACTGTCTTTGACTGTGGTCACAATACAAATAGATGAGTTGTCTCACGAGCACATGCCAACACACGTAATCTCGAGTCAGGGCTGTCATAGACCTGAGCCCTGACTTCATCTTGAACCTATCCTATGTCTGATGAGAGTGAGCATCACCCCAAAACAGCATGTCAGCATCATTCCAGAGGCCCAGTCTCACTTGACCCCAGGAAAGCAATACTGTGCCGAATCACTCGGTCACCCTTGCTGATCCCAGCCCATCCCTGGGGCCCTGAGACAACCCTCATAGGTACAAGTCCTGGAGCTTCTCAGCACATAGGGTCAAGCTGATTGATGGCAAGGGGTGTAAAAGGTCAAAACACACCTAGAAGAAGATAAACAGGGATCAAGGTCCACAGGAGTCCTATCTCTGAAGAGATGACACCCAGCCTCAGTTAGACCCAGGCATCCAGAGGGACTTACATAATTTGAAGGAGGCACTCCAAAGAGCAGCCAGGGCCCCAAGCAGAGTGCCTGGCCTAAAGCTAACATCTTTGACATCTTTAACATCTAAGTCTTACCTTTCCATGAAACTATACCCTATTCTTATATCATAGTAATATGTGTGGTAAATGAAGCGGTATCTTTGGAAAGATAAAGAAGGAAAACATTGGATTAAACAGAGTTAAGAATGTTTCTTGAAGAGTAAAATTCTCCATGTGTGTTCTATTAAATGGGCTTCAGACTTCCCCAGAAGACAGATATTATATCCTCTGAAGTCCCATGCCACGTGGCAGATTGTTTCATAAATATAAATAAATTTAAAAATGAGTCAAAAGAAAACGAAAAGAAAAATGCATTCAGACTGTTGGTGTAGGGTGATAAAGAGCTCAAGTTGGGGGTTTTATTATCTTTGCACAATCATGGCTCTAGTCTTACTTGACATATGCCAACATGCAAGTAACTAAATATCTCTGTGCCTCAGTTTCTTCATTTAAAAAACAAGAACAATAATCCAATTGTCATGAGTACTCTTATGAGAATTATGGATAATATAACATATAAAACAATCAGTACAATTCTTGGTCCAGAGTATATATTTTTCCTGACCCTGACTGCTTCATAAGAATGCTGTGAAAGTATGTGAAATGTGTAAAGCCCTTTGAACAAAGGCTGGGACATGTAAAGTACTGGGTGAGGTTAGCGGTTAGTGACACCTGTTCTTCCATACCCCCATTCAGTGTTCAAACAGTTTCAACCAAGAGTCATACAAGTTCAACCTGAGCATCTCTACTTATTAGAAACGACACTCTTTTTTACCACTCCCTGTATTAGTGTTTAAAAGTTGTACTTTTATTCTTGTTTTACCTGCCCTTGTTCCTTGTTCTTAAGTATAGATGTACTTAAATATAACAGTATACTGGGCCAGATGAAGATCTCTCTCTCTCTCTCTCTCTCTCTCTCTCTCTCTCTCTCTCTCTCTCTCTCTCAATACATTTTATTGATTTTTTTACAGAGAAGAAGGGAGAGGGATAGAGAGTTAGAAACATCGATGAGAGAGAAACATCAGTCAGCTGCCTACTACACACTTGCTACTGGAATGTGCCCTCAACCAAGGTACATGCCCTTTATCGGAATCAAACCTGGGACCCTTCAGGCCACAGGCCAATGCTCTATCCACTAAGACAAACCGGTTAGGGCTTTTTATCTCTTTTTAAAGTCAGAGTTCAGAATGCCTAGTGTGCACATCACTGTATGCGGTGAGGAAGCCCACAAAGAATCAAAATGTCAGATTTCCCAAACAAACCAAAGAGCTACCCAACAGCTTCAGAAGGCTGGAGTGTTCCTGAGATAGCCATTGGCTTTAGATGAATCCAATGTTCTCCCATGTTTTGCCACTATCTATGGTGCAAGAAATGTCCTTGAAAATAAATTGGAAAACTTGTGTTTTCCAATTGTTCCTTTGTGAGACACACATTTTTTAAAAGGAAGTCATCCTAACTTAACTTCTGAGGGGGAGCAGAGTTTTGCCACCCTCACATATTCCTTTTATGTGCTATTATGTCAAGCTGGTTATTAAAGAATTCAGAAAGTAAAGCCTGTTATGAGAAGGAAGCTATCACCTCAGCTAAGATGACCTAAGACTGGAAGTCAGGGAGAACCTAGGAAGGTCTGCTTGTTAGGCACACCTCTGTGCCCCAGTGTTTCTGAGGGCCCAGCAAGAATTCATTTACAAATGTGTGCTCATTCTCATATACTTGTGAACTGTCTACTTCCCCTCTGAGGTCCAAAAATATCCCTCTTTTTGGTTCAGAATAACATATAAACATCAACTACCCGATCTTCCCAGGATCCCGTATTCTTACAGAGTCTCCATATGTAGATACATAATTAAATTTGCTTATTTTTCCTGTAAATCTGTCTCCTGTCACCTAACAGGGAAAAGAGGGAACATTTTCCCCTCCCCTATACTTCTAACATCCATATGTCTCTTTGTAAAAAATATTTTTTATTGATTTCAGAGAGTAAGGGAGAGGGAGAGAGAGATAGAAACATAATGATGAGAATAATTGATCAGCTGCCTCCTGCATGCCCCCTACTAGGGATCAAGTCTGTAACCTGGGCCTGTGCCCTGACCAGGAATCATACCATGATCTCTTGCTTCATAGATAAACCATCACTCACCTACTTAGCCATGCCACCTAGGCCATATATCCATAATAAAAAAAGCATAATATGCTAATTAGACCAGATGTCCTTCCAGAATGACCTTCCGGACAAAGCCAGGGATATCAGGGAAGCCTGGGTCCCAGTTGCCAGAGGGAAGCCAGTGCTGGCATACGGGGAGAGGAAGGCCTCCTCTTCCATGAATTTCATGCATGGGCCTCTAGTCTCTTTATAATGATCAAACTGATATAAAATTCAATTAATTTGAAAGTTTATCTACTACCTCAAATTCTTCATATCTCATTTATTATAATTATTTTTTATTTCATCAAAATTTAAAGGATTAATTTTTTCAATTCACAAAGTTTCATATTTATGTATTCTCTTTTTATATGATTTTATGGAAAAAGGTTAAGGCAAGTTCCTTTTTTATGCATTCAAGATGCAAAGCTATATTCTATGGATTAATCAGTTGCTTTAGATAAATCCTCATATTGAATTCCAACTCATGGTTCTATCTTACAAATTCTTCCTATTGTTATTATTTCTTCAAATGATTTCCAAATCATTCTGATTATTTCTTTTTCCAAATAACAATGAGGATTGAGAGACTCATCTGGAGTATATTATCCTGAGGGATGAATGTTCTTATTTCTATTAGAAATCATTTGAGGGCAGAAAAATAGGAATCACTTAGTATATTCTAAGATGAAATTTTACATGTATTTAAAAAAGGATTCTTCTCATCAACCAACAATAAGAAACCCACATAGATATGAGAATGGGTCAAAGAAATCCCATATTCAAGGTGCACAGCAGAAAATGAAGATATTGTTCTTAAGGTGTCTGGCATTTAGCGTGATCCTTTGCCCTCTACAAGATGTGGAATGCGGTGAGGGCCCAGACTTGGACATGGTCAGTTTCACTCTGCAATTGAAAGTGACCAGGGTGGTATCCATGTTGTTCTCACTTGGACTAAATTTTAGACAGGTTTCTTACTGATTACAGGCCCCTGACTTTGCCTCTTAAAATGGGGAGAAAACAAAAACAGATCCATGAAAGAACTGAGAGAACATTTTTCTCTCCTGCTTCCTAGAACTGAGCTGGATAAAGAGAATGCTGCCCTCATGGATATGTTTATTTTCTGGATATGTTGACTTTGGGACACATATTTCAATTTAGCTTAATGGTCATCTTTTGCCATGAAATTATATAAAATAATATTTAATCTCCTAAACAACCCCCCTGAACTTCTATGTAAATACTGGCCTTACCTATATTTTTCTCATATATGATTGATATATGTTTCCTAGTATTTTTGAAAGCATGCATTACTCTAAGGAATCATTGCATCAACACAGAACTGTTTGGCATACTTAGAGAACCAATAAAGGTTTTAAGCATTTTCATATACATAGTCATATTTGACAATTCCATAAAATTTGTGAAAGTTACAAATATAACTACAGTTTTAAAGAAAAAAATAATAATCTATAAAATTAATGGTGACCTACATATGCAAAGAAGCTAGTTTGTGACACAAACACAAATCAAATTATATTCCCAAATTATTTATGCTCTACTGTATTATTGCTTATCATTAGGGATTTGCAATCACTTTAGAACACACAGTGGGCTTGAAACTGACTATTTATATTTTATCAGAATACAAATCAAATTAAGTTATAACTATAAAATGATGCCATAGGCAAGTGGCAAAGTTTGTCAGTAATTGTAGAGGTTGGCAATTGAGAATAATTAGCATGATTTTCATTAAATCTTCTATGATATTGTTAAAATGCACCTGGAAAAGCTGAAGATATTCTATTGTTATCTACCCCTGAGACTTCCACTAAAATCCCTGCCTTTGAAAACAGATAAACCCCCTTAAGAGGAAGTACCCACTTCCTCTTAAGGGGGTTTATCTTCTCCTTCCTCCAGGCATGTTTGCTTTGCCTTTATCCTAGCTCCAAAAACTCTTCTTTTGCCTCTGGAACATTTTTTCTGAATCCACACAGTCCAGCTGGCTCATTTCTACCATGGCTCATTTCTACATCTGTTAGTTTCTAAATAAACTTTCCCTAGTACATGAAATAAAATACAACAGGTAAGGATAGGTCTTTCATATGAGGTAAGCACACTTTGACCATCATCTTGGGTATACAGGAAGATGGCTAGAACACCAAATATCTAAAGATTTCCCTGTGGTCCGTTGATATATTGGGTAGCCTTTTAGGGCCAGTCAATCCGAGAGGAAGGAGACTAGTTCAGAACAGCAGAATTGGATGCTCAACCCATATTCCTGCCCATTGGTTTCCTTACAAATTATCTTAACCATTCTTATTTTTAGCTTTATAAACCTTTTGTAATGTTGTGGTTTGGGGCTCTATAGTAAGAAGAATTTCATGAGAACTAATGAAAATATCATTCTTATCCCAGAATTAGAAGATATACTTAACTATACGTAGTCATTCACAAGACAGGACTCCACCCCAGATTATGCAAGGTCATTGAGTAAAGAATAATGACTTCAAAAATAACTTTTTGCTTAATTTAACTTAAAAAATATATTTTTATTTATTTCAGAGAGGAAGGGAGAGGGAGAGAGAGGGAGAAACATCAATAATGAGAGAAAATCATTGATTGGCTGCCTCATGCAGGCCCCAAACAGGGGATCAAGCCTTCAATCCTGACCTCCTCCTGAGCCACGCCTGCCTGGATCCATGCTTAATTTTAGATAGTGTAATATCAGTTAAAAGGCATTTATTGATAGACTTGCATGCTAAAATACTCCTCTAGGTTTTAACAGGAGTTATTTCAAGGGGATAGAGTAGTGGCAAAAATCTAAATTGATTGCTCACTGTCGAATACATTTGTCGAAGGTTGATGTCATTATCTGTCAGGTGTAATTAATGCAAAAAGAAAGAAAGGTAGGATGGAGAGAAAATCAATAGAATGGTAGAAAGGAGAAAAGAAGTAAACATTTCCATCAGCACTGAAAACCAAAATTGATAGAATGACATGTTTCAGAAAGTCACAGACAAAACCATCACAGACGTTATCTTAACTCCTTTTTTTTGTTTTGTTTTCTTGTCCCACCTGCTCATATCTTAGACTCCCAAATAGGCACTTCAAAGGAAGAGATTCAGGATTATGTGATTGGGACAAAGACATGATTCAGGCATTAGAGGAAATGGCAGACAAAAGGAATTTTGATTTTGAAAGGACATGTTCAAAAATGTGATAGTGGCCCTAGCTAGTTTGGCATAGTGGATAGAACATTCTCCTGAGGACTGAGGGGTCCTGGGTTCAATTCTGGTCAAGGGCACATACCTGGGTTGTGGGCTCAATTCCCAGTGGGCGATGTGCAGGAGGCAGCCAGTTAATGATTCTATCTCTTCATTGATGTTCCTATCTCTCCCTCTCCCTTGTTTTCTGAAATAAATTATTTAAAAAAATGTAATAATGATTATAATTATCATCTACCAAGGGTTTTAGTAAATGGCAGATATTAAGCAAATTGAATTATACTCATTAGACCATTTATCCTCCTTGTTGTCCTATGAAATAGATATAGCCATTATCCCCCCTTTCAGGTGAAAATAAAAAACTCAACAATTATATCTCATCTCTTTCATGAATGCAGTAAGTGGCATATCACAACAACCCAAACTGTTATTCTTCAATTCTAAAACTTGGGACTATTAAGTCCAATTCTACAATAATATTTTGTGAATATAACTAAAGTCTATGAAAAATATAGTGCTTTACAAAAGGCTAATATTATTGTACAGTGCTGAGTATTTCCTAAGAAATAACATACATTGGAAATGTTTTTGTTTGGTTTAAGAAAAGTTTATTACATTTTTCTGATTATATATGTAATACAGCCATATAGAGCAGTCTTCATGAAAATATTTTCTATTCAAAATACAAATTTCCAGTAACCTTTGAAAATATACACCATTAACTTATTACTAAATATTTATCCTAACACACTTAGGGCCAGATATATTTGTGGAGTAAAATGTTTTTGAATTTTAGAAAGGTGAGATAATTGAATAGCATAACTGATGCATTACCAGTATGGACCAGTGAACCACCCCAATATCTATTAAATTAATATTTCTTCAGCAAACCCATGTACATATTTGTAATAATTAGAATAAATAAAAACAACAAATCACCTCATGTCAGTTTAGGTGAAAGTTTGCTGCTAAATAAGTTCAAAACAAATTAGGTTTTTTGACACCAAATATATTATTAAAAATCCAGAGCTATATTTCCCAGAATTTTGGATAAGTGATTATGGACCAACAGTACACATTTTTTTTCTCTGTAATCTGAACTTTTTCACTTCATTGTCTTCATAAAGATGCATTTTTGTGTTATCGCATAGAGAGTCACATTACTCATTTTAATAACTGCATATTATTCCATTTTATTGATGTACCAAAGTTTATTGCTAGTGATAAAATTAATTTTGGTTATTTGTCAAACTGATTTTGACCTCTTTCATCCATCACTTAACTCTCATCATCTGTCATGATATGAATGGCCCATGATTCAAATTATTTTATTAGGCCACTTTCCTGGACACATTTCTTATATAATAATTCAAAAGCTAATAATCTCCTTAATGTGCTCAATAACTTCACATCTTTGTGGCAACAATGCAAGCCATTTTATGAAGTAGAGTGTATATATTGTAAGAAACTTGAAGGCAGAACAGCTGTCTTCTAACCGGCTTGCTTTCTAGCCTAAAATAGTTGTGGCTTTGGCAATTTCTTAGGCTATCTCAGAATATATGATTTCATCTTTTTATTTTATTGTTTAAAGTATACATGATCTCACTCATTTCTGGAAAATGAAGAACATTATAACTTGATGAAAAAAGGATAGACACAGAGGCAGCAAAGCACCGAACAGACTATCAAATTGCAGCGGGAAAGCTGGGAAGTGTTGGGGAGGGGGAGGAAAGTCAACCAAACCAAAGAACTTGTATGCATGCATATAAGCACAACCAATGATTTCATCTTTTTAAATGACAGAAGTTTTAAATAGTTGTTAAAAGGATCTGAGTATAATGCAATGTTTTCTAAATGTTTTCTGAATATGGGACACAGAAAACTTTATCTTTGGGCAATATTGAGATCAACGGTAGCCAACCAGCTTGACAGCTCTGGCTGCTTCAGGACCCACCAGTACTCGTGGAGTCACACTTGGGAAGTTTTGTTATCAAGTATTAATCAAGTCAATCTGACTGCCCTACAAGTGGGTTACTATTTGAGCTCAGTAATAGTCTTGTAGAATCAAATAGTTCTCTACTTCCCTGGGAGTAATGGCTCATTGAAAGTTGATTTTTAAAACTAGGGCACATGGACCTGAAGCAGGTAGAAGGAAAGTCTGTGTTGGTTCATTAGACTTGTTGGGTATCAAGACTTTTACTCTCAAGTGGCTCCCTGACCCTAGGTTATAGGTTCACCATGTTGTCTAACATGCTCCAGTTTCAGCTACTTTGTCCAAACTCTAGCAAGTAGAAGGCAAAACATGAGAAAAGATATATCCGTTTCCCTTAAAGAACACTTTCCAGAATTTATAACGAAAACTTTTGTTTGCATCTCATTGGCCTGAAGTTAATCTTGCAGTCTTTATCCCAAATGCCATGTGCCCCACTCAAGTGTCTTAACTTTATTATTTAAAAAATAATTTTAAAAAATGAGGGAACAGATAATATGGAAAACTACAATTATTGTTATCATAGATGTAGTAAGCATACATAGTTCTAAAATAAATGAAATGGACACTTTATTATTCTACAGTACCATTTGATCTACAGACTTCACTACATTAATTGTAAATTAAAACAGAAGTTAATGCACTGGACATAGTCAGAGGATCCACATTAAAAAAATTATTCTTTTTAAAAAAAAAACATATATTTTATTGATTTCAGAGATGAAGGAGAGAGAGACAGAAGCATCAATGATGAGAGAGAACCATTGATTGGCTGCCTTTTGCACACCCCACACTGGGGATCAGCCCACAACCCAGGCATGTGCCCTGACGGGGAATTGTGATGCTCAACCACTGGGCAACACTGGCTAGGCTAAACCATCACTCTAATAACACAGTGCTGAGAGATGTTAAAGTCATTTAACTTCACTGAACCGCTAATCCATCATCTGCAAAGTTCATAATTATACTAAATAAAACTTATTTAATCTTCTAGATTTAGATAGAATTCTGGGGTTTGGGCAATATGACATAACTGTCATCTGCTATCACTGAAAATAATTACTTGTAAATTATCTTATGTTATTTTCCTTTTGTCTTTAAATTACTTTTCAGAGTTGGTTAGAAACATTCTCTCCAGCAGGGTGATAGTATCTGAAAGGAACATATTACTTTAAATGTTTTATGACTAGAAAAAATAGTTTGTTGATCTTCTATAAACAACTTAAGATGAATAAGTAATTTTAAAAGCTTGTCATTAGTTAAGAACCATGTGAAAAGAACTATACCAAAACAGCAATTCCTATAATTTACCTTTCCAAAAAACCATGTCTTTTCCATTTCAAATATTCAGCTCTATATAAATATAATAGTAATTATGCAAAAACAAAGGTAAAATCTATATAAGAACAAAACATGTCATGCTAAGTCCATAATTACTCTAGACCCATACATTACATCCTTTACAAAAAAAATGAAATCCAAGTGGATCATAGACCTAAATATATAATACAAAGCTAAAAAAATTCCTAGAAGATAACACAGGAGAAAAACTAAATTACCAGGATATCATAATGAGTTTTTAAATATAATACCAAATGCACAATAGATGAAAGAAATATTTGATAAGCTGAACTTCATTAAAATTAAGAGTTCTGCTCTGCAATACATTATAGATGCAGAAGACAAACCACAGATTGAGAAAAAATATTTTCATAACCTTACCTGATAGAGGTCTGCTATCAATAATATACAAAAAAAAATCTTAAAACTCAACCAAAATGAAACAAACAACCTGCATAAGAACGGAGCCAAAGACCTTAACAGACACCTCACCAAAGATGACATACCCATGCAAATAACCATAGGAAAATATTTTCTACTCATCTCATCTCAGAAAACACAAATTAAAGAACAATGAAATAACACCACTTACCTTAAAGAATGTCCAAATCCAGAACATTCACACTACCAAGTGCTGGCGAGGACGTGGGACTACAGGAGCTCTCCTTCACTGCTAGTGGGAATTCAAAATGGTACATTGACCTTAGAAGCAGTTTGCCTGTTTCATTCAGAAAATATACTCTTATCATACTAATCTGGCAATCATGCTACTTTATCTTTATTCAAAGTAATTGAAAACCTATGTCCACACAAAAACCTGCACACAGATATTAATGGAGCTTTATCCACAGTGCCGAAATTGGAGTTACCGACATGTTATTAATGGGTAAATAAATTGTGGTACATTGAGGAAGCAGAGTAGTATTCACCTCTCAATAGAAATGAGCTAATAATTCTTGAAAACACAGTGAAATGCATATAATTAGGTGAAAAAGACCAATCAGAAAAAGACTGCCTACAGTATGATTTCACCTACATTATATTCCAGACAAGATAAAACTATAAAGATGGGGTGGGGGGAGATCAGGGTTAGCAGGGAGCAGCGGAGCACAGAGGATTTTTATGCCAGCGCAACTCTTGTGCTTAATATTATAATGGTGAGCACATGCCATTATACATCTAGAAATGATCCATAGCACACTGAGTAATTTTAACAAAGAATGAATATTTTTTTAAAAATTGTGGCATATATTGCCCATTTCTCAAACAACAGTTCATCTCCTGTCTCCAACATTTTTTTTGTTGTTGTTAATCCTCATTTTCCCCTTTATTTTTAGAGAGTGAAAGGGGAGGGAAATACAGGAGAACATTGATGTGAGATACACATAGGTTGTTTGACTCCTGCATGCACCCAAATTGGGGTCAGGGAACCTGCAACCAAGATACATTGACTGGAATGAAACGCAGGACCCTTTGGTCTGAGGCCAATGCTCTATCCAGTGAGCAAAACCAGCTAGTGCTTAAATTACCATTTTGGAAAAGTTCACTCATCAATGTTATATGTTTCATGTTTGGCAAACAGTTTTATTTTGTATATCTTGATATGAGAATGGACAGTGTATAGGAATCAGCCATTATACTTAAAAATAGAGAAGTTTGTGAGCAGGAAAATATTTATTTCTTTACTTCAATTTCTCCAAATGAATTTGTTTTTAGGCATATAGGTTTTAGCTGTTTTCACAATTTAACAAATTGCTTTCAAGCTCTTGCTATTTTTATACAAGATCTTGAGGATCATCTGGGTATAACATTTATAGATGTTTTGACTCTCATCAGCCACCAGCCATGCATAGATTTAATTAGCATTTTAGGAAAGTTTTAAAAGGGTCTGATGAGCATTTCAAGTATAATTTTGTCTTAACAAAGTGCTATTTGTGTATTCTCAATCTGTAGAGAAGTGAATTTCTAATAAAACCTACACTTTCCCAAGTCATTACAAAACCAGCAGTTAGCCAAGTCAAAGCATTGGGTAAAGTAATTTGTAAAGGTACTTTTGTGATTATAAAATAAATGCAAATAAGTAAGATTAGTTGTTTACATGCATGTGTTTAATGCAATCTTTTATTCTCATGTCTTTCCAATAAATTTAAAATGAAAGAGGTACAAAGAAGCCCCTCAGAATTTTACTTTGACACCTAAAGATCACATATGATAAAATCAATTAACATATGTACAGTGCTTTAAACACTACTTGACTTATAAGACACACTACATAAGTGAATGTTAAAAACACCTTTAAAGTTTAACACACAATTGGTTAATCATATTTCCCATGTTTCATAAAAATGTTATCATTAGGATCCTCTAAATGTGGCAACTTTTCAAGCTCTGTTCTTTATGTATAGAGCTAGCTTATTGGACTTTAAAAGCCTGAACTGAAAGGGGTAGATCAGGAAAAGCAATTTTATTGGCCTCAACATTGACTTCCTCTCTTCACTTCTACCTTCCATTCCTTCCCCATTCACTAGACTGCCCCCGGCTCTGCCTCCTAATATGGTAGACCCAGTTAATCTGATGCTGGCACCCTTTGTTTTTGAAAGATGCTCACATGCTTGTCCTTTCTCTCAGGGATTGCTTTTTTTGGATTATTGAAACCCCTTTCCTGCCTCTTGCCATCACCATTAATACTGACACACCTAGCTAGAGTCTTCTAACACCTTTATTTCTGATAAGGACTCTCATTACACTCTTTGCAGATGTGAAGGGTATGATCTCTGGATGGAAGAAAAATTGTTCCAAACCCAAGTCTTGACTGGGAGAGATTTTATTTTCCATCTCCTTTCGGGAAGGAGGCCTTTACCTTGCCTCTTGACTATCAGTGGACATGCAATTCAGTCTCAACCATCTCTCCACATTTGGACTCTTCCAAGAAAAAGGTATACACTTGTTTTTCTGTCCTTCATAGTTCAGATAGCATGTGGAATGCTTTCTAAGTTCAAATATAGAAGGCCCAATTACTTGGCTTAAGGAAGGATACTTCCTATTCTCATTTTAAAAAATATATATTTTATTAATTTTTTAAAAAGAGGAAAGGAGAGGGAGAGAGAGTTAGAAACATCGATCAGCTGCTTCCTGCACACCACCTTCTTAAGATGTGCCAGCAACCAAGGTACATGGCCTTGGCCAAAATCGAACCTGGAACCCTTCAGTCCACAGGCCTACACTCTATCCACTGAGCCAAACCAGTTAGGGCTCCTATTCTCAACTTGATGGAGAATGGAGAATGAGTCAGTTAGTCATTCAATAACTCTTTGTTAAGAAACCCTCAAATGGGACACCCTCATATTAATTTTACCCTACCTCCACCACTGGGTAAAGGGTCAGTGATCCACAAAGCCAAGAGTCATTCTGATGACAACATTTTCATTTTAAAATAAGGCATTTTAGCACTTCACTGTACTTAATTTGGAGACTTCAGCCATTACAAGGATATTCAAACAGTCCATTTTTAACATTCAATTAAGTGTGCAAATAATATGTCATCAGTGATATAAAGAACACCATCAAGGATACTCCTTACAGACATACCAGAAGCAAGTTCAATGGATTCTTATAAATGACTTTTAAATAGAAGTGACCGGCAAAGATTGCTCATCAAGAAATGAGAGAGCTCACTATCATAAAAAAAGAATGAAAATGTATTACTTACATATGGCATACTAAAATGAAGCCATTCTTTACTGTGGAAAGATTGAAGTTTTGGGCTATATTTTATAAACAAAGAGAGTTTGAAAGACAAATGTTTAGAACTGAAAATGCCTTTAGAAATTGAAAATTATTGAATCTGTAGTGAATCCCCCTTAGCTGATTATTTCTGAGCTTTATGTTTTCATGACTAGCCCTAGAGCTTTTTTATGGGAAATAACTCATAGGTAAGGGAAGCATTCATCTCTTATTTTTAAGACTTCTTTTATTGTCTTAATAAACCACCCCAAGGTGTCCTGGAAATTAATTCATTTCCCATTCAAACTACAGCTCCTACCTGATTCTCTTACTAAAATCCTTTGTCTGATTACCTCTGATTGTTCATTTGTAATATGTAGGCTCTGCATTAAAAAACCATTCTTATGTTGAGTGGTACCCACAGAGCATACGTTTGGTTTTCTGCATGTCTCAATAATCATCATAAATATTGATTACCTGTTAATGGAAGGGTTTACATTATTTGATTCATTTGAAAAGAGTTCACAGTGTTTCACATACTGGTGATGCATTTACTAACAGTGTGCAAGTTTTAAAGCATTTTTACAAGCCTTACAAAGAATGAGGAAATGTTTTAACTCAGTATTAAACTTGTCATACTTTATCCCATGTATTTATTTAATTTAGTTACTGAAATCCTTGTTTAGTCTAACTTTGGCCTTACCTCAATATTTTAGAAAAAAACTACTATAGGTAGTATTGCCTTGAGTAGCAAATGAAAGAATTCAATCATACTTGTGTACTCAAAATGAGGTTTATTACACATGCAGTTCTCAGTTCAGCTGAACATGTTTCAGTGCTAGTGGCATTTGCTTTATATTATACTAGTGGCCTAGTGCACAAAATTCATGCACATTAAAAATAAATTAGAGGAAATATTTTAATATTGCTGTTTGCCCTCTCTCTATAATAGAAGTGTCAGAGATGAAAGAAAATTGATAAAATGTATATGGAAATCTCCCTCCTGTCGGAATCTGGGGCATGCCATGGGAACTAGAGTTAAGTCCCTGCCCACCACCCACCCATGCTTTCAAAACGCAGGAGACCCAGACCAGGCCGGCCCCACCCACATTGGGTAAGACCCAGACCTGGCCAGTCTCACCCCTGCCCAGCCCTTCTGGGTGGGGGCTCAGCCTTAGGTCCCCAGGCTTGGCACCAGGTGGGACTGCAACCTCAGGTCCCCGAACCCAGCACCAGGGCAAGGGTGCTGCCTGTCATCCCCTGTCAAGCCCTGATGGGCAGGGCCTGAGGTCCCCTGTCAAGCCCCACGGAGTGGGGGGTGCGGCCTGAGGTCCCTTTCCCCAGCCAGGCACCATGCACCCTCAGGTCCCTGCTGTTTGGTCGTGACATTATGGCAACCCAGCTAACTTGCACATTCCTCTATTATATAGATAGATAACATTATTAAACTTTTTACTCATCGGAGGGAGTTGAATACCCCCCCCACAGTTATGTTATGTAAGCCCCAGATTGATCTCTTGAAGACATCCAAAAAATGTTGCAAGCACCTATATTACATTTAACAAAAGCTATTGTATTATAAAACATAAAATGAAAAACAGGCTTTTTGCTAAGGCTTTGGTTAAGTTTATTTGGGTTCAAATCTGACAAACTCTTTGTGTCCCTCAATTCTAGTGTACCTGTATGACTCTGAGAAATTTTGGAATTACTTAAAAATTTATGAGCCAGATTTTTTTATCTTTATAATGGAAATAATATTTATTTATTTACACTGAGATGGTGTACAAAAGATTACAAAAAAACCAAGCAGCTAATTGCATTATGATTTCTAGAACAGCATTTCTCAAAGTAAAATATGAAAATCACCTGGGTTATTTTGGTAAAATGTAGATTCTGTCTCAGTGGATCTAAGGTAAGATCCAAGAGCCATGCAATGGGGAAATATGAAGGGACATCTGTAGTACTTTCAACAATAACAAAAATATATATCCTGTTGAGCCAGCATGGCTCAGTAGTTGAGCATCAACCTATGAACCAGAAGGCCATGGTTCATTCTTGGTCAGGGCAAATGGACGGTTTTCTGGCTTGATCCCCAGTGGGGAGCATGCAGGAGGCAGCTGATCCATGATTCTCTCTCATTATTGACATTTCTCTCTCTCTCCCTCTCCTTTGCTCTTTGAAATATACATTTGAATATATATTAGAAATGTATACATTGAAATGTATATATTAGAAAAGATCCTGCATTTCTAAGAAGCTCTCTGTTGGTCCTTACACTTCCGTGTGAGTAGCAAGGTCCTAGAAGGCTCTCATTACGTAGTACCCATTCTACTTTTATAATAAATCCTTTCTAGGGAAGCCAAAATATTTTCATTCCATACAGAAAATAACCACCATCTCATCTCCATATTTATGGTGTACTAAATAATCCATTAATATCAGTTGTGTATTCAGATATCAAAAAGGAGTTGGCAGGTGTCAAAATTAATCATGGACTAGAAATACTAATGTCAGAAAGAAGCTTTGCTACCTGTGACTCAAGTTCTAAACAACAACAACAAAAAATTTAGGCTTAAATCAGGTTTACAAGGGCAGAGACACAAACACAGAGATCTGAAAGTGTTCTAATGTCATCACTTGCCGGGAGGTTTCATAGACCTTAGGAAATTCTGCAAAGAGGCAAAGATAGATTGGCATTGTTTTTGCTGTTGGGATTTTTTGTTTACTTTAAGATACTATCTACCCAACACAGTGCCATAAATAATGGGGAATTTGACAGAACATCAAATGCCCCTTGAAGGTAAAGTGATAAGATGTAGGCAGGGGAATGCTGAGAAACAGACAAAGAGACTTTAGGTAATCAGAATAAAAATGGCTGCCTGGTGGGATTCCAGCAGTAAGAACCTCATTTGGCAAAATGTTTGATGGCTTCTTATAGCGTTAGAGCACTTGGGTTTTATGCTGTGTGATATTCAACCAGTGACAGCCTGACCCTCTTCTCCCCCAAGAAGTTATCAGTCCTCAGTAGAAATGTAATTCTGAGTCTGTCTTGCCAAAGATGAACTCATGAATCAGTGATGTGGGCAGAGGTGGCATCCCAGATAGCATTCTGAAAAATCCATTACATTCCTTAGGAACGACTGTTTCTCTACTGCTGTCAGGTGCTATTATGCCTAAATCATGCAGTTCTATCTGAAAACCCGAGGTGGTCTGGAAGAGTGCCCTCAAGGATCTGAAAGAAGAGAAAGCTATAAAAGTAAAAGTGCCAGGGAGACAGGATATTTTATTATTGAGCAAAGGTCAAGAAGAGAGACGTTGATCATGTCACTATTCAGTAACAGTTCCAAGCACCACATTTAATTTAGACCTGGGTGGTATTACACTGTCGATGAGACATGAAGTTTTGGAATCAATGAAAATATGTTCTAAATCAAATGTTAAGAATCACCAAACAAAGGGCTTCAAATGGGGGCAAATGGTGTGTGGGAAATAATAACATCTAAGAGATCCAACATTTTGAAGAACAGAACAGCATGCATATATAAGTTACCTCATTGGGTAGGTAACTAGTTTTATATTACTTAAAGACTCATTCCATATGACTCTTGTATTTGACACACATAAGGGCAAGGATTTATTCATTTATGATTATGTATGCTTGCCACTTAATCTAGTCACAAGCACACAATAGTAGATCAATAGTTAAAATGTATTCCACACATATGAGCAAGAAAGAATCAATTATTTTCATCATAGAGTTGGTTATATCAACTTATTTTGGTATGATAAATCATGAGAAGAATTTTAAAAATAGTACTTGTTTGGGGCTTTTTTTCTTGTTTATGTTTGCCATAGATAAATATTTTCTGCTTTTTAAATTGAGATATAATTGACATAGCATTTTATTTGTTTCAGGTATGCAATGTAATGATTAAATATTTGTACATATTACAAAATAATCATCAAAGTAAGTAAAATTAACATTCATCACCATAATAATTACAAAATTTTAAAGTTTTATTTTAGTTTATGGTGGTATAGGGATATAATTCTTTGTAGTATGCTTATTATCAAGGTAATAATTTGAAGAAAATGGACTTAAAAATAATTTTAATATATTAATTATATTTAGCATGACTAATGAAAAATACACAAAACTCATAGATTTTATGCATTATAAAATATAAAATATCATCAAATAAAAATAACATTTTATACCAATGAAATTCCTAAAAAGAAAGCTTCACAGATACATACACATACCCAGTGTTTAAATAATGAAAAATGCCCCACTTCTCAGGAATGACATAAAAATAAAGAAGTCATAGAATGAAGAAACATTATCTGGCAAAGAGAAAGAGGCAGGAATGAGAAATTTGGGGAGAGAAGAAATAAGAGCTCTTTATCATTTAAAACATATATATATATTTTGTATTGCTATCAGAGAAGAGAGAGGGAGAGAGAGAAACATCAGTGAGGGAGAAAATCATTGATTGGCTGCTTCCAGTGCATCTGCTACTAAGGATTGAGTCCACAATGCAGGTATGTGCCCTGACCAGGAATCCAACTGTGTTAATTGGTCAACACTCAACCATTGAACAATGCCATCAGGTCTAGAAGTCTTTCTGATAGGTCCACACTAAGAATATTCTCATCAATAGTTGCCTATTTAGAAGCTTTTTCCAGTTTCTGTCCCTCAATAAATTATTTATTTTTGTTATTTGTTGATGATGGAAGTATCTTTCTCCTTTACATTTGCTGTAATATCTAGAAGTGCTTTCTCAATTCAATACTAATATTTAAAAATAGTTATATTAATTTCTAGGGTGTCTGTTTCAGGATATGCGAGAATTACAAAGATTTGTTGTTCTTCTCCTTGGGTTCTAAGAGACAAGCATATATATATATATATATATATATATATATATATATATATATATGCCTAAGTGACTGTTATAACTAGTCAACTGAACAACTGGTTGACCAGTCTCTATGATGTGCACTGACCACCAAGAGGCAGATGTTCAATGCAGGAGCTGCCCCCTGGTGGTCAGTGTGCTCCCATAGCCAACCTCTCATGGCTGGCCAACTTCCCATGGTCCCTCCCCCTGGCTGGCCAGCCCTGCTTGCCCTGATCACCATCCAGACCAAGGGACCCCACCCATGCACGAATTCCTGCACTGGACCTCTAGTCTAAATGCAATATACTTAGGTCTATCAATAGCATTTTAGGTTTGCCTTGTTCTCTCCTTTCTTCTAGCTCTCTCCAGCTATTTTTGCTTAAAGGCAATGAATGCTACCTGGAACTGGAAGTCTCCTTTCAAATATCAGAGATGACTAAGAAGCCACTCATTAATATGCATACTAGTGTTGAAATGGGATTAAGAGCTTGCACTAAATGTTTAAAAAAGGTGAGCTGAATGACTCAGTTCCTTAGAGTTAGTATGGTCAGTTGGACCACCATCTCAGACCACATCAGTCATGAAGATGTGGCTCTCTGGTTCTATGTAGCCTCAGTCAGAGGGAAGTGCTAGTGATACTGAACTGCCAGAGATCAGTCAGACGAGTGAATGCTTTCATGCTCATACTGAATATAAAGATATAAGAAAGATTCTGCCTAGAACCATTCCAAGCATATTCACATTCCTAGATTAGGTCCAGGAGACAGAAATGTACCCTTCTATGTTTAAGAATTTTTGGAGAAAATATATAACGTATTTGCCGGCATATAAGACGACTTTTTGGCCCTGAAAAATATGCCTCCAAGTGGGGGGTAGTCTTATAGGGCGAGTATATAACAAACTCTGTATTTTTTAGTGGAAATGTTAGGGGGTCGTCTTATACGCCCAGTCTCTTATACACCGGCAAATACGTATTTTTCAGGGCCAAAAAATCGTCTTATACGCCGGCAAATACGGTAATTATTTCATTCAAGAGAATTATAAAGACTGAAAAGCATAGGCTGTCTTGCCTTTCTATAACACAATCTCAGCGATTCAGCACACATTTGTCGACTACTCATTAGGGTTTTAGGTAATGTAATCCATTCCTTTAAAAGGCTTTGGATTTTATAAATTTAATCTGGGGGGTGAAACAGATACTAGAAGAATACAGTTCCCATGAGTAAGTGACTGAAGAGAAGACCAACATTTATTTTTTTTAAATATATATTTTATTGATTTCAGAGACGAAGAGAGAGGGAGAGAGAGATAGAAACATCAATGATGAAAGAAAATCATTGATAGGCTGCTTCGTACAGACCCCATACTTGGGATCAAGTCCGCAACCCAGGCATGTGCCCTGACCAGAATTAAACCATGGCCATATGGTTCATAGGTCAATGCTCAACCACTGAACCATTTATATATGACTCAGAGAGCATGTGCTTTGGCATTCAGAGGCAATAAATACAGTGTGTAATTAACCCTTTTGGCATGTTCTATCCTTATTGTAAACCTGACTGTGTGTCCTATCTACATATTAGTTTGTTAACTATTCAAACTATTTCCAATCCATTCTTTTCCTGTCTTATTTATCCAGAGTTAGCATCTCTTGCTGACAGCTAAGACCACAGGTTGACACTCAATAAAAAATATATTTATGTTCACATCATACATTCATTGTAGTTACAATCACCAATAAAATCACAAGTAAAAATACAAAAAATCAACAATATTACTAGATATTATTCTGAAAATATGGATCCATGTAAAAAGAATATATGTAAAAAGGGATCATTTTTGAGGAAAATTCATATGACTATTTATAGATGATATATTTATAAATTTAAGAAGCACAGAGAATCTTACATTTTATATAAGAAGAAATCCAGAAATATAATTAGATAGGTATTATTAAAATATATTTAAATAAAAAATTAAATACCCAAACAGAAAATAAATGGAAACAAATATTTCATATGCATAAAATAAACAGATATTTTAGTATGTAATAAATTTTAGTACATAATATTTATGTACTAAACACATATTTTAGTGCATAATATTTTAGCGCATAACATTTATATTTCTGACTAGGAAAATTCATATATAATAACATATATATGAATTTTCCTAGTCAGAAATATTAATGTCTACAAAATTGAAATAAAGCAAAACAAAACATCAATTCAAAAACTCTAGCAAACCTTTTAAAATCTGAAAGAAATGAGAGGTTTGATATGGTTATACATGAATACATAAGAAAAATAAATCAGCTTAAATGTTATGGTTTAGCAATAGCCACAGATTGGTGGGTGAGGTATTAGATGGGGGTACAATGAGGATAGTTGTCTCTAGTCCACAATATATAAAGCCTCAGCTAAAAAACTCAAAATATTGGGGTGAATTAGGAAGATGGAGGCTAAAGTGATCTGAAGGTTTATTCATTAATATGTGTATCTGATACCTAGTCTATGACTCAACTTTGAGGTTCTTCTGAAGCTGTCAATGGAAGCATCTATCCAGGCTTTTTCCTGTGACTTGGGTTTCCCAGTGGCTGGGATCAAAAAGGGAACATTCTGTGAGGAGAGGCTGCATCTGAGAGCAAGAATTCATGGTGGAAACTGCAAGGTCCTCTCTGAGCCAGTCTAGCGAGACATGTAATATCATATCTGAGTCATTCTCCCTGATACAGACAAGTCACCGAGTCTTCCTACTTTCAAGGGCAGGAGGATGAGGGCCCACCTTTTGAAAGGGGAATGGTAAAGTCACATTGCGAAAGAGCATGTGGGATGGGAGATATCGATGTGGCTATCTGCAAAATATACCACCTGTTATAGATATATAATGTTTTGTTACTGCACATGAAACTAAGTTAAAAATATTATATCTTAAAACAAAGGATGACTTTAATACCAGCTTTTCTAGAGAATGTGCATTGTTTTAGAGAACTACTTTTTATTTTTTAAATTTTTATTTGCTGATTTTTGAGAGACATATAAAGAATGAGAGATGTCTATTTGTTGTTCCACTTATTTATGGATACATTGGCTTCTTGTATGTGCCCTGACAGGAGATTGAACCTGTAACCTTGGGGTATGTAGACATGGACAATGCTCTAATCAATCGAGCTACCCAGCCAAGTCTAGAGAACATGCATTTTAAATGTGATACATAGCAAAGTTAAATTTAGATATTTGTGTATAATTTCTTCTATGGCCTGAATGTCAACTAGTGCCTTGCCAATCTTATATAATAAAAATCTAATACTCTTAATACAGGAGCTTCCCGCTGGTGGTCAGTGTGATCTCATAGGAATTTCTGTGGGGAGTGGACCTAAGCCATCAGTTGGACATCCCCTGAGGACTTCCAGACTGTGAGAGGGTGCAGGCCGGTCAGAAGGAACCCCCTTATCCACAAGTTCACAAATTGCGTGCGCCGGGACCCTAGTAAAATATAATTTTAGTCCTACATAAATATAGTGAGTATATATTAAAGCCTGATTTTATAAATGAATAAACTGAGGTATATAATCAGATAGTAAAATGTATAATAAAGTTATAAAAATGAGAATATGTCAGCACAAAAGCAGACAAATTTTATACAAGTGTGTGTGTGTGTGTGTGTGTGTGTGTGTGTGTTTTGTATGTGTGAAGTCTAAATTGAGATAGTTTGCTTTCTTCAACAAATAGGGATATACAATTAACTCCCTAATTAACCTGGGTAAAAACTAATATCACTACAGTGTTTCTGTATGTTTCAGTAAACTATTCTTTTTAGAATAGTTAGTATATTTACAGAAAATTTGCGAAGATAGTACAGAAATATACCTCACACCCAGTTTTTGTTAAAATTAAAATCTTATAAGAGTATGGTACATTTATCACAATTAATGAACCAATATTATGACAAGATACACTATTTGTCTTATATTTATCTAATCCATTTTCCTTCCAGGATCCCATCCAAAGTATCCTTTCACAATAGGCTCCTCTTGGCTGTGATAATTTCTCAGCCTTTCCTTGTTTTTTTTGTTGACCTTGACAGTTTTGACTGTTACTGGTTAGACACTTTGTAGTATGTCTTTTATTTTGGATTTATCTGATGTTTTTATCATAAACGATCTGGACTTTTTTTTAATATATTTTATTGATATTTTACAGACAGGAAGGGAGAGAGATAGAGAGCTAGAAACGTCGATGAGAGAGAAACATCGGCCAGCTGCCTCTTGCACACCCCCTACTGGGGATGTGCCCGCAACCAATGTACATGCCCTTGACCAGAATCAAACCCGGGACCTTTCAGTCCGCAGACCGATGTTCTACCGTTGAGCCAAACCGGTTTTGGCCATAAACGATCTGGACTTTTGAGAGGAAGACTAGAGTGATAAAGTGCCATTTTCATCACATCATATCAAAGGTACTTACTGTAACATTTTCTAAACTCTTGATTGTTAATACTGATTAACCATCAAGGACTTTTTGGCCCTGAAAAATATGCCTCCAAGTGGGGGGTAGTCTTATACGGCGAGTATATAACAAACTCTGTATTTTTAGTGGAAATGTTAGGGGGTCGTCTTATACACCCAGTCGTCTTATACACCGGCAAATGCGTATTTTTCAGGGCCAAAAATCGTCTTATACGCCGGCAAATACGGTATATACCCATGGATATTTATGTTATACTCTGCACTGTAATCTAATACAATCTTATTTGTCTTATTGCTCAATTTGTCCCAGTTTTGAGCATTGGGAATTATTTCAGTTGGCTTCTGTGTTCCTTTCGAATATCCATATCAGTATGAAACTTCTTGAGCAATCTGACTTCCTGGCACTACAAAAGGCTGCACATCATCATGTATATTTCTATTTTTTTTTTTGCTGAATTTGTATGGCATTGGTTAATCCTTGCCTTAGTCCTAGAACCAGCAGTTTATCTAAGGAGTCCTGGACTCCTTTATTGGAGAATAGTATTAAAAACTCAGGCCTAGCTGGTTTGGCTCAGTGGATATAGTGTCAGCCTGCAGATTGAAGGATCCTGGATTTCATTCCAGTCAATGGAACATGCTGGGGTCGTGGCTCAATCTCCAGTAGGGGGTGTACAGAGGCAGCCAGCCAATCAATAATGATTCTCTCTCATCATTGATGTTTCTCTCTCTCCCTTCCTCTCTGTATATCCCTATTTGTTGTTAGACCAGGTCCACCAGACATCTTCTGGTAGTCCTCCAGGACAAAGCCACGGTGGCAGGAGCCAAGGCAGAGCTGGGTGATAAGGGGTGATCAGGCTGGCAGGAGCTGGGTTAGGGGTGATCAGGCCTGTAGGGGAGGGCAGTTAGGGGCAATCAAGCCAGCAGGCAGAAAGGTTAGGGGCTATCAGGCAGGCAGGCAGAGGTATTAGCACAATCAGGCAGGCAAGCAGAGTGGTTGGGGGCAATCATGCAAGCAGGCAGGTGGGAGGTTAGGAGCCAGTGGTCCCGGATTAAAAGAGGGATATCCAACTGCCAGTCTAACATCCTGCAGGTATCATGCCAAAACCAGTACTCGATCCAAGATTGGAGAGAGTTCAGGCTTGGCTGAGGGACCCCCCCTCCATGTACAAATTTTATGCATGAGGTCTCATATATATGTATTTTTATATATGTATAAACCAACCCCATATCTGAGTGCTAGATCACTTTTTATACTTTTTTTCTTCTTAGCTATTTATGGATTCACAATGAAATGTAAAAATAACACAGAATTCTGCAGGCCTATCATAAAACCTCTACCCAACAGTAACATTAAAACACACCACTATAGAATCTTACTATAGCCAGAGAACTATATTGTCAATATTACATATTTAATTATACAAAAATATATTTTTGAATTATTAATGACTTTTTGAATGTTCCCTTGACTGAATATAAGCTGGAATATAAATAAATAAAGGATTACCTTTCAGAACCCAGAGTTGATAAAGCCTAGTCATCCATAAAATAAATGAAGTTCCAGTCATTAGGATGCTCTGAGAAACTAAGAATATTATTTGATATCCCTCCTACATTTCAAATTTCAAACACACACACACACACACACACACATACACACACACACACACACACACACACACACACACACATTCTTCCCTTGATGATTGATTGAATTTCCTTGCTATTCAGGAAAAGAATATTCATATATATTCATATATTCAGGAATATATTCTTTGCTAATTGTGATATTTATTATCCTGATATTTTCTGATGAATTTTCTTTATTGTTAATACCAAGAAAGAGTTGGACACTATAAGAACCTCCAAAATGTTCCTAAGATTATTAAACTTTACTTTTATTGTTGACACTAAAATTAATTTCACTACTATTTGCCTATAAGGAATTGAAATCTTCATAGGAACAGTTTTTCCATGAGAGAACAAATCAAAAAGTAAATAACAACAAGAAAAATCAAAACACTGTGTCTCTATATGCCCCCTTTGTACCTATGAAAAAAATGCCAACCTTACATTGTGGCTGTTAGTTTAGTTAGCTCTTAATTTTCTATTTTGGTAAAAACTCTTTGTCTCAAGTAAATAGCAGAATGGTGATGACATCATTCAGGTAAGTATCTGCTCCTCTCTGAAAAGCCATCATTGGCTTGGTCTGACAATGATGAGTTGACATTGCTCCCACAGTAACAACCCAGACAATAAAAACTGAATTTGAACCTTGACAGGGAATGGACTACAATGGTAAAGGGAGAGTAACTTTCACCAGCTTTAACATTTTTACACGAATCAGTGGTATTCTAGGTATAAATTAACCAAAAATTTCACGTGAATTATTTAGTGGAGAGATATGAAAAATTAAAATAATAAAATTAGCACTATTATAGTATTTTTACTTTCTGGATTTAAGCTACAGGAGGAAAAAAACTGTAGAAATCTAAGTGCATGATTTTTAACACAGTATGACATTTTACAGACTTGAAATAAACTCTTGTCAATATTAGCTGTTTTTAACTCAGTTACTTTAGTAACTGAGTTAAAAATAGCTATAATAATGGAGTTAGAAAAGATAATGGAACTCCCATATTTCCATTTTAATTAGATTTTAACTTAGTCATTCCTTGTTTTCCTTACCAACATTTAGAATTTGAAGAGCAGTCCTTGCCAAATAAATAAAGATCAAAATCAAGTGAGAAATTCAAAGCCTCCTATTTCCAACTCTGGCTGTGATATGTCATCATGCATTATAGCCATAATTTATGAGTAAATATTAAAGTAAATAGTAGGCAATGAAACCATGATAGTTTATTGATGATTTACAATATTATCTGAAAGACAAGAATGCTTATAAAACAAGTATTTTAATTAAAACTGTTTTTTTTTTCTAACAGGAAAATTAAACTGGAGTCTACTATGGAATGAAAATGGTGATAATAGCAGGCCCTATTATTTGTTATACAATCACTTCTGCAGTGTATGCAAACAGAGCTAAGACATGATAATGGCTGAAAATAAGTAACATTCTCCTAAAGAGAAAGGCTTAACTGTGATCTAAAACAATCTCATGAAAAATAAAATGGAGAATTTGAGGGTAAATTTGTGACTAAAAGAATCAAATAGATGTTTAGTTTATTTTGTTGATGTCACTGTGATTTATTTCTACCAATTACCTTTTAATTTTATTGCCGCCAGTCTATTCCTAAAGATAACCAAAGTGAACAGCGTTCATTGCTCAGTCTCATTCACTGGGTCACCTAAAATAGTTATTAAAAACAGCTACAGCTGAAACCGGTTTGGCTCAATGGTAGAGCATCGGTCTGCGGACTGAAAGGTCCCGGGTTTGATCCCGGTCAATGGTATGTACATTGGTTGCGGGCACATCCCCAGAAGGGGGTGTGCAAGAGGCAGCTGGTTGATGTTCCTCTCTCATTGACGTTTCTAGCTCTCTATCTCTCTCCCTTCCTCTTTGTAAAATTTCAATAAAATATATTTTTAAAATAAAAATAAATAAAAACGGCTACAAAAGGTCGGAAAGTTTTATGAATTAAACAACACCATTGACAAGATCTCTGACTTTCATACCACAACAGACTAATTATATTTTCTTTTCTTTAATTTTTGCATTCCTGTTTGTAAAATTCTGTTATACTCTATAGAATTCTCACTGGAACGCGAATCTGAAGACACTCCCTAGCCTTGGGACTATGGTGGTGTTTTGCTTTTGTTTTTTAAGGTCTTCTTTTTGTCACATTAAAGTCTCTAATTTTTCTGATTCTATCCAAAATAAAATAAAAAACACTATTTCAGCCATCAGTTATAATTTCACCAAAATAATTAACAAACACCAACATTATGATTTTACACATGAAGACCAGCATATGGAAGAGCAGATGGAATACAATGGGTTGTTTTTAATCTGGAACTTTCAGATATCTAAGTCTGACCCATATCCTATTGTAGTTTCTTTTTCATACCCATGATTATTTAAAAATAGTGAAAAGAAAAAAAAAATGAGTTAATTTATGCAAAGATTTAGAACAATGTCTGGAATATAATCAACTCTTTTAAAAAAAAATAAAACTTTGTTATTGTTGGTTTTAATCATCACCCAAGTTCATACTTAGATAAAGGAAGGGAGAGAAAGAAAGAGAGAGAAATACTGATTGGTTGCCTTTCATTAGCTCCATATCTGGGGATCAAACCTGAAACTCAAGTAGATGCCCTGACCGGAAATTGAAGCAGCAACCTTTAGATGCATGGGACTGTGCTCAACCAATTGAGCCACTCTGGCCAGGGATAGTCAAGTCTTAAGTGTTACCTATAATTCCATAATCTACCTTATGTTGGAGCAACTTCTATATAGCACACAGTACTATTCAGGTTTCAATTCATGAAAAACTGAGCTCTTTCCTCTAAAATGTGCCAGTATTCAGCATTCTATAGTACAAAAGAATATGTGCAGGTACTTTCAACAGAGTGCCCATGATGACTTAGACAATAATATTGTCTTTGGAAGGAAAGAGAGATTAGGCATAACTCAATCAAAATAACATACAGTGAAAATGATTATTTTAAAATACTGATTCCAGTAGTGGAAGCCAGACACTGATAGTTACAATATTCATTTTGGCAGCACGATGTGTTTGCTAAGGAGATGAACGCATTACAAACCCATTTTCCTAATGCATACAAATTCCATTCCAAGCTAAATGTGTTCTTATGTATTCTGCTTTATTCACAAATATAAAAAGGACTTCTTACTTAGGCAATGCATGTTTCTTGTTTTTATTATTGCTGGCTTTTTTTTTTTTTTTTGCTTGTTTGCTTTGAAAAAAAGATTTTCTTCCATATTGCAAAACAGAAAAGTTAAGCACAAAATGCCTTAAAAGAAACCTGACTTTAAAGAGACATACTCTTTCACTTAGAAAAAAAAAAGTCTTTAAAATGAAATTATACATATATATATATATATATGTATATATATATATATATATATATATATATATATATATATATATATGTATATATGATATGTATATCATGCAGCTGATGCCAGACAAATTAAGGATCCTTGCTATGCTCAGAAAAGAGAACAGAGACTCAAGAGACAGTCTTAGAAGCCACAGCAGATGGCCCAGCTAAGCCAGAGCAGGCCAATTAAGATCGCATTTGAAGCACTCGGCTACCCCTGGAGGACAGAGACAGGAAAGCAAGCGAGAGGCCTTGAATGTAGTAACTGCTCAGGCTGCAGAGCCATGAAAAGCATGTCCCTGGGAATGAGATGCTTTTCATTTGCACTGTGACTTTTTTTATGCGTGTTGTGATCAGCGTCAGGGATTGTCGGCTAAGCGGAGTGTTATTTTAACGTTTCAGAGGAGCGCAAACAAAGCTTGGTTCCCCATTGCTGTGTTGTTACTTAGTTCACATGCACTCCTTGAGACACCCACCTTTTCAGCAGCCCTAATACCAGGGCTCCTCTAGGAGAAAGCCCAGAGGGGAAGAAGCAAGTGTGTCACCAAAGACGAGTAAGCAGCTTCTTGGAGAGTTGGCTTGAATTGATCTTAGGGAAAAAACAGTTTTTAAATAGTAATGGTTTCTCTATGCTACCAGCTTTCTAAAAGTACTTGAATATGAGGAAAAGGAAAGAATCCATCACTATGGTGGGAAACTGCGTTGGTTATGTCTTACATACACCTATGGGCAGAGGTAAATGGTCTGCTTTTATTGTGGGGGGGGGGGGGTGCTGGAGAGGAGAGAAGCTACTATTATGCAAATATCTTCAAATAGTTGTAGTCCAGGGCCCTGTTCAGTTGCTAATCTGAAAACAAACACACAAAATCAACCCACAAGGTGCTATTTTATTTTCCCCTATGAGAATAAAATTCTCAAGTAGCATTATGAGTTAAAAGCACTAAAGGCAGCTACTGAAATGCAAATGCCATTGGAGAAGGATGTTTCAAATGGATAAGCTAGTCCATAGAGGGAGCAGAGGAGAGGGTATTTGTTAACCTTTGTTTGTCAGATAACAACGCTGACAAATATTTGGGACTTTCAATGTAATCATCTTTCATTCTAACCATTCATATACAGAGCAGGCAGAAAAACTGAGGTTTAGTGAGCTTAAATAACGGGCTTCAATTTGCATTGCTCGCAAATTAATCAGGATATTCATTCTTTTAAGATCAAACAACAGATCCTTTTCACCACAGGGCTTCCCTAGCAGGGAACTTGGGGAAAATGTTGGGGCCACAATGTATTAAAGGAAGTAGGGCTGCAGATGTCAAGAAATGCTAAAAGCACTGTTATTTGGGATACATTTTAATAGTATTTAATTCATGGGGAGACCATTAGTAGTTTTCATGAAGAGGCTAGAAGAAGAATGTTCAACAGAGGCATTTACATTTATGTGTTCACTGTGGGCATTGGGTGCGGTGGGATTCACAGACTCATGCCCCAAACGCTGATATTCCTGAAGGCTTTTGGGGTATAGCAATGTAATCAAAGCTTTATGCTTGCCACTGAGATCCATTAACCCATCAGCACAAACTTCTAAAGTCTGGCTGCAGGATCTAAGTGTAGAGGATTTGTTGCAAATGAATGTATAAAGTTCTCAATCCCCAGGTTATGGAACAGAATCCAATCCATCTACCCAAATTCTTTATAAACCAGATTATTTAGGGCAAATATCTTTACTTATTGGCTTGTGAAAAAGCAAGTTGCTTAAATCTTTAAAAAATTTTAGGGGTGTAGGTGAGTGTGCTAGCCACTTGCATATGCACCAAGGACTCTGTGGTCCACATTTTCAAAATCACTGGATATCTAATGCCACTCTGGGTTCTAGAAAACACACTAAACAGTGCACAATTCCTTACTGAAGTCTAGCAGCACTTTGATATTCTCCAAAATAGAAATCAACTTAGCCTAGCTCGACATATTCTTTTGTAATCAAAGCAGTGTGTAAGTGATTGCACAGCCTCTGCATTAAGATTAAAAATTGGGTCCTAACTGTTTTTGGCTCCATGGGTAGAGCACTGCCCTACAGACTGAAGGGTCCCAGGTTTGATTCCGGTCAAGGGCATGTACCTTGGTTGCGGGCACATGTACAGTAGGGAGAGTGTGCAGGAGGCAGCTTATCAATGTTTCTCTCTCATTGATGTGTCTAACTCTATCCCTTGCTCTTTCTCTTTGTAAAAATCAATAAAATATATTTTTAAAGAAGATTACAAATTGGTCTGAACACTGAGAGACAAAGGCAAAGAGATGCTCTCCAGAGAGTGTTTGCAGCCTCTCCTCAGCTCCAGCCTGTTGGTACATGACAGTAATGGGGGCCTGAGCTTTGTGGTTCATTTATCCAGGAAGTCTCTGTAGTTAGCAATATTGATAACTCACTAATTATTTTTCAAATTCTATCTGAAACCAACAAAATGTCTGAACCCTTTGCATTGCTCATAATTTGTGTAATCCTAGGGATCCCAATTTGTGATTTTACAGGTCTAGTTTGTTTAAAGCAATGAAAGGACGGTACAAAATATAAGAGAGTAATATCATTACTTTCACAGGTTGTTCTATTTCATTTCTACTTCAACCCTGGATAGCAGGCAAAACAGACCCCTGTCTGATTGCAGATAAATCAGACTGCCATACAGTTTGTAGACGAGGATTTGGAGGAGTGTCTGCTTTGGTGATTTCATTATGTTTTAACGGAGTCCCTAGGCCTCACTTCTTTCACCTGGAGATGGATCCTCTTTGCCAAGTCAACTGCACAGCTTAGCAGCTGCTGATGAAAGAAGTGTCAGGAGAAAACATTTTCTCTCTCCTCCTCTGTTGCCTCCCCCACTTAATAGTTTTGCAAATCTACTCTGCGCTGTGCCAAGAAAATGCCATCTGCTTTGTACCCAAAGGCAACAGTTCCCACCTTAAGTAAGCAGTTTTGCAAGCCTGTGATAGGCATTTTTGGAAGGACAATTGCAGTTAGAAGCAAAGAATCCATAGCCTACATCTTGAGGGGCCTTTTTTATTCAAGTTTTGGTGTATCTTTGTTTTCTTGAATCCAATTCTTACTAAACAGATGGGAATGTTACGATTGTCATCTCTCCACGAGTTTTTAAGAATATTTGAAAGTTTTATTTTGAAACTATTATGATATGCAGGTAATTTGAGGGAGGGAATGGGGAAATGTTATTTTTTACTTTGTAGTCTTCCAAGTGTTTATGTCCCTGTTTATGTTTTACCTCCACAATTTTAAAAAATATATATTTTGTTGATTTTAGAGAGAGAGAGGGAAATAGGTAGAAACATCAATGATGAGAGAAAATTATTGATCAGCTCTCTCCTGACCACCTCTTCCTGGGGATAGAGCCTGCAACCCAGACACGTGCCCTGAGGGAAAATCGAACTATGACCTCCTGGTTCATGGGTTGATGCTCAACCACTGAGACAGTGGCCGGGCTCCAGAAGTTATGTTAATACAAATGTTCCTCCCAACACATCTCATTGTAAGATAATGGTACAACACCATTGTTTTAAATATCAATAGCAATGAACAATGTGGTTCAAATACATAGTTTGTATTATTTTAACTTGAGTCAAGGTAAAATAGAAAAACATGAAGAAATTTATAGACACAAATTATTACCCATAAGCATGACACTAGCAATGCTTCTGAATCATTCCCTTGATGAGAGACACAGAAACAAACAAACAAAAATGTGACCATTTTCTCAGTGTAGATGGCATCTCCACCCAGTGGAATATTCCTGTGGAGCATGTCCAAGTTATCAGGCAATGTATAGGTAGCTATGATTAGTCAAGAAATTGGTTTTTTATTTTTTTTTTTTTTTTTTATTAAGGTATTATCTGTATACATAGCTTATCATTGCCCCCCCCCCCAATATATGCCCTCCCTCCCCAGAGTTTTGTGTCCATTGGCTATTCTTATATGCAAGCATACCAGTCCTTTGGTTGATCTCTTATCTCCCCCAGATCTCCCTACCCCCCCCCCCGCTGTCATTTGACAGACTGCCTGTTGTTTTACTGTCACTATATCAATCTTTCTGTTCATTCGTTTATAATGATCTTTAATATCCATAAATGAGTGAGGTCATGTAGTGTTTCTCTTTCATTGACTGGCTTATTTCACTCAGCATGATGCTCTCCAATTCCATCCAAGTTACTGCAAATGATGAGAATTCCTTCCTTTTTATGGCAGCATAGTATTCCATGGTGTAGATGTACCATAGTTTTCTGATCCATTCATCTGCTGACGGGCACCTAGGCTGTTTCCAAGTCCTAGCTATTGTAAATTGTGCTGCTATGAACATAGGGGTGCATATATCCTTTCTGATTGGTCTTTCTAGTTTCTTGGGGTATATTCCTAGTAGTGGGATTACTGGGTCAAATGGGAGTTCCATTTTCAGTTTTTTGAGGAAGCTCCATACTGTTTTCCACAGTGGTTGCACCAACCTACAATCCCACCAGCAGTGCACGAGGGTTCCTTTTTCTCCACAACCTCGCCAACATTTGTTGTTTGTTGTTTTGTTGATGTTGGCCATTCTGACAGGTGTGAGATGGTACCGCATTGTTGTTTTGATTTGCATCTCTCGGATAATTAGTGACTTGGAGCATGTTTTCATGTGCCTCTTGGCCTTCCTTCTGTCTTCTTTTGAGAGGATTCTATTTAGGTCCATTGCCCATTTTTTAATTGGCTCATTCATTTTCCTTTTATTGAGTTGTATAAGCTGTCTGTAGATGTTGGAGATTAAACCTTTATCAGTGATATCGTTTGCAAATATGTTCTCCCATACAGTGGGTTTTCTTGTTGTTTTGTTGATGGTTTCTTTTGACGTAAAAAAGCTTTTTATTTTGATGTAGTCCCATTTGTTTATTTTCTCTTTAGCTTCCATTGCCCTAGGGTTAGTATCAGTGAAGAAGTTCTTTAGGCATATGTCTGAGATTTTGCTGCCTGTGGATGCCTCTAGTATTTTTATGGTTTCCCGTCTTATGTTTAAGTCCTGTATCCATTTTGAGTTTATTTTTGTGTATGGTGTAAGTTGGTGATCTAGTTTCATTCTTTTGCATGTATGTGTCCAATTTTCCCAACACCATTTATTAAAAAGACTGTCTTGACTCCATTGTATGTTCGTGCCTCCTTTGTCAAATATTAATTGAGCATATTGATTTGGGTTGATGTCTGGATTCTCTAATCTATTCCATTGATCAATATGTCTGTTCTTGTGCCAGTACCAGGCTGTTTTGAGAACAGTTGCTTTGTAATACAGCTTGAAATCTGGTATTGAGATTCCTCCTACTTTACTCTTATTTCTTAAGATTGCTGAGGCTATTCGGGGTCTTTTATTGTTCCAAATGAATTTTTGGAGAGTTCTTTCTAGGTCTGTGAAGTATGTCCATGGTATTTTCATGGGGAGTGCATTGAACTTATATATTGCTTTGGGAAGTATGGACATTTTGATGATGTTGATTCTACCAATCCATGAACATGGTATGTTCTTCCATCTGTTTACATCTTTCTCTATTTCTTTTTTCAGTGTCCTGTAGTTTTCTGCATATAGGTCTTTTACCTCCTTGGTTAAGTTTATTCCTAGGTATCTTAATTTTTTTGGTGCGATGGTAAACGGGATTGCTTTTTTAGTCTCTGTTTCTGTAAGTTCACTATTGGTGTAGAGAAATGCCATTGATTTCTTGGCATTTATTTTGTATCCTGCTACATTGCCAAATTCGTTTATTAAGTCTATTAGCTTTTTGATGGAGTCTCTTGGGTTTTTTATGTACAATATCATGTCATCTGCAAATAGTGACAGCTTTACTTCTTCTTTTCCGATTTTGATACCTTTTATTTCCTCTTCTTGTCTAATTGCGATGGCGAGTACTTCCAGTACTATGTCAAAGAGGAGTGGTGAGAGTGGGCATCCCTGTCTTGTTCCTGTTCTTAGAGGGAATGGTTTTAGTTTTTGCCCATTGAGCATGATGTTGGCTGTGGGTTTATCATATATAGCTTTTATTATGTTGAGGTATGATCCTTGTACTCCCACCTTGTTGAGAGTTTTTATCAGGAAAGGGTGTTGGATTTTATCAAATGCCTTTTCTGCATCGATAGATATGACCATATGATTTTTATCTCTCAATTTGTTTATGTGATGTATCACGTTTATTGATTTGCGAATATTGTACCATCCTTGCATTCCTGGTATAAAACCTACTTGGTCATGGTGTATGATCTTCCTGATGTACTGCTGGAGCCGATTTGCTAGAATTTTGTTGAGGATTTTGGCATCTATGTTCATGAGGGATATTGGCCTGTAATTCTCTTTCATTGAGTTGTCTTTATCTGGTTTTGGTATTAGGGTGATGCTGGCTTCATAAAAGGAGTTTGGCAGTGTTCCTTCCTCTTGAATTTTTTGGAAAAGTCTGAGGAGGATAGGTTTTAGTTCTTCCTTGAATGTTTGGTAAAACTCTCCTGTGAAGCCATCTGGCCCTGGGCTTTTGTTTGCTGGAAGCTTTTTGATGACTGCTTCAATTTCTTCCCAAGTTACTGGTCTATTGAGATTTTTAGATTCTTCCTGATTGAGTTTTGGAAGGTTGTATTTTTCTAGGAATATGTCCATTTCCTCCAGGTTGTCCTGTTTGTTGGAATATAGTTGTTCATAGTATTTTGTAACAATCCTTTGTATTTCGGCGGGGTCTGTTGTTATTTCACCTCTTTCATTTCTAATTTTGTTTATTTGGGTCCTCTCTCTTTGTTTCTTGGTTAGCCTGGCTAGAGGCTCATCAATTTTGTTAATCCTTTCAAAGAACCAGCTCTTGGTTTTGTTGATCTTATGTATTGTGTCTTTGGTCTCTATGTCGTTAATCTCCGCTCTGATTTTTATTATTTCCTTCCTTCTGCTTACAGTGGGCCTTTCTTGCTGTTCTTTTTCTAACTGTTTGAGCTGTAGGGTAAGATAATTTGTTACCATTCTTTCTTGTTTTTTGCAATAGGCTTGTAGGGATATGAACTTCCCTCTCAAAACAGCTTTTACTGTGTCCCATAGATTTTGGATTGTTGTGTTTTCATTGTCATTAGTTGCCATGATGTTTTTGATTTCTTCCTTGATTTCTCTGGTAACCCAGTCTTTGTTCAATAGCATGCTATTTAGTCTCCATGTGTTTAATTTCTTTGGCTTATTATTATTGTAGTTGATTTCCAATTTTATGGCACTGTGATCTGAGAAAATGCTTGATAAGATTTCTATCTTCTTGAATTTGAAGAGACTTTGCCTATGTCCCAATATGTGGTCTATCTTTGAGAATGACCCGTGTGCACTTGAGAAGAATGTATATTCTGTGGCTTTGGGATGAAATGTTCTGAAGATGTCAATTAATTCCATCTGGTCTAATACGTCATTTAGAATTGACGTTTCTTTACTGATTTTTTGTTTAGATGATTTGTCCAGAGGTGACAATGGAGTATTAAAATCTCCTACTATGATAGCATTGCTATTAATCTGTCCCTTAATGTCCTCCAGCAGTTTCTTTATGTATTTGGGTGCTCCCAAATTGGGTGCATATATGTTTACCAGGGTTATTTCTTCTTGTTGGATTACACCCTTTAGTATTATGAAGTGGCCTTCCTTATCTCTTGTTATGTCCTTCACTTTGAGATCTAGTTTGTCAGATATAAGTATTGCTACCCCAGCTTTTTTTTCGTTTCCGTTTGCCTGGAAAATCTTTTTCCATCCTTTCACCTTCAGTCTGTGGGCGTCTGTTTTTCTGAGGTGGGTTTCTTGTAGACAGCAGATGAATGGGTTTTGCTTTCTTATCCATTCTGTTACCCTATGTCTTTTAATTGGAGCATTTAAACCATTTACATTTAAAGTAATTATTGAAAGGTAGGTATTTGATGCCATTTTTATTCTATCCCCCTGTGTTCCTTCTTCACTTCCTATTTCTTTATTATTACAGTAGACCCTTTAGCATTTCTTGCATTGCTGGTTTGTTGGAGATAAATTCCTTTAGTCTGTTTTTGTCGGTGAAGCTCCTGATTACACCTTCAATTTTGATTGACAGCCTTGCGGGGTACAGTATTCTTGGGTTCAGACCCTTCCTTTGCATGACTTTGTATATGTCATCCCATTCCCTTCTGGCCTGATGAGTTTCTGTTGAGAAATCAGTTGCTAGTCTGATGGGGTTTCCTTTATATGTAACTTTCTGTCTCTCTCTGGCTGCTTTTAAGATTCTGGTTTTGTCGATGTTTTTTGCCAGTTTAATTATAATGTGTCTGGGTGTTGATCTTTGGGGGTTCATTTTGTTGGGGACCCTTCGAGCATCTTGGATTTGTGTTGGTTTTTTCTTCTCTATCTCAGGAAAGTTTTCTGTCATTATTTCTTGAAATACTTTTTCCATATCTTGCTCAGTTTCCTTTCCTTCTGGAACCCCTATTATTCTAATATTGTTTTGTTTTGTATTGTCCCAAAGCTCCCTTAGGCTCTCCTCCTGTTTTTTAATTTTTTTTTCTAGCAACTGCTGTAATTGGGTATTTTTTTCCATTTTGTCTTCTAGCTCACTGATGCGGTCTTCTGCTTCATCTAGTCTACTCTTGATGCTTTCTATTGAGTTCTTCATAGTAGCGATGTCATTTTTCATTTCTTCTTGGGTCACCTTCATTTCCTCTTGGGTCACCTTCATTTCCTCTTGGGTCTTCTTCATTTCCTCTTGGGTCTTATTCATATTGTCAAATTTGTCTTCCATTCTTTTTAGCCAACTTATGATCATTACTCTGAATTCTTGCTCTGGTAGGTTGCTTGCCTCTAACTCGTTTACTTCATTTTCTGGTGATGGTTGATTTTCTTTCACAGGCGGGTTGTTTCTTAGTCTCCCCATGATCTCTCTTTATAGGGTGCCTGGTAACGTAGTTCTCTCCCTCCTGCTTTGATTTAAAGGCACAAAATACAACACAACCAGGTACAACACACAAGGCACTGGACAGAAATGTGTTTGCAATATTAATATCCTCCAATAAAGGTGTCTAGAACCCAGATAACAAGAACATACAATCCAATAAAAAGAATAAGCAAACCAATCTTACACACACATAAAAAAGCATAAACCTTTGATATAGTTGGCATTCAACATACAACAACAAAGGGGTAGAGAGAAGGCTTTTTTTTTTTTTTTTTTGGTGGGGGGGCAGTGGCAAGGTAGGTGTGAATGGGATTGGAGCAGGGGGTTGGGAATTATATATACACAGGACAGGTGAAAATTTTGGAGAGGGTAAACAGAAAGAGTAAGGAAAATCTATAGCAGTAAAGGGTTAAGATAAGCAGGACACCAAAGGTAAAGGGTTAGGAATAGAGAGATGTCATAAAGGTAGGTTTGAGATAGAATAGAGCGTTGGAGAAGGCAAGGTATGAATAGTTTTTAGAATAGTAATCCCGAAGGAGAAAATAGAGAAAAAAGGAAATAGAGGAAAAAGGCAAAAAAAAAAAATAGAAAGCAAAAAAAAAAGGAATATAATATGACACTTAAAAAGTAGTAATAAAAATAAACAAAAGAAAATAAGATAAAAAAGATAAAAAAGGTAAAATAGTAGTAGTAATAATGTTGATTACCTATAAAAATGAATTAATTAAAAAGGTAAAATCTAGTGATGGCAGATGAAAAAAATTTCTTGAGTAAACTTTGCAATTAAAGTAGGTAAAAAACAAAAATTCAACAGTTAAAAAAATAAAAATTGAAAATTAAAAATTAAACAAAATTTGCAGTAACGAAGGTCATTCACTTTCTGTGTTGCTATGTCTCGCACGCCTGTTCCCAGTCTGGGCGGTAGTTGCAGTTCACTGTGTTTCACCGTTCCTCCGTGTTGATTACAAGACCTGATTTTTAAGCCAATCTAGAGACCCTATGTGCTTTAGCCTCTGGGTGGCAGTGTTTCTGGATGACTTCCAGGACTCTAAAGCCTTTCTAGCTTTTTCCGCTTCTCTGTGTCTTTGATGGCTGGGGTGTGGGTGGTCAGGAGCTGGCTGCACTCCCCTGTAATTCTGCGGCTACTTCTTGGACTCAGATCCAGCTGTGCTGCTCCTTAGATATCCCTAGTCTTAGGAGCCCTGTCCACAGCCTGGCGCGCCTCCAGCTGAGAAGTAAATCCACGACCAGTCCCTCAGCCTCTGTGCGCCGCGGCGCTGGTGCGCAGGGGGGGGGGGGTGTTGCTGCACCGAGTGGAACTCGGTCAGAACTACCGGTCCCAGTCCCTCAGCCTCTGTGCGCCGCGGCGCTGGTGCGCAGGGGGGGGGGGGTGATGCTGCGCCGAGTGGAACTCGGTCAGAACTACGGGTCCGAGTCCCTCAGCCTCTGTGCGCCGCGGCGCTGGTGCGCAGGGGGGGGGAGGGGTGTTGCTGCGCCGAGTGGAACTCGGTCAGAACTACCGGTCCGAGGGGAACTCACCCACCGGATCGCTGCGAAATCTGAGCTCCTCTCAATGATGATAGAAATTCTTGATCAGCTGCCTCTTGTACAACCCCCACTGGGGATTGAGCCCCAAACCCCAGCCACGGAATCCAACCGTGATCTCCAGGTTCATAGGTTGATGCTCAGCCACTGAGCCACACCAGCAATCAAGAAATTGGTTTTTTAAAAGAAAGGAAAAAGAAAGGCAATTTAAATTTTACTCCTATAATGGAAAGAAATAAATTACAAATCCACTCAAACCAAAGGAGCATTGTTCTCTTTGATGTGATGCTTATTTTATATTTCGTAATTTCTTGAGAAAGCTTAGATTCCCATTAGTAAGTGAAAAATATTGCAGTTGACACTAGAACAATATCTGAAGTGAACTTCCTCTGATGTGACTAAACCAATCCCACATTGTAATTATCCTTTGACCTAAAATGATGTAAGTTTTTAACATTTTAACCCAAGAACTTTTGCCAAACAAATTGGTTTTAAGAACTAAGTATTATTCTTGACACACACACACACACACACACACACACACAGCCCTAGAAAATAGGGCAGTAGTGGTGGGGTTCAACCTTATATTCATAAAAACATGCAGATGATTGCTTTAAAATTAGTATAATTTTACCTGGTTAATGTAAAAATAATTATGAAGTTTATAAAATTACGCTGAAGTGGGGTAAAGCCCTGGTTCTGCCCCAACAAGTTGTGTGAACTGGGTATATGATTCATCCTCTATAAATCGATTGCTTTATCTGTTAAATGAGGTTATGAATGGTATTTTTCCCTAGGATAGATGTGAGAATAATCCTGATGCAAATATTCTGGCTTATATAGAAACATATGTCAATCTCCCTTCTCACATCTAATTTGTTTCAATAATCATGTTAATTAGCAGTGGTTTAATGATACAACTTAATAAAATACTTTGCATGAGAAATTAAAATTTAGGTGACTTTGCTTTTTATAGTCTAAAACATTATTTATGCATTTGAAAAATTTTGAAATCACTGTGCTTTTTATAAATACATTTAATATGAACTGTTTCCTTTTGCAAACCAGTGTTGAATAAATGAGGAATTATCAAACAAATTAGAGTAGGCATCTTAAAGGAAATACTAGACCTAAAATGCAGTGTGATCTCAAGAGTAACAATATATTTATTATGATATATGTATATAAAAGCCCAGTGACCAAACAGTACAACAATCTGTTGACCAGTTGCTATGGTGCACACTGACACCAGGAGGCAGTTGTTCAATGCAGGATCTGCCCCCTGGTGGTCGGTGCATTCCCACCTTTGTAGTACTGCTCAACTAACCTGAATGAGTGGCACTCCCACAGCAGGCCGATCTCAGCAGGCCACACTCCCCACCAGTGCACAAATCTGTGCACCAGGCTTCTAGTATAGCATAATATAAGCATGCTGTTATATTTATAATGTCAGAATTATATAAGACAGGTCTTCCCAACTTTCCATTCCTCTATCTTGTGCTTGGTTTTGGATTTCCATTCCAGAATATCTATGAAGCTTTTGTAAATAAGCTTTTAATTTCTGAATGCTATTGGTTAATAAATCAACTATGTCAGAGTTGACCCAATCATTCAAGGGGGACCCTTCTATAATCCAAGCCCTAGTAGAACTTCAAAATTCAGAACCTGATAAAGCCAGGAAAAATATATAGATTCACAGATGTACCAAATTATCTCTGATATGGTCCAATGCTATGAATGGAAAAAAATAACTCAGCATATTTGTTAAAAGTTAGATATCTTTTATTGCAAAACATTGGTAAAGGTATAGAATCAAATTTGGGTCTGGTATTGAATTTGCATTTAAAAAATACTCTTAGGTTACAGTTGATCATTAAAATGTCACACACAGTACCACCACTATCTAGTCTGCTGTACTTCTTGAACATATAAGAACACACTCCCTACATCCCTGAATGTAGAGGAGACTGCATGACTTGCTCTGCCAAATGGCCTGTGAGTGAAAGAGATATATGCCACTTCCAGGCCAAAGCCGTGTCTGCTCTCCTCTCTCTACTCTTTCCACAGAAATTATGGAAAGTCCCCACTTTTATTATGGAAAGCTTCTCATGGTAAAGCTTGAATTATCAGGCTATTCCAGAGGAGACTGGTACCTTGGAGAGTTGTTCAGGCTCTCATCAGACCCTGTGATTGAAACACAGAAATGTGGAGGCTTATTGCTACTGTGACTGAACCCAGCCTACCTGGACTAATAAGACAAATGATAAGTAGATGCAATAATATTGCTGATGATGCCCCAAGGTTGCACTGGCAATATGCTCAAGTATCCGGATCTCACAAAACAGTACTTCTCAGTCCATATTTCTTGTATCATTAATTACATAGAATGCTCAGAGAACAAATTTTATGATCATAGAGTGTGAGAAACATCACAGTGACACTACCCTATTAGAAATTCATGGCATAGATGAGCACATTAAAGTTATGAGATTTCTACATAAAGATATTAATATAACTGGTGGATTGGGGAAAGCTTCTTTGAGGAAGTGGCACAGAACTGAGCTCTGAAAAATAAGGAAACTGGGGTCAATCCTACATTCAAGTAAACTTTTTTATCTCTGCCCATTCCCTAACACAGTCTAAACAATTGAATAAGAAGGATCTTATCTACATCACTTTTTTATTCTCCTTCTATTCTTTACTTTATTATTTTAGTTTGTGCAGGGACAGTCTGTGTCCTCAGCTATTTCATCATCATTATTTTTTTTTGGTTTTATTTTTCAATTACAGGTGACATCCGGAATTATTTTTATGTTCTTTCGGGTGTACACCATAGTGGTTAGACAATTATATAATTAACCAAGTCATCTCCCAATAATCCAAGTATTCACCTGGCACCATACATAGTTATTACAATATTGACTATATTCCTGAGGCTGTACTTTATATTCCCATGACTATTTTGTAACTACCAATTTGTACATCTTAATCCCATTAGATTTCACCCTGCTACCCCCATAACTGCCGCCCTCCCCATTCCGTTTGGCAACCCAAAGTTTGTTTTCTGCATCTATGCATCTGCAAATACTTTGTAATTTGGATTCCAAATATAAGTAAAATAATATGGTTGTTTGTCTTTGTCTAACTTATTTCACCTAGCATACTACCCTCTAGATTTATTCATATTGTTGCAAATTGCAACACTTCATTTTTTATGGCCACATAATATTCCATTGTGCATAAGGACTATTATACACTTGTCTATTCATAGATACTTGAGTTGATTCCATATCTTGACTATTATACCTAATACTACCATGAACATCGTGGTGCATATATGTTTCAAATTGGGTTTTGGGTTTCTTCAGCTATAGATCCTGGAGTAGAACTGCTGGGTCATAACGTAGTTCTATTTATAATTTTTGAGGAATTTCCACAGTAGCTGTACAAATTTGCATTCCCAACAGTTCCTTTTCTCAACATCCTCACCGACACTTGTTGTTTGTTGAGCTGTTGATAATAGCCATTCTGACAGTTGTGAAGTGATATTTCATTGTGGATTTACTTTGCATTTCTCTAATCAGTGACATTGAGCATGTTTTCATGTCTATTGGCCAACTGCATGTCCTCTTTGGAGCAGTGTCTCTTCAGGGTATCTGCCCTTTTTTTAAATTAGATGGTTTGTTTGATTTGGTGTTATTGACTGACTTCTTTATACATTTTGGATATTAACTCCTTATTGGATGTATCATTGGTTAGTATCTTCACCAAGTCAGTAGATTGTCATTTTGTTTTGTTTTGTTTCATTTGCTATGTAAAAACTTTTTATTTTGATGTTGTCCGATTTGTTTATTTTTCTTATTTTCCCTCCCTCCTTTTTGCTTTTATGAGACCCTTGCCCCTTGTAGGAAACATAAGTGCTCTGCTTTACCAGCTCATAACTGCCAGTAGCACATCTGTTGGGATGGTGGTGGAGACCTCACCGAAGGCTGACTCATCCATCTGAACCTGGGTGGTTGCAACTGCTACTTCTGAGGGGAAGAGAAAGTGTCCACATGGTCAGAAGTCCTGCCATTATAATCCTCCACTTTCATTTTTCAGAAATAGAGTTTGTTTCATTTTGCTTTGCTTTTAAAATCTCTGTTTGATGCCTTCATCTCTCTAACTTACTTTCAAACACGGGTAGAAACAGAATGAACATGTTTGTCTAACAGTAAAAAAAAAAAAAAAAAAAAAACCAGTATGTGTAAATATCATATGCCAAAGAGATAAACAGTGTATTTAAACAGCTGAAAGAAGGTCTGGAGAAGGAATTAATTGGTGTTAGATGAATATTATGAAGTACACAAAAGACATTGCAAAGGGCTTTGGGCCATAGCATGCACTTTGTAATATATTCCCAGCAAAATGGCAAATCACTACAACTATTTAAATAAGAGAATGGAATATTTTAATTTGTATTAGAAATATAAGTAGATCAGATGATGGAAGACAATGGATTCTGGAAGAGCAGGTTGGAGGTCCCAATTATAGTTTTTTAGTAAAATGTATGGCCAGTAATGATGCATAGGCCATTAAAACATAATCCTAGGGGATGACAACAAATAATTGGATGCACATTGTTTTGTAAACACTGACATTTTTATAGAATAATTAGGTAAAGGCTGAACATTGGTGAAGTTAATTTTACTCAATAGATTTCATTGATATTGATGAACATAGCTTGCCTAAGATTTAACCAAGGCAAATATCCTCTGTTGAGGATAACATCAACAACAAAAATCAGTAAAATCTGGTGAAAGAAATAGACTTACAAGTTCAGGAAGTGCACAGAACCCCAAACAAGAGGAATCCAAAGAGGATGACACCAAGACACATCATAATTAAAATGCCAAGGGCAGCCGAAACCAGTTTGGCTCAGTGGATAGAGAGTGGGCATGTGTCCTGAAAGGTCCCAGGTTTGATTCCAGTCAAGGGCATGTACCTTGGTTGTGGGTACATTCCCAGTAGGGAGTGTACATAAGGCAGCTGATCAATGTTTCCAGCTCTCTATCCTTCTCCCTTCCTCTCTGTGAAAAATCAATAAAAAATATATTTTTAAAAATCCAAAGGGCAAAACACAAAGAGAGAATCTTGAAAACAGCAAGAAAAAAACATTTAGTTGAAGTACCCATAGGACTGTCAGCTGATTTCTCAACAGAAAGTATGCAGGCCAGAAAGGAGTGGCAAGAAATATGCAAAGTGATTAACAGCAAAAACCTACAACCAAGATTACTCTACCCATCAAAACTATCATTCTGAATTGAAGATCAGATAAAAAGCTTGACAGATAAGAAAAAGTTAAAGGAGTTCATCACCACCAAACCAGGATTACATAAAATGCTAAAAGGTATTCCTTAAGAAGAGAAAGAAGATGACAAAAGTAAAGATAAAAAAATTATGAACAACAAAAAGACATCAAATACATACCTACCAACAAGTGTATCTAAAAATCAAGTGGATAAAAAATCTTAAGAATAGAAAGGACTGGTGAATATAATAGAATTAGGGACATAGAAAGGGAGTGGACTGACAATTCTCAGGGGGAGAGGATGTGAGGGGTGCAGTAAGAGATTGGACCCCTCTTATACCTATGGATGAAGACAGTGGCGGGGGTAAGGGCATGAGGTGGGGTGGGGAATCAGGTGGAGGGGAGCTATGGGGGAAAAAAAGAGGAACAACTTTAATAATCTGGATAAAGATTTAAAAAATACTGGGGGGAAAAACTAAAGAAAATTTAGGGGTTGTACACACACACAAGATATACTTAGAGGAGTTATGATAAGAAAATATTCATAAAGTATTAGGAAATATTAAAATATGGATTTCATAAAATTTACAAATAAAATATTTAAATAAATTGAGACATTATTCTGTTTACATAAAAATTTCACATAAGCTTTTATTCTTGAAGTGTTCATAAGAAATAACTAAGCAAGATTGTTCGTGATTATCTCTTCCAATTCTTGAAAGTGATCACTGAGAAACTTTGCTCAAACAGAAATGTGATAAAATATTTAATACCCTTTCATAGCCACTGGAAAATTTAGATCATTAAAAATTATTTTTAAAAATCTAAAGGCTCTGCTTTTTCTTTCATGATACATACAATGTCAAACATTCTTATGATAATGCCAATTGATGTCAAATTCAATGGAAGTTTTATATCAAATTTATCAAACCAGTTAATGAAGTTCCAATTCACAGAGCATGTATATATTATTACAAAGCCACCCTGAGGCTGGCTTCCTACCACTCTGATGGCACATCACACACAGAACGGAGAGATGTATCTGACTTAGGAGAAGACAGCCATTTGGATAAAACTCTGAACTTCACTCAAGAGCGCCTGCCCACGTTCATTTGGGCTGGTTACCTGGACTGTTTGGTACTTAATTGGACTTGATACAATATCTCCATAGACCCCTTTTCCAACAAGGGTGTGCTTTACAGTTTGCTGCTGAATAAAGAAAGCCTCCTATGGATAGAACTCTTCCTTGGCTATCTCTAACCCATAATGTTTGAGGAGCATGTATGGATTTTTCTCCATGAGAAGCCTCGGGGTATACCAGATCTTATGTTGTTTGATCTGTACTCTGAGAGTTTCTGATTAAGAAAGTGAGCCTAAAATGTCCAGGTCAATGCCTACAGCCAGCCCAAGATAAGACAGGCCTCCCCATGACTAGCCCAAAAACTATATGAATCTGTCTTTGGGCATAACGCACATTTGCGATCAGCCAATGGGCAACTATATTGCAGCAGAATTTAAATGGCATTTAAACAAGTAAACCAACAGCTGAAAGATGCTTTCCAAAACTGTTTCTACATGACCCACGATAGGTAGGATATGAAATTCTTTTTTCACACACACACTTGCACACACAAATTGAAGTTGGGACAATTACATAATTTGCTCAAGAGCATCTATAATAATAAAAGTATAATATGCTAATTAGACCAGATGGATAAATAATGGAATGACCATCTGGACGACCATCCGGGACCATGCTATGACACCCACTAGCGCCAAGCCTGTCAAGGCCGTGCAGCGCGATTGGTTGGGGGCCCAGCCATTGCCCCATGATTTGCCCTGCAGAGCGAGGCTGAGGCCACTGGCCAGCGGGGCAATCAATCAGGGGGCTCCATGATCACCCCAAAGAGTGAGGCCAAGACCACTGAACTGCAAAATGTGGCAGGTCGATAGGGCCTCCCTCTTCAAGGGAAGCCTTGGTCCTGGGTGCTTGCTGGTGATCAGAAGGAAGCCCGGGTCCTCCCTGGAAGCTGGGAGGAAGGCCTACTCTCACATGAATTTCATGCATCGGGACTCTAGTACAATAATAAACGGTGAGTATGCCACTTTATATTTTGACTTAGTGTCATTTTCTTGAAAAACAAATGACTGAAATTAGCATTGCTCCTTTCTATATTTTGTACAATTTGAAGAGGGAGCATTAAGAGTTAACTATGTAACAAATATATAACTATATATACCATTTTTATTTCAATTCACATGAAATAATTTCCTGAAGGACTTGGAATGGGTCTCTAAAGGTCATGTCTAGAGAGTTCAGTGCAGATTCAGTTATGATGTAAATGTCACAAACCCTGGTTTCCAACTGGCATATAGAAAAGTAAAATGGAATGAAATGCAAGTTTGAGAAGCTCCTGTATTTTATTTGTTGTCAGGCAAATTATGTTTTAAACCCCTCGAGCATAAAGATTATGTCACATGTTTGTACTTAAGCAACCATGCAATTGGAATGCCACATTCTGTTTTTTGTGCTTAACCCATAACAAGCCTCTAAAGCTATGAATGGCTTCATTACTTTTATGTAATCCATTACATAATCGTCCCATCTCTAATGCTTTCCTTAATATAAGAGCATAGAACATTTTCCAATTTATTACTCACAATAAACACTTCACATATTCAGATGTTTGTTATTAACAGCTGACTGTTCTATCTTGTATTATTCCGAAATGGGGGACTTAAAGCTATTAACCAGGCCCAAAGGATATGAATTTTTTATGGCTTTTAGCTATATTGCCAAATTGTTTTCTCTTTTAATTGGGCCAATTGATACAGCCATTAACAATAAATAAATATTGAATTCTCACCACCTTTTCCAGCAAAGGGTATTAATCTTTGCTAATTTGATAGATGAAAAATGACACCTCCAAAATTATTTAACTGCTTGAAAGGATGACTGTTTTCTTAAGTAATATTGATAGTTCATTTTTATTATAAATTCAATACACATTAGTGAGAAAAAAAATTGATAGAGAATTACAGCAAATACAATTAAATAGCCCACAATTCTATTACTCAAAAGTTACTACTGTTAATATTTTAGTGCATACTTACATTTAACTTACCAACTATTATGTATATCTATAGCTATATGTATGGCTGAATCTTTAGCTACAATTAATTAGATATATAAACACATATTTTAAAATATATTAGAACCGCATTTACATAAATATTTACAAAAATATTGGAACCTACAGACCTAGTTTCTCTAAAATATTTTTCATTTGAAATGCATATAGCTGCATGGCATTTCTATGAGAGTGGGCAGCATATTTCAACAAATTGGCTTTCATGGACAACATTGTAGTGAGGACTAGTCAAATGTGAATAATTTAACTGTATGCAGAATAGTTCCCACATGCCCACACTCATGCCTTCATAGTCTCTCTTCTCTCTCTCAATGTCTCTTTTAACCCCCTTTTCTCTTCATACATAGACACACACCAATACAATACATATGTATATATAGAGATAATTAGATATAATGTAGATGTAGATATAAAGGTAAAGATGAAAAGATAGCTATGAAAAAAGAGGACATATTCTAAGTTGCTTTAATTTCTACATTAATCAAGTATTCTCCGGAATAGTTAAAATATGATAATGTAATATAACATATACTATTATGTTTTGCACAATTCTGGAAGGAAAGGTAACCGTAAATATCCCCAGGAAGTTCATTCAGGTGGGCAAGATACGTGAAGGACTTTTACATATTGGTTTTACAACACCCATTGGAATGCATGCTGTATTATTTTTTCTTTGAGCCTCATGAATTTCTTTCATCCAATGTGTATTGAAAGTTGAACTCAAATATAGGGTGGCATTTTAATGACTTTAATTTTTTTTATTATCAAACAATGCTGCTATGAACATTCATATTTATGTTTCCTGGGAAACATGGCCAAAATTTTCTCTTAGGTATATGCTAGGATAATTACTATTTGTTAATTTATATAAACTTTTCCCTTTACACGATAATGTTAAGGTCTTCTCCAAAATGGTTGCACAAATATGTATACCTAATATCAATGTTAAGAGATACTAATCTATGTATGAGCCAATACTTGGTAATGTAAAACTTCTCAATGTATGCTAACTATACCAATGTTAAATTGCATCTGTTTTGATTGTGTTCTGAATTTCCCTGGTTTTGTAAAGCTTAAATAATCATGGGGCAGATACTAGTTAAACAAAAACAATAGATAACAAAGACACTAACAGCATAAGATAAAAATCCAATTCAACTACATTATGGCTAAAGACTTACTTAGGTTGTTGAAAAAATATTTCTTTGAAAACACAAGTCAAAATTTGATTTTAAAATTTTGAAGAAGAAAAAAAGTAAAGATAACTAAGTTAAGAGAGGTCTTATGAATCAACTAGAGGCCCGGTGCACAAAATTCATACACTGGAGGGCAGGGGATCCCTCAGCCTGGTCTGTGCCTCTGGCAGTCCAGGACCCCTCAGGGATGTCTGCCTGTCAGTTTGTGGCTGGATGGCCTTCTGCTGCTGCATAGTCTGATGCTTGAACTTCAGCAGCTGCTGTACATGCATGGGCTAGGTCACCATGGTCTGTCCTGCAAACACTGAGTGGGTGAGTCAAAAGCAGAGTTCCCTGCCCTTCCATGTGTCATTCAGACTGACTGCATTCTGCAGAGAACAGCACAGGGATCGAGGCTAAACCTGCAGTCTGACATCCCCTGAGGGGTCCCCAATTGGAGTGGGTTCAGGTTGGGCTGAAGGAACACCCCACACCATGCACAAATTTTGTACACCAGGCCTCTAGTATAGATATTAAAAAGGAACCTCATGGAAAATATGAGCAAACTGCATGATAATATATTTCACAGAAGAAATACAAATGCTTAATACACTGTGAAGATAATAAATTTACTTTGGAATGATCAAAATTATAAATATCAACTAATATGCAAAAAAATCAACAACATAATCAAGAAGAAAACAGATATAAAATGTAGATGCTTTTAAGGAGAATGGTTTTTAAGTCCAGGCTCCAAAAATAATTTTTGCCTTACAAAATACCCACAAACTTGGAAAGATGGCAAAGAATGCCTAATCTCCACACATTTCACTGCATGTCTTCTTCCTTGTGAATTTTTGAAATATTCAGGTCATTTCTCACAACTGTGGGGCTATTCATTGAAATAAATAGCCCTATCAGGCTTGATTTCAATGAGCAAAGCTTCCTAAACTTTGCATCCTGGAAGACCCTTGGCATTTGGCAGCGGTGAGAGTCCATGAAGGACTTCATTAACATTATCCAAAGCCCCATGAAAAAGCTGCCTGCTCTTTGAGAGCGTGTGAACGTGTTATTTTAAGGCAGGTAAAGAGGCCACAATCAGGAGAAAACCAAAAGACAAAAAAGGATTGAACACCAACCTTGCTTTTGATCATTAATGTTACTGCCTTTGTTCTCTCTTTTAAATAATGATAAAAAGAATAGACTTTGATGGTATACCACATAATTTGAGATTATATTTATACCATTCTATCATTGCCACTTTCTATTCTGCTTTAAGAAAGGTAAATGTTTCCCCGAGGAAAATTATTTTAAATTGAAGCTTTTCAATTTGAGGAGGACATCTAGAATTGAAATTCTAAGAGCCTGAAAGATACCATTTAGCTGGTGAATTTCAGAGTAATTCAGTTGTGTGTGTGTGTGTGTGTGTGTGTGTGTGTGTGTGTGTGTGTGTTTCTTTTTCACATGGCAGTATCCCCTGTATGAATAACCTCAAGTAAAAGGTTCTTACTAACTTTAAAGTTATATATTTTTTAATTCCTTAGAGGAGACAGATGCCATTTATTAAATAGAATGAAATAAATACATATGTAAAATGAATTCATTAAATATACACATTATTTATTTATATGCATGTATTCATTTTATATGTATATATTTGCCTTTGTACATGTGCTTGTGTATATATGACTGAATATGTGCATATTCATGCATTTGTTCACACACACACACACACACAAAAAGCTCTGCTGTTTTCAAAGGCAGATTTCCTTTCCTCCTCTCCCCCAAGAACCATGGACATCCTTAAATGGTGAGAAATCTATATTTCATATGACTATTTTTCAGAACTGTGTAAAGATGCATAAGTGTAACCTACTATTCCAGAAAACTCTTTCTCATGAGGTGAGAATATCCTCATGGTTTTGGAAGGTGATTCTACCCTAATTGTTAGGAGTAGCTAGTCTTAGCCAAGGAGTATGAGAGGAAAATTTATTAAAATTAAAAATTATTTATAATTGCAACCTCACCTTATAATCTGAAACCTTTTTAACCTGCTTCATTTTTCTGAGCAATTACTATATTCTGAAACTATATTATAGTTTTTACCTATATGCACTGTTTATTTTTAATCTCCTTTCACTGAAAATTATAGGCTCAAAAAAGGTGGATTTTTTTTCTTCTCTTAAATGATTATTTCAAATCCTAGTACAATGTTCAATAAATACTGATTAAATTACTGACACCATTCTTCTCTCTGAAAAAGTATATAGCTATTTGGTAAAAGAACAATAGCCCAAGTTAATTCCAATCATATATGTATGTCTATATACTAGAGGCCCGGTGCACAAAATTTGTGCACTGGGTGGGCAGGATCCCTCAGCTTGGCCTGCACCCTCTCACAGTCCAGGACCTTGCTCCTTACTGGCTTCCTGCTCGCTGCTCCTTGGGGTTGCTATAGAGGTGGGAGAGGTCCCAACACCTTCACTGTGCTTGCCAGCCGTGAGTCTGCCTTCTGGCTGAGCAGTGGTCCCCCAGTAGGAGATCACTGACCACCAGGGGGCAGTTCCTGCATTGAGCATCTGCCCCCTGGTGGTCAGTGCACGTCATAATGTCATAGTTCCTGTCATTCTGCCCTTCCATGGATTTGCATATTAGGCCCTTTTGTGTGTGTGTGTGTGTGTATACACACACACACACACAGAGTGGCCAAATTATTATAATAGTCATATACATATATATATATATATATATATATATATATATATATATATATATAATTATAGGCCCTATGCATTAATTCATGCATGGGTGGGGCCCAGCCTGGCCAGCCTGGCCAGCCTAGCCAGGGGGAGGAGACATAGGCAGTTGACTGGCCTGCCTGCTGGTCGAACTCCTGGTCGAGGGGACATTCTGCATATTAGCCTTTTATTATATAAAACAATGAAAAGACTTTCATTTTATGTTTTACTGATGAGAATATTGGGACTTAAGAGTTTGTTGACCAAAGTTACTCAGCTAACAAATGCTAGAGTGGGGATTAAAGTTCATATTATTCAGATTGCTAAACCTGAGTTACCTTAAATATTATTCTATATTGTTTGCATTATTTGAATATACACATCATTCCTACATAGACTTATACTCATTTAAAAACAAGACAAAAGTATCACTTCTCACTACTAACTATTTCTCCTAGGGATAGACGAATTGTTTCCTTCTTTAACTTCTGTGACTTGAACTGTTCCAGTCCAAGACTGATATTATGAAATCTCAGGTTTTAAAAAAATGCCTTTATTTCATTTCTCCAATAACGTTTTCTGGGAAGCAACTCAATATGTACTTGACCTTTTCAAGGTTGTGCAGGGGGATTGGATGGCTGCCTCCCTGATCACCTTTTACAACCTCTGCTTCAGGAGAGAAATCAGGGTGGATTGGGGAGCCAATCAAATGTGGAATATTGAAAAGGTTACAGCAGTGCTCATACAAGCCCGCAATGGCTATTAACATCCGGGCGCTTGATTCCAATGACAGAGTTTGTAATAAGATCAGATAAGGCCTATGTGTGAATGTTACCCTTTTGACAATGATCAGATGGGAAATGGTTGGATATGAATGCCCCCCCCTCCCTACCACTCACCCTTCTGTTACTGCTCTGCCTGTTTATAAACTTGACAATAAACTTCAGTGTCACAAATGGGGGTCATGTTGACATAAATCGGGACAAGAGGTGCATCTTCCTGCACATTGCTTTGGGCTACTTTGCTATTGTAATTGCCTTTTTCTGTGCTTTCTCTCCCTTGTCCTATTTCTTCTAGGTGGCATTTAAAAATGAAATTGGCTTTTGAAATAGTGTCTCCTTTATTTTTCATTAGGACACAGACTCCCTAAAAGAGTCAACCAGAAATGCCATGAAGTGGTTGGTAGAAGAGTATCTTAAAGTTTTATTAAATACATCATCAACTTTACTACTGAAAGCAATATATGGTATTAAATTCAAATGGCAGGGTTAGTACCTGCACTGCTAGATGAGGCCTAACTTTATTACTGGTAAATTCACTGTATTTATTTCTTTCGGACAAAGCCTATATTAGAGCTATTTTTTTATATTATATGTTTTCTGATATACTTTGTGAAAAAAAAGTTTTCTATTTGTTTATTTTCACTTTTTGGGGACCTTTTTTATTTCCAAATACTTTGGAAAATGCCACGGACCAGCCTTTCTTGAATAATTTGAATTATATTGGCATTGTTATGTCCTTGTTAAATGGAACTGGGAAGACATATATTTTTAGACATAATTAAAACTTGAACAAAATACATTAGGGCTAGCTACATATTCCAGTTGATGCTGATAATGAGATCCCTGATTAAAAAGAAAAGGACCAAGTATTTCACAACATTCAGGAAAGCAGCAGGCTCTGAAAATAAGCAACTGTGCACAGCGCTGTTGTATTTTTCTCCCTATAACAAAACAATTTACTCCATCCCTGGGAAAGAAAATATTCTTGTCTAATTAAATTCTTGATGCAATAAATCTTGCATCTGTCATCTATTCATGGTGGCTTGTAAAAAAAATCTAAAAAGGTATTTTCTTTTCTCATAGCTTTAATTAAAGGTCAGTTCAGAATTTCACAGGCAATTGGTTCTGATGTTTTCTAATCTTGGTGGACATGTGACTGTCCCACTGCTGTGCCATTCAACCTGCTGTTTGGGGCTTGGATCTGCACTGTTGGCCTCTCCTCCACAAAGCTGGGGATTTCCTTTTCAACTCAGGGCATCCCAGTGTGTGAAAGGCACACAGGACTATTCAAGGTAGAGCAAGAATTGAGCCACCTGCCTGTGAGAGCTGCTTTCATAAAACAAGAAGGAAAAATAACCGACCATTACATAAAAATATTTCACTTCCAGTACTAATAAGGAAAGAAAAAAGTTTTCTGCTTGTCTCTGTTCATACCAGCAATTCCTGTTAATTCACCAAACTCAGACATGGAGCTGAATTCCTCTTCCAGTTGGGTCATTTTCTCCCCTAAAATACAAGCCCCATTCTACTCAAGCATTTTCTATTTAATGCTGTCATAGAAGTTTATCTACAATATTCAATAGGGCCTACTGAATTATATATATGCATACCACCTCTCTTGGGCAGCTTGAAACAGCTACGTAAGCTCCTACACCTAGTCCTGCAACACAGAATCCATCCCACAGAAAGAAAACTCTGGATAATGTACAGAATAGCCGAGTTCAGAATCCCTTGCCCTGGAGTAGTGTCCAATCATTCTCCTACTCACCCATTTTGCTACTTTTGTTTTCTTCCCCTGAGGCAAACCTTTGTTTTCTCAACTTGACCTGCCTTTCCTTCTACCTGTGATTCAGGTAATTAGAAATAAATGTATCGAGGCTGATTGCTTGTAAGGGGCTAAAAATAGATCAAACTTGGTGAAAAATGAAGGGGGATGGGATTATGGTCTTCTCTGTTGAGCTTTGAAATATCAATAGGAATTCCTTCTGTCTCCATTCGAACCATTTTTCCCTGTTGTCATTTTATTCTCCAGTAGAATCCTCCCATATTAGAAAACATATGGCTACCAGCTGCTCAAAAATCATGTCTTTCAAACATAGTAAACTCAGGAGAAAGAGTGTCTTTTAGAGATTGTTATGACAAAAGTAATAAATTGTTATACTTACTTAGCATGGGTCACAGACCCACCCCAGAACTTACTATTGCGGTCGTTATGAATGATGTTGCTATGTTCTCAGTTTGTACTATGGATCCTATCTAGAGAGATGTGTGTATAATACCAGACCTAGCCTTACCGCATGGATTAAACTAAGAATGGTGTGGTGGGCTGAATAAAGCCCTGAGATCTCCATGTTCTAATCTCTGTTGCCATATTACCTTTTAATTCCCATATTACCTTACAAGGGAAGGGAGACTTTGTATATGTGGTAAAGTTCAATATCTTGTAATGGAGAGCTCACCCTAGATCATCTGGAAGGGCCCAATGTAACCAAAGATCTGAATAAAATGGAAAGAGGTGGGTCAGATTCATAGAACATCTACAGATATAAAAGCTTATGGAATGACCAAATGATGGAATGACCAGGACAACTAGTCGACCAGTCACTATGATGTGCACTGACCATCCAGGAGCAGATGCTAAATGCAGGAGCTGCCCCCCTGGTGGTCAGTGCACTCCCACAGTGGGAGTGCCACTCGGCTGACTGGGATGAGTGGCACTCCCACAGCTGGCCCATCCTCACCAGTGCACAAATCCATGCACCAGGCCTCTAGTATGATAATGAACGTAGTAGTCAGGGATGCCAGTGCCGGAAGGGGTCTGCAAGCCAAGAGAGGTAGGTTGCCTCTAGAAGCTTAAAAGACAAGGAACCCATTCTCCCCTGGAGCCTTCAGAAGGAACTCAGCCCAACCAAGATTTTAATTTTTGTACATCAAGTCTTATTTTGAATTCCTATCCTTTAGAAGTATAAGATAACATTTGTTTTAAGCCATTAAATGTGTTATAATTTGCAATAAAAACCAAATATACATTGTTCTTCTGAAAGATGTTGGATAGAAATAAACATATGTTCATGAAATTTGGGAAGTACCTGTTATGTTTTCCCTGTCTGAAAAATTATTCTGACTTTAAGTTGTCTGTAATACTAGATAAATCATAAACCCTTTAAGATTTGACATTATATGCTGGTTGTTTGCATCCCAACTTGGCCCACAGTCATAAATATGTAAATTCTCATTAAATATATAATATATTAATTTGGCATTAGGTAATCACATATACAATAAAAAATGACAGTAACACTTCTTGACTTTGTTTTCAGCATTATAATAGTACTTACCTTATGGCATAAGTATTCAAATACTTTGAACAAAAATATCCATTCATCATCACTATCTGCTCAGCACAAAGCTGAGAGTATTCATGAGTTTTAATAAATTTTAAAAAAAATATGTATGCATGTTACTTTTCTCAAGAAATGTATAGTCTAGCTAGATAATTCAAATTTACCCATAGTTAACTATGGAAAAATATGTCAGAAGCTTTAATTATAAAATATATCCCTTGATTTAGAATATGATATGATAGCAGTTCATAGAAAGAAAAGTGTGAATTACAGAACTTTGTTTTTCTATAGGAGATAGTATGACAAAAGGTGCTGGGTGGGAGCTGAGCGATTCAAGAGGTTTGCAGGGAGGTAAAAACACAGGTTGGATCTGAGGAAATATGATATCAAAACCCTATAACTTGCCAAAAACCAGTTTGGCTCAGTGGTAGAGTGTCGGTCTGTGGACTGAAAGGTCCCGGGTTCGATTCCGGACAAGGGCATGTACATTGGTTGCGGGAACATTCCCGGTGGGGGGTGTGCAAGAGGCAGCTGGTCGATGTTTCTCTCTCATCCACGTTTCTAGCTCTCCATCTCTCCCACTTCCTCTTTGAAAAATATCACTAAAAATATATTTTTAAAAAACTCTATAACTTAATATTTTTAAAAATGTCTTTCTCTGTGTTTACTGAGATATTGTGATTATCTGCACATTAGACCTTCCACACTTTGGATGTGCCTTTGTTGTATTGGCTGAAGTGCTATCATCGACATAGCTAAATGAAGTTGCAATCAACTTCAAAAACATTCTCTAGCTACTCTACTCTTGGAAAGGCATTTGTTATCTTTTGATTTAAGGTCACTGACTGTAAGCCATCTTCTGATAGACTTCCAAGAGAGAACCAGAAATGCTATTTGCTCTAAAAGAAGATGAGTAGGCCACAATTATTTTCTCAAATTGTGATTTACTGGACCAAAAGAAATTGAAGTTGATAATGCTCCAAGTTAATTTTGTTTGCCTAATGCATTGAGAGCTGCTCATTCTTATGCATTTCAGAGATTGTTATCCATTTGAATAAAAAAGTACTTAATTTTCACATACAAAAGTACTTGTCTTATAATCAAACATTATTTGATATTCCATATGATATTTAAGTTAACTGGAATTTTCTACAGATATTTAAAAGAATAATTATGAAGTTCATTGCTACCCAAATGAAAGAAGAGGACACTGATACAACCCATAACTGATATGAATTTCCATTTATTATGATTTCCACTAATTATAAATACTTTTGGAGGTGTTCCTATGCAGATTTGGTTTGGCAAATTTGGAATATTAACTTATATATTTTCTTTGTATTTCCCTTCCCTCTTTGAGTAGCTGGCTATCTAATTACTACCTTGCTTCAAGGAAGACGTGTGATTGATAGGGGAAGAGACATTAAATACAAAACATATTCCTCACTGGATGTTGTTCATAAAGGCCAAGTCTTTTAGAGAGAACCTGCTTCCATGTATTGAGATGTTTAAGGATAAACAGAGACATGTAAGGGAGCAGAGGGTAGAACAATCAATATTCTACAACAATGGTCTTCAGAGGGGGCCGAACCTTAGCCTGAAGTACTGTGTGATGAGCTTAGACCAACTCTTGGGCACTGATATTCCCAACTTCACTCTGCCCTAAAGCTGCAGGTGCAGTGGACCTTAAGACCAATGTGAATATGGGCAATAGAGAGGCTTCTCCAAGACTTCATTCAACACCACCTCTTTTCTTTCAGGGTGTTGGAACTCTAAGAATACCTGAGCTTGAATTCTCTATAAGTCCAAGAATGTGAGAACTCAGAGTCCAAATTAGATTAAATGATAAACAATTTAAAATATAAATATTTCCCGAAACCGGTTTGGCTCAGTGGATAGAGAGTTGGCCTACAGACTGAAAGGTCCCAGGTTTGATTTCAGTCAAGGGCATGTACCTTGGTTGCGGGCACATCCCCAGTAGGAGGTGTGCAGGAGGCAGCTGATCAATGTTCCTCTCTCATCGATGTTTCTAACTCTCTATCCCTCTCTCTTCCTCTCTGTAAAAAGTCAATAAAATATATTTTAAAAAATAAAATAGAAATATTTTAGTGAACTGTACCTCAAAGTGCCACATGTGGACTGTTTCCATGAGTGGTCACTAGGCACCCTCACAATGAATTGTTTTAGCATCTTCAAGGTTTCCTTCTGGAAATGCCTGAGCACACTGAAGCTTGTCACTCTACCTGGGAAAACTAAAACATTTCTAAGATTCTATTTGGAGAAGTAAAAAAGAAGTAGTCTTGTTCACAGCATAGGTGATAGTAGCCTTGAAGATTTAAGCATTTTTCAAGGGCAAACAATGAACCCTGAAATTAAAAGTGTAGATTGAAAGTGGGAGAAAAGGCCAATTAGGGAAAAATGAGTATGAGGCAATTATAATCATTTTCTGAGAATTTATATGAGGCGGAGGCTGCGCAGTAGATTATGCCAGCAAAATAATCTCCATGCTTTCTCCCTCTCTGTCAAGGATGCTCTTCTTCCCCTGTGATTGGCATGTCTTGCTGCAGCACTTTCTTCATTCTTTTACACTAATGTCACCTTCTTAGCGACACCTTCCCTTGCTACTTTATCTAAAATTGCAATCCCCTGATGCTTCCTATTTTCCTTCTGTAATTATTTTTTCTCCTTAGCACTTATCACCACCTAACATGCTGCATGTCTGGTCTATCTTGTTTACTGAAAGTTTTACGCTTCTGGAGGCAGTGATTTTGACTCTTTTGTGCATACCTGTATCCCTAACCCTAGAGCCATGTCTGACATGATATAAAAACTACATAAGTATCTGCTGGGAAAATGGATTAATATTTGGGTGACTCACTGAAGGAATAGCAGCCATTTATCTTCATTTTTACAGATGAGGAAATCAAGGCTAATCTAGATTCAGTAATTTAGCCAAGGTGGCACCGTTAACTGAAACTTAAATATATGTTTATCTAACTCTGATGCTTCTCTTCCTTTCACTATGACATTACTTCATTTATTTTAAAATAAAGTTATTTGAGCATGCACTTTTGCCTCAAGCCAGAGACTAAAAAAGTAGCTGAACAGATGATTAAAACACTAATTTTTATAACCAGCTTACACTTTAGTGAAAACAGGATAATGAAGAGGAACTTTCAACAAAGACACAAACATCCTCTGGCAGGATAAATTCTTATGCACCAATGGTGAGAGAACTAAAGTTAGACCTAGGGGATATGGAAAGCTCCTTAGCATGTGTGATGTTGAAGCTGAGATCTGAAGAATGAATGAGGGGTCAGGGGAGTTAAAGAGAAAATGAGGAAGATAAAAAGCAGCAAGATCAAGTGATGAGGGAGGGTAGCTAGTTCATAGACTGCCTCACGGCCATGAACATCCGAGTAGTTTCGTGGAACTAAAAGAACTTGGTTTGGAGTGATATAAAAAGAAACATGTTCAGTAATTCAACTATGAGATTAGCAGAGGCCAGACTGTGATGGTTTCTGCTAGAAAGGACCCATTCACCAGGACAGAGAAAAAGATTTTTAAAAGCAGATGGTAGCTCCTTTAGTTTATTGCTTTTTTGAGTAAGTATTCAAGCCGCCCACGTAGTGAAAAGAGGAAGTTGGATCCCAAGTATGTTTATCCTCCTCCCCCATCATGCCCAATGATCCACCTTGGGGCTTTTGTGAGTCATTCCATTTACAAGTATGGACTCTTTGGCAAGACCTGAAGTAGAGGAATCTACTTTCTATTCCAGTTAACCATTTGTGGATGTGTGAGTTATACATTGCTGCGTAACAAAACCACCACAAACTTAGCACCTTAAAACAACTCATATTTCTTATCCCAGAGGGATTAAAAGTCCAGAAACTATTTACCTGAGTCTTCAGCTTTAGGGTCTCCTAATGTAATCAAGCTGTGGGTCGTGGTGGCGGTTTCACCTGATCCTCTCCTGTGGAAGAGTCTGCTAATGATTCCATTGTGGACAGAATTCAGGTTCTCCCTTGCAAACTGCTCGGTAGTGGGCTCCCGTTTCTCCCTCGCTGGAAGTTAAAAGCAGCCCCGAGCTCCTGACCATCTGGCCTTCTTCATAGGGTAGCCCACAGCACCGAAGCTTGCTTTTTCAGAGCCAGCAGGGGAGAGAGATTTCTTTGCAAGATGAGCATTACAATCACAGGTAGTGAAATCACATGTATCCCAGGGTGCTATTGCTTTAAATCGGCCACAGTTCTGGCACACACTCAACGGGGCAGAAATACACAGGGCCTGAATACCAGGAGATGGGAATCCTGGGGCCACCGAAGTGTCTGCCTGCCGCATGAGGTCTCTGTGAAACTTCAGAGAGGTGATTTGCTAATTAATGACTCCCCTTCAGGTGAAGTGTATTCCATCTGGCTTAGCTCCGTCTGTTGGTCAGTTCCATTTCTCTCAGCTCAGGCTTTTAGAACAAATCAGAATGGACTGGATGGCTTAGCATCCTGTATTTCTCATGGTTCTGGGGGCTGAGAAGTCTAAGATCAAGGCCAGGGGTGGGCAAACTTTTTGACTCGAGGGCCACAATGGGTTCTTAAACTGGACCGGAGGGCCAGAACAAAAGCAACCTGACCATGCTGGCACTCTCCTCTTGGGCTGCTGGTGAAGGAGCAGAGGGGAGAGCAAGAGAACCCTCCGCTCTTTAGGCTCCGTGGGCCGGATAGAACAGCTGAACCGGCAGGATCTGGCCTGCGGGCCATAGTTTGCCCATGGCTGGTCTAGGCGCTGGCAGATAGTAGGCCCTCTTTCTGGTTCACAGAGTCATCATCTTCCTTTTTTTTTTTTTTTTTTTGGGATAATATTTATTCCTTTTCCAAATGTCAAGGGAAACCCTGGTGGAAGAGAGTGGTTTTAAAAGTTAGACCAAAAAAAAAAAAAGGTACAAATCTAGAATGTGACCATTAAAAACTTATTTATAACAATGGGGGGTGTTTCACATTATAAACTCCCCCTCTCCCCACAAAGCCTAATGCTTACTAAGTCAAAAAAAGAGACACCTTTGTTTCCCAAGCTGGAGGTCTGAACTTGAGTAAGACATTTATGAGATCCTAGGCAGGGGCAGTGTCCACCCCTAGCCCGGGTGCCGCCAGGCACAGCACAAGAGACTAAACACAGAGGGAAGGCTGGACTCTCAGGGTTGGGAGTGTAGGCACCCCACATCTGGCTCAGGGATTTGGGGAGGAAACAAAATGTACTTGGCAAAGAACTGGGGGAGAGAACCAGCAATTGCCTGCTGGTGGGGTGGGGAAGGGGAAGAGGCAGGCGCAGGGGCAGGAGTCACATCTCTCACCTCACTGGGGAACCGCAGGCAGGGGGCCATCTTTAACTGGCCGGAAGAGGAAGACCAGGTGGGAGTTCTCAAGGGAGGACCCATAGGAGGGAGAGGAGGAAAGGAAGGCAGCGGGGAGGGGGCAGATCCTCCCTTTCTGGGCACAGGAAGGCAGACAGGGCAACAGGCCTGGGCAGTGACCTCACAAGGATAACGCCATGTTTGCAGCTGCTCATGCTGCTGGCTGGCAGGTGCACTGATGCTCTCTGGCCCGGATGGAGTGGGAAGCTCTGCAGCCTGGGGCCCTGCCTCCTCTTCTGTGCCTCCTCCCTTGGAGGCAGCACTAGCCTCTGCCCCTTGGCTTGAGGCTCCTGGCTCTCAGGGGAGCAACAGCCTTCCCTCCCTGGGCAGTGCCTTCCTCGCTGCAGGCACTCCCTCCCCCCTTGATGCTCTTCCTCTGTGGGCGAGGACAGATGATTTGACCCACCCACCTTCCTTTCGATTTATCTCAAAGGACAGGCCACTCAATTGGAAAGGCTTCTTGAAAAAGAATTTCTTTTTTCATGGGGGTTTCCTTGGGGGTACATCCCCCTGGGCCTCAGCTCCCTGGCTAGGGGGGTGCTGGCTCAGTGGTATCACCAGTGCCCCGGCTGCCTCCTCTGTTCAGTTCACAGGGGGCGACTCCCCTTCACTCTTGGGGGGTGGGTCTCCATTGCTTTTCACATGGGCGTTCTCCTGACCTGTTAGCCTTGGAGGAGGAAGCAAGTGCCTGCTGCTTCCTCGTGGCCACAGCACCCCAGGGAGCCTGGGAGCTCTGACTGTCCATGATAGGGCAGGGATCTGCTGGGGTCGCCCTGAGCCGCCCCAGGCCCGCACCGCAGAGGATAACTCAGTGGGGTCGGCCTGGTCGTGCCGGAGGGGAAGGGTATGGGGTGGGAGGAAACCTGGCACCCCAGCCCCACCTTACCTGATAGCTGCACCCAATGCTGCCTTATCCGTGACAGAATGCAGATGGTCATCTTCTCATTGTGTCCTCCCAGGGTGGGGAAGATAGAGAAGAAGCAAACTCTCTGCTGTCTCTACTATAAAGGCCACTACTCGCACTCATCAGGGCTCCACCCTCAACACCCAATTACTTCCCAGTGGCACGCCTGCTAGGACAGGCACACCTGGCTTTATTTGGCTTCACTTCATTGCACATCATAAATGTTGCATCTTTTACACATTGAAGACAAGACCCTCCACCAGTAAAAAGATTGTAAATTGCTTTATGGCTATACTCACTGTCATGCTGTTATCCGGAATCAAGAACACAATATCTCCAAGATATACCTCTATCATCACATTGGGGGGAGGGGAAGGGTTTCAACAGAACAATTTGGAGGGGAGCATGCAGTCCGTAACACTATCATATAATATAGCTCAGCCATGAGCAAACTATGGCCCGCAGGCCGGATCCGGCCCGTTCGGCTGTTCTATCTAGTCGCTGTTTCGGAAATTCAGTAGTAGATCTCTGGGGGAAATGTCTCCACGACCCCTTTGCCCATGCACAGCTGAGCCTCATATGTTTGAACAATCTCTAGAGATTAGGTTAGTCCCATTTCACACCTGATTAAACTCACCCATGCTCAGGGGATGTTGTCACTGCAACACCTGTTAATAAATCAGAATAGCCCTTAGGATTTATGACACCTCCATTGCAAGCTTCTCTCCTTTGATAATCATAATTCCTCAAGGCAAGAAAGAGCGTAGCAGAGCTGGGACCAATGGATCTGTGTAGCTATATTTAAAACACACACACACACACACACTCACACAGCCAGGAAGAGGAGGTCAGAAGGGAGGGCAACATTCAGGTTTTCCCAATTGATGTGAAACCTTTAATCCTGGAAGACCTCATAGGCAATTGTTTTGTAAAATGACATCCAAGCAGTTGTAACCGCCAAAAGGTTTTTTTGTTTTTTTCTTGACATCAATTTCTGAAAACATCACCTGTGAAAAGTTCAACATTTAGCATTTCCTATTGTTTTCATTCTTTTTCTATGACTGTAGATCCAGTTTATGTGAAAAGTGTCATTTGGGGAAGAGAACAAATACTAAGGACCTCCAGATGAGATAAAGGGACAGGGGGGACATGAGGAGCGAGAGAGGGGCCATTGGAGTCAGAAGACCTTGCACTGCTTTGGTCAAACTGTGCTTCCCAGAAAGGCTATGGCCCACTCTGGGCCAATGCTTCTGGTGTGTTTCATGAAATAGGTGTTCCTACCTAGGCCTGTGATAGTTTAAGAGGAAAAATAAGACATTATTTAAAAGTAAGAGAAGAGCTTTTACTACATCCCCTACACCCTTGGTTGGCAAACAGCAGCTCGCTAGCCACATGCGGCTCTTTGGCCCCTGGAGTGTGGCTCTTCCACAAAATACCACGGCCTGGACGAGTCTATTTTGAAGAAGTGGTATTAGAAGAAGTTTAAGTTTAAAAAATGTGGCTCTCAAAAGAAATTTTAATCATTGTACTGTTGATATTTGGCTCTGTTGACTAATGAGTTTGCTGACCACTGCGCTACATGTAATTTTTATTATTATTATTCTTGGAGGGAAAAAGAGAATAAATTAGAAAGAAAGAGAAACAAAGAAAGTATAAAATATTTCCAGAACTGAATCCGATTATAAAGCTTGACATTGTGTGGTCATATCTACAACTTCATGTAGTAATGCATTTGGAAAGTAAATTGCTCTGAATCAGCCAACCTGAAACTACTTGTCTTGCCCATAAGAACTACTACCTGGGAGTTTTCTCCAAAGACGGTTACCACCGTCTCCTCCAGGTGTTCTCAGTCAGGGGTTATGAGTAGGCTTTGGTGAGCTGCCTTTTTAGCTAACGCAGTCTGATGCAGCTTTCTCCCAGACCTCCTTTTGCATTGCCCTTATCCAAAAGGTTCAAGAATTTGCATCATTACCTCCTGCTTTCATCCCCAGCCAGCCTGTCCTCCAGGGGGCCCTTACACAGACTGTTACATCTGCCCTGAACACGCACCCCCTTCCTCCTTTTCCCCTGGCTCACTTAGGTCAGCTTCCGGGTTTCACATTAATGTCACTTTCTCCAATGAAGTTCTCTCTGCAACTACACACTGGCTTAATTAGGTCATTGCTATGCATTTGATAACACTATGAACTTCTCTTCCATAGCAATTACCATAATTACAGTTCATTAATACCTGTATAATTATTTATGTACAGTCTCTCTCCTCTCCAGGGTACGGGATTCCTGAGACTAGAGACTGTGCTTATATTATTCTTAGAGCCTGGAAAATGACTTGAGCATACTGTGTTTCCCCGAAAATAAAACATCCTCTGAAAATAAGACCTACTTCCTGGAAAAATAATACATCCCCTGAAAATAAGACCTAGCTCATCTTTGGGAGCAGAAACTAACATAAGACACTGTCTTATTTTTGGGGAAACGGGGTAGTAGGTGCTGTAAGAAGGGAAGGGAAAGAGAGGGGAGGGGAGGGAAGAGAAAAGAGAAAGGAAAGGAGATGGTAGCATAACCAGCCAACAAATCCTCTCTTCTTTAGGAGTTTGTATGGAAGCAGCCCAGAGAAGAACAATAGAGCAAAATTAATTAAATTAGCGACCTGGGATCGAGCCCATACACATATACTACAGGGCAATCTTTTTTTTTCTTTTTTTGATGATTCAATCCTGTATTTTTCATATTATCATAAATTGGCTCTTTAGTTATAACATCCATAATCTTACTTGAGTTTTTTAATGGGTATATAAATAGAATAATAAATCACTTATTTATTAAACATTAATGCTACCTATGGCTAAGCATTTTGGGCAGACCTATATTTTTCCTTTCTACACAAATCACTAATTTAGAAAATAAAATGTGTACAATATTTTAAAAATAAGTTAGGTGTCCTTTATATGATACATGGTTATTTTTAAGCACATCATCTTATTTGTTGCATAGGTATTTCAGTAGAAGGCTATAGACATTGTATCAAGATTGCTAATCAATTTTTTTTCGTAAATATTTTAAGATGCAATGAATAAAAGAATATCAAGGCCATATATGAGCAACTGGTTGTTTGCTTGTTTAGTTGTTCTGCCATTCTGTCTATTTGCATTTTAGGGATACACACACACACACACACACACACACACACACACACACACACATATATATATATATATATTTACATTTTATTTCAGGGCTACAAAAAAGTATAGCTAATATAATAAACATACACACACCTACCACTCAGCCACTCAGCACAGGAAAATCTTTGATTGCAGAGTTTGAAAACAACTTCACTGCCCTCTAAAAGCTGGCTAAAACCATTTTTACAAACAATAAAGTCTATCACAATTGTTTCATGTAATTACTTAAGCTTTTTTATATTCAGAGTTCTTTAATGTGTTTTAATTTTGTAAATAATAAATACTACTACTAATAATAATAATAATTATTATCATTATTATTATTTAGAGTCACATCACAAACTCCCCAAAAAGTTTATGTGGAACATAATCTCTTTCGGAACTTTACTTCATAAATTGGGATAGCAAACAAGCCCCAATAAAAAATGAAGAAAAGCTTCAGCATTGATCCAAGTAAAATTCTTTCCAGTGGCTAGGCATTTGCACCTATGTACCTGAGCAGATCAGAACCAATAGTTGGTGAGTTATCAGAAGAACTAGTTGAAACCAAAATCATAACATTTATAAGTATATGTACCTTAAATATTTTTCAGACTAAAACATAAAAAATCTATGCCTAGTATGCAATCTGCTTATGCAGAGTCAGGGTATCTTCCTTGAATGAACCTGCTAGAAAGATCTGTATAATCTTTCTTACTGAAAAACCCATAATATATCTTCTGCAGTTTCAAGTTTGGGTCTCTTAGGGTGAAGATAAAATGTTTAAACACTTGTAAAATAAAGCCAAGTAAAAATGTTTGTAGAGCCAAAACCGGTATGGCTTAGTGGATAGAGCGTCGGACTGCAAATTCAAGGGTCCCAGATTTGATTCCGGTCAAGGGCATGCACCTTGGTTGTGGGCACATCCCCAGTAGGGAGTGTGCACGAAGCAGCTGATTGATATTTCTCTCTCATCTATGTTTCTAACACTCTATCCCTCTCTCTTCCTCTCTGTAAGAAATCAAATATATATATATATATATATATATATATATATATATATATATATATAAATGTTTGTACACTTCATGACTTTGTTTTCTCAATTTTTATACTAACCTCTTCCACATGTGCCCTGATAGCAATTTTGTTTTAGTGGCTCCCCTTCATGAAGTCAAAATATTTTAATTTACTTTGCCATAAAAACCAAAGCTCTTTTTCTCTCTGCATTCATATTGAATCAGAGTAAGTACTGTATGGATTATAATAATGAGTGCAACACGCTTGGAGTCAGACCCAGGGATTCTTAGCAAGCCTACAACCCAATTAGTGAACCCCAGGCTGATTTGAAGGGAGTCTTCTAGGCACTGACTCCATTGGGAAGGAGAATGTTCATTGTTCTGCTGAGTTAAATAGAAGTTAGCTAATAAAGTCTCAATCTTGTGTAATTTATCCCTGCAGGGGTAGCTGGAATGTTAATGAGAATGTATGTGCAAGTTCTCTCTTATTATTATTTTTAGAGCGATAAACATTGATTTGTTGTTCCACTTATTTATGCATTCATCAGTTTATATTTATATGTGTCCTGATAAGGAATGGAACCCACAGTCTTGGCATATGGGATGACACTGAAATCAACCAAGTTACTCAGCCAGAGCCAAACCACATTTCTTTTAATTAAAAAGCCACAGAGTCTTCTTTTCCAGTATGTCCCATCAAAAGCTTTTTTTTTCTAATCAAAATCAAGTAATTTAACACTTAGCAATTCAAAAGTGATAATATCAACACAAGAGACGGGGCCAGTGGGTTTTGAATTAAGTAGACATGAATTTAGTCAATCTGCCCCTGACTAAGAAACAGCATAGATATTGACCATCTCTTGAGCTTCTGATGGAGAGATGATATTTATACTTAATACCAAAACTTTTCACACACATTAGGTTAAAATGTGTTACTCTGAAATTAGTATGTATAAATAATTTAAAAATTAATTTTTCTCCACCACTGAAAAAAAACTATTATCAGCTATTTATTTTTTTAAATAAATCTTTATTGCTCATATTATTACAATTGCTTCTCCTTTTTCTCCATCAAAGCTCCCTACCACCCAGTTCCCATCCCACCCTCTGCCCTTACCCCTTCTTCCCCCATTGTCTTCATCCATTGGTTATACGATTTTAATCCAGTCTCTTACTGAACCCTCACCCCCTTATCCCCCTGATAATTATCAGTCCACTCCCTTTCTTTCCCCCTGATTCTATTATATTCACCAGTTTATTCTGTTCCTCAGATTTTTTTTTCTTCTCTCTTTTTATTTTCTTTCCATATTTGAATTTCAAGTCGGACACTCTCTCCCATTTGTTTTTGTAGGGAAATACAACAAAGTGTTCTGTAGCAAATGGCCGTAGACTGTCCAAATTTCTCAGGATCACACAAATAGAATCTGCTCCTCCTCCAGTTCACATCACCCCTCAGGGGCACACGGCTCCCCCAGGTCACACCGCTCCCCTGGGGCACTATTATCAGTTATTTAAAAATTAGATTATATGATATAGTAGTTTCCTAGGGCTGCTATAACAAGTTACCACAAATTAGGTAACTTACAACAACAAAAGCTCATTTTCCAAAAGATGTGTTAGAAATCCAAAATCAAGGTGTTAGCACATTTGGTTCCTCCAGGAGGCTCTGAAGGAGAAATGGTGTCCTGCTCTCTCCTAGCCTCCTCTGACTGCCAGCAATTCTTGGCTTAGAGGCCACAGCCTCTACCCTCACATGGCTTTCCCCCCCCCCCCCCCGTTTGTGTCCCTGTCTTGATTCTCATTTTTCCCCTCATAAGGGTACTCATTATTCTATTTAGAGCTAACCAGGATGATATATCAAGATCCTTTACCAAATTTATTTACAAAGTCCCTATTTTCAAATAAGGTAACATTCACAGGGAATGGGGATTAGCCCTTGGATGTATATCATTTGGGGGGAACGCTATTCACCCCATTACATATGTTATATGCTGTGTATGGTTGTATGCTGTAGCTTCTTCAGGACTCTTACTGCTGTAAAGAAGTGAGCCTATGAAAAGATAACCTCATCTGATTATTCTAGGGGGCTATTTTCAGAGAATTCTAAAAGTTTTCTCTCAGTGGAAGAGTTTGGCCTTGATGCATGGACATCTGCTCACATCTCATAAAATAATTTGTACTCTTACCAATGGAAAGTGATCATGAACTCAGCCAGGTGGCTTTTCTTGTGGGAAAAGGTTCAGAAGTTCTTCAATTTCCAGTTAGGACCCCAGTGATTTGAAGGCTATCACAGTCTGTCATTAGATTGACACACTGTCTTACAACAACACTGTGTATGTGTGTCAGTTATTGGTTTTAAGGTCGTTCATTCTTATATGTGTTCTTTCCATTGTGTTTCCAGGTTATCAATCTTCTGGATTCAGAAGCCATCTACTTCCATCAGAGCACAACTCAATTTCTCTTGACTTCATAGTTACATCTACAACTCTCTGATCTGTATCTCAGTAAAGGAATTCATCAATGCCTCCCTAATACCTTTTTATTCTCTGTGTATTTCAATGACAGTAAGAAAGTTTTAATAGACATTTATTCTTAACTCTCCTTCTGAATTTATGATTTACACAAATTAGAAGCACAGTGTTGACATTTAAATGAACAAGTGATTAAATGAAAAGAATGAATGAACACAATACAATAAAATAAAATCTAATGTAACAAGTATTTCGTATGTGACTAACATGCATGATATTTGTGGGGAAAGTAATAAAATTTAGTTTCTGCAGAAAATAAAATACACACTAACCTAAGAGTCAGGGCTACTAAGGTTTATTAGCTCATTATTATCAGTGTGACCTTGAGTAAATCACTTTAACTTACTGAATCACAAGTTTTCTTAATTTCAAAGTGGTGGGTTTGTACTAGGTCATTTCTAGAGTCCTTTTTAATGTTGGCAGTTTATGGTCAGATATTAACGAATATGATAAAATAGAACACATAGAAACATTCATCTGAAACTTCTGAAATGGATATTTTTTTGGTTATAACTTTCATAGTATTTTTCTACCCTTATTGATATTTAAGTCCACCTCAGCGTTCCATATATATCCCTTCAAAACCTTATATTACTAGAGGGCCTGAATTTGCTTTTATTGTCACAAAAGGTAAATATTAGCTTCTCTGGAATGCATGTGGAAAATACATGCCAATGGAGAAGAACTGTTTCAGTTCCTTACTGTTCTACTCTGGGACTATCAGATGTTCTACATACACATAATACAATGCTCAGTATATACATGCATAGTTTTGTAGATTCTCCCATTTAATTGAGTTGTAGATTACATATAAAGTAATTCTTGTTTGTTTTATAATTTGCTGTAATTACTGGTTACACATTTGAATAAATCCAAAAGATTCATTTTATTTTTAGATTTACCATATTTGCCGGTGTATAAGACGATTTTTGGCCCTGAAAAATACGTATTTGCCGGCGTATAAGACGACCCCCTAACATTTCCACTAAAAATACAGAGTTTGTTATATACTCGCCATATAAGACTATCCCCCACTTGGAGGCATATTTTTCAGGGCCAAAAAATCGTCTTATATGCTGGCAAATACGGTACTTATAATAAGCAACTCAGGATTAACTGATTTATGCCAGTGGAAGGAACTAAGACTATAAAGAGAAAACTACAAATATACCGTCCTTCACAACTGAAGCCACAACATCTCCTTCTATCCAGGTCTTCATTAACTATCTGGTACCAAGTTATATTTTAGCAGCTAGAAATGCCCTTGGAGAATGCCATTGTTAATAAACATGTTGCACCAAGTGTATTCAAGTGTTGACAATGAATTTATTAAAAAAAATATATGGTTTATTTACTTTTAGAGAGAGAGGGAGGAAAGGAGAGGGAGAAAGAAAGAAAAACATTTATGAAATGCCTCCCACATGCACCCCAACTGGAATTGAACCCACAAACTGGGCATGTGCCCTGACTTGGAATCAATGGAACCAGCCACCTTTCAGTGAACGGGAAGACATTCAAACAAATGAGCCCATTGGCCAGGGCTATTGGCATTGAATTTAACAGAACATTTTTGTGCATAACAGTCTTCTGTATTCTATAAGGTAAACAATATGGCATATGCCTGACCTCTCAGGCTTTATCATATAGTAGCTTAACTAATAGATTAAGTGTAGGCAGGAAATAATCATAAAAATAATATCTACAAAAGATGAACAAAAAAGTGTTGAGGGTCTTAAAGAACAAACATGTGAATATTGAGAAGATATTCAGAAAAAAAAATAAGTGGGAAAGGTGAAATGATCTGGGCCTTGAAAAATGAGCAGATCTCAACAGATAGATTACAACCTTGATGTGGCTGAAGTACGACAGGTGGAATGCGTTTTGAAAAATAAGACTAAAAGACAGATTGGGATGACCAAATAGGTGGCCTTGGATACCATGCTAAGCTTGAGAAATTACTTTTGGAGCATGTAGCCAGTTAAGTTTACATGGAGGCCACAAGACTAATGGTTTGTAGAATTGAAAATGAAAAATAGAGGATACATTTAGGAAGAAATACTACGGAAGTAAAACCACCAAGAACTAAAATGTGTAGTTGTACACCTTGTCAGGTACATTCGCACAATAATTCCTTTTACTCATCTTCAAAAAGTGATTTTCATCCCTAAGTGCTTAATAAGCAGTCATTAGGATTAAAAAGTCAGATGAGAATGATATGCAAATCACACGTTTTCAGATGCATTTCAGAAGTACAATGTCCCCTGCTATGTAACTTGATACTGTCTGTACCTTTTGTACTTAGAAGTTAGTAATTTCTTGGCGCTGTTTTTCTGTTGTCTTACCGTTTCTAAAAATGGCTATATTTCTCAAAGCATCTGTGTCTACGATATCACAAATTGTGGAGTCTTTATAGCCAGGTTCCTTTTTCCCCCATCATAACTTATGGTCTACATCTTAAGTCATCATCTGGGGTATCAATAGCATCACCACAGCTGTACTTCCTTATTTGCTCTTGACAGTGTTCTCAGGATTGATAAATGGCCCCAGCTTGGGGTGGAAAGAAACGTATTATTTATTTTGAAGCTATATATAAATTGTGGAAATCATCGCTTTCTACAATGACTGAAATAGGAATACAAGGGTATGACCTCCACAAATTTCACACCAATAAGTTTTAGATTTCTTACCTAGACATTATTTCATTGTTTGGAATTCTTTACTGCTGCTAGTTAGCCTATTTTACCCCTAGGAATTTCTTACTGCTGACCAGGGCCCAGGCCAGGGAGGAGCCTGAAACCAAGGTACTTGCCCTTGACTGAAATGGAACCTAGGACCCTCTGTCTACAGGCTGATGCTCTATCCACTGAGCCAAACCAGCTAAGGTGAAATATGTTAATATTATTAAGGTGTTAACATTCAAAATGTTTCACTATCACATTCATGCACGTTATATTTGTTATATAAATTGTGTTTTGGAACAAATTTCTAAACCATTGGGAAACAGTATGCTTATTGAGCATCTGTATCAGTGAAAGTAAAATAGGAGTTTCATTTTTACTTGTGTATCACCTTTGATACATTAATATAACTTGATTTCATTCCATATGGATATTCAGGGAGATGCTGTAAATGTATAAAAAAATATGTTGTCCTAAGTCCATCTGATGAAGTAAGTGAATAAAGATTAAGCATTGGTAAATAAATGGCTCTAATTTGCCAAGGTAGATAAATTGCTATGTCCAGGTTCAGGAAGACCAGGGTTGTAAATGTCACAAAATAGTGAGGCCCTTACCATGCACAATTCCTAGGAGAAACACAAGTGCTGCAATTACTTGAGAAATAGTTAGAGGCTCTGCCATCCTAAGTGTAATGCGATAATACTCTCATTAAGTTCTAGTCAACCATCATGAGTCAGTCAGAATCATTTTAGAAATGAAAGTAGTTGGTTAAATAATTCAATTCCAAGAGCCCACTGTGGCATAATTCTGCTGCAGCCATCTGTATCTTAAGATAACTCGATTCCCAGGTTTAGTACTGAAACACCACAGCAGTGTCAGTAAATTTGCCAGAATGATTTCCCTGTGGTCACACATTTCTTTAGCCAAACCAATGGTTGTGCTTGCTGTAGGTAGCAGATGTTTTCAGTGGCCGGCTACTACGTCACCTGTCGCATCTTCTGTTTGCATTTGACAGGGAGGAACAATGTGAACGATGCTGGATGATTTAAGCTTTATAGGTAGCAGTGTCTTGTTTTGCTTTTCTGTTATTTAAATGCTCTTGTGTTTCTGGTTATTGCACATCCCCACATTTCCTCCTGAATATTGGTAAATTCCTGTTGATTCCATTTGAAATGGTGCTTGGTAGCACTCATAGTACTAGGGTTTCCACAGGGATTAGTTACTACCATGCATGCCAAAGGTATCCCTCAAGCCCTCACTAATTCTTCCCTGACCCAGTTATACAGAGCACATTCCACATGCTAACTGTGTATCTCTGGAGACAAGCCTTCTGATTTAGCTGAAAGCTCTCAGTTATGTCTGCTGCAGCGATCTCCTTGGTATTCTTTTATTTATTTATTTATTCACCATCCCCATCTCCAGCTTGTGCCATTCCTGCTTTTGAAGAAAGTTGAATCAGAAACTGCATGTTGACTCATACAATGCCCCCAAACAATTCTCCTGTCGTTCAAATGTCCTATGGAATAAAGAGGGGATATGCTAATTGACAATCACATCCTCACAAAGATGATGGTGCCCACAGCCAATAAGGAGGGAATATGCTAATTGACTGCAATGCCCTCCAAGATAGTGGTGCCCACAGCCACAAGATAGTGGCACCCCAGTACCCTCATCTCCCCAGCCGCCCAGGGCCAGCCCAAGGCACAGGCAAGTTTTGGATGGTGGCTGCCCAGCCGCCCAGGGCCCCCTGAGGCTTGCACTCTTGGCAATGGCAACAGCAGAGATGTGATGGAGGCATCTCCTTCTCCTGGTCGCCTGGTCACCTCCTGCCACTGAGGGCTCCCATATTATGAGAGGGGGCAGACTGGGCTAATGGTCCCCCCCTCCAGTCCAAATTTTCATGCAACAGGCCACTAGTGTATAATATAAAGCCCAGAACATTTATATTGCAGCTAGGAGTGGCTACGTGATACAGTTATATCTAAGAAACCATACTCAGAGATGCTCCCAGGTCCACCCATTCTGCCTGTTTGCTTTTGCCTGGAACCTCAGACACAATGCAGCAGCCCTTTTGAGACAATAAAGGAAAGGAAACCCAAAGTCCCAGAATCAATATCAGTACACATTGTTTCCTTCAGATTGTTTGCTGTTTGAGGAAAAACACCCCTGCTTTCAAATGAATGTAAATACATTTGGTATTTGTAATCAAAAGCATTCTAAAATATAACAAAATTATTCTGGGACAAGTAGACTCTTAAACTTGGTGCTCAACTCTGGCTTTCGATAACAAATAACTAGTTATGCTTTTATTCTCTTTTTATGAGGTCTACATAGAGAAAGGGGTCTTATATATTACAAAGTTTACGAAACTAAGTTTATCTGATACACCCACATGCCATAGTAAGGAGACAGCTCCTTTCTGGGTGATACCTGCCAGATCAGCAAATAGCTTGTCCTTGACTTTCACCCCCAAAATAGCAGATTAATCTGACTAATGAAAGATTCTAAGAGCTTAAAGTACCAACACCATTATACACATTATCAAATGAACGTGAATACCTTTTGGATGTTATTTTAGGGAAACAAAAACAAACACTTCTACTGACATTAACTATGTGTGAGGAGCCTATTTCTGTTTGCCCATCTATTTTTGTTTTCTATTTGTGTTTTTGTTGCTATTTTTGCCATGTCTTAAGCGGAAACACAAAATAACTTCTTTCCATTAAGAGGCGTATTGTAATTTCTCTTCTATTCCTCCAATCCTGAATGCTGTCTTTCCTTGCCTTTGTGTCCCCAGAGTTCCCAGCAGTTTCTCCTGTATTTCACCGTTTCTTCTCTGATTCCCTCACAGGACCCCCTGATGTTGGGATGGTATTTAGAACATCTTCCTTGGCTCTCCTTATGATTTGGCATGGTTTTCTGGAATGACTGTGTTCACTTGCATGCCTTTAATTATGCAACATTGGTAATCACTAAGTGCTACTCCCCAGGCCAGAGCTACCCCTCAAAAATCAATAAATGCAGTGGTGAGCTGATCAAATTGCTCTCCCTAAGGAGGAAAGAATATTGGATCATTTTTGCTGGTTCCTGTGGAGTAGGTAACACCTGTGTAGCACATTTCAGGATACCTACACTTCAATAACTAGCTTGCTTCCTGAATATTAAAAATTGGCTTTTGCAAACTGATGTGGATTGGTTCCAGTGCACCACAGAGTATTCTAGATGTGACATCAGTAGGCCTATTGCACAAAAGCCACCACTTGCTTGTTATGAAACTTCAAAATCAATATGCCCCAACCTAACTCCCGTTATCTGCTTCTCTCCCAGACTTCTTCTTAGTGATTAATACTGCCGATCACTTATTTGCTTATTTCAGAATCTGGGTGCCATCTTTGATTTGTTCCTCACTACCATCCTCCATATCCAATCAGTACCAAACCTGCTATTGCTCCTTCATCTTTCACATCTCTCAAAGCACACCAGGCACAAGCTAACTGGGTCATCATTTTCTCTCACTTGAATAACTATGAGAACCATCTTATTGATATATTTTCTACTGGCTCATTTGATTCAGATTCTACTTGACATTTCATGCAAAGACCACAGGGATCTTTCTATAAGACAGAACTAATGAGGCCACATTCTTTTTTGGAAAAGAAGTTATGTTGATTTTAGAGAGGAAGGGAGAGAGAGATAGAAACATCAATGATGAGAGAGAATCATTGATCAACTGCCTCCTGCATGCCCCATACTGGGAATTGAGCCTGCAACCTGGGCATGTGCCCTGACTTGGAATCAAACTGTAACCACTTAGTTCATAAGTCAGTGCTAACCACTGAGCAACACTGCCCAGGTAGATGTCATATTCTTATTTAGAGCACTTTATTTGTTTTTCTAATGCAACCTGGATAAAGTTGTAAATCCTTTAGGATAATATAAGGCCCTTCCTGGGCTGATACCTACTTACCCTATAGACTACAACCAATATTATGCAGTCAGATGAAATTACTCGCCATCCTTTGATTCTTAGCCTTTGCTCCTGCATTTTTTCTCTTATAAGAATAATACTATCAATAGCACTAGTAAAGACAATATTTTAAATGTTTAAAATAATATGTAACATAATTTAATTTTTTAATCAACATTTTTGCTTAATCCTCATAACCATCCTCATAGTTTTTGTTTTATGGTTTGTTTTGTTTTATAATTTTGGAACACAGAGATCAACCAACTTTTTAAAGTTACATAGCTTGTTAAGTGTGGGAACTATATTGTTCCTCAATGCCCCACCCTATCTGACTCTTAATCATTAGTACATCTACTGATGGTTCCTGTCTTTCAGGAAGCTTTAAAAAATGGAACTGTCTTACCAGAGTACCCTAAACTAATGATTATTTTTGGCATGTTTGTTATCCTGGGAATTGAGGGGGTTTTTTGTTTTGTTTTGTTTTCTTTTGCATGTAACCTTCAGAAAAATGTCATCTTTCCAGAGACAGGGCTGTTTTTCTCACCATTGTAGCTGAAGCACTTGTTAGTACGCTCAGTACATAACAAATATAAGTTCTTATTTGTTAAATGAATAAATATTGAAAATTGAGAAACTGCCACTTGAGATCAGCAAAGCTCAACAATTTATAGACTAAAATCACTACATTTGAAATTGGAACCAAATTATGCAGACAGTCGAAACTTCCCAAAGGCAAAGAAGAAAAATATAAATTGTAGAAATATAGATTATGGATTATGAAAGAAGCATAGAGATCCCAGAACATTACTCCATGCCACTAATTCTATAACTTAGGAAATTAAAGTCGATGCAAATAATAAAACCTGTTTAATCCCTTTATTTATTTAATTTTCTCATGAGATTAAGCCAGGGAGCTCTAGAAGTAGTTTTGTAAAATCATAATGTAGATATCCCACATAAATTCTTCTGGAAAGGGCTGTCATGAGAAATTAAGTTTCTAGCTCTCAGCCTGCAGCTGTGAAATACGAATTTAAACTTTTCATAAAGAATTTTTCCCTTTGTCCTGAAATATGACCATGTATTCCTTAAAAAAAATAAAGGATTAAATCTTGCCTCAAAAAATAAATAAAGCCCTTGAAAATATTCTTTTCAAAAACCAATCTGTTGGGAATAATTTACTAATCTGGTTTATGGACACCTGTATTCCCTTCGCTTTCTTTCTTTATTATACAAAATGCTAGAAGCAGCAGAGTGTTCCTCAGTCAGCACTTCATTTGTTCTTGGATGAGGTTTGTTTAAAATGCTGGCCATCCTTCATTTGCTTTGCCATCACAATCCTTTTCCTAGCCACAAACATGATGGGACATCATGAGCAGATTAAGAAAAATATGAGCTTTAATGTACTGAGGATCCCACTCCTCCTTACCTTCTGGGACTATGATAACAGGTCAATGCAGAACCCAGAGAAAATTCAGCTGATAGAAAGAAAGGATGTTTTCTAGGCCTCCCCTTAGGATAAATGAGATTTCTGTGTAAATGTATTGGGAAAATCAGATCTGCTGCCCCTACCAGAGGTCAGGCAGTGAAGAATGAATCCCTTTCTCTCCAAGGATCTCTTGGGGTTCTCCATCTTGCTGATGGCAAAGCTGAGAGAAAGTCCCAAGCAATATATGGATAGTGTATAATTAAGATTTGTCTTTTATTCATGAAAATGCACCTACTGTTTGCATCAGATGCCTCAAATTCATGCTTTACTTCATTCTTACTCTAGAATGTTTTCATTGATATAAAAGTGACCATACATTGTATTTATAAAGGCCCCTAAGAATATGTATTAGAGTGGAAATAACATTAAATAAGGTCAGGGGATAAGATGGTATATAAAGACCCTGCATAAGAAGTGGACAATTGAATAGAAATCTGAATTAAAAACATACAAAAAAATCTATAGGTCCATAAGAAAAGAGTACTCCAGGAAGAATCTCAAATGCAAAGACACAGAGGCATGTTTGATTCTAGTGCATTGGAACTATCTCAGGAATGGGAAGAGGGTTGGTTTGTCTGCATCACAATGAGTAGGGAAAATAATGATAGACTATAGTCTGAAGAGTTAATCAGGGGTCCAGATTACATAAAGTTGGGTAGGCTCTGGTAAGAAACTGGATTTTTTAAAAATTTATCTTTATTCTTGAAAGTATTACAGATGTTACTTTTTCCCCCCATTGACCCACACCACCCTCGTACTGCCCCCTTTCCAGGCCTTCATTGCATTGCACTATTTTATGTCCATGGGTTATATATATATGCATATAAGTCCATTGGCTAATCTCTTCCCCCTCACCTTTTCCCTCTACAATGTGTCATAGAAACTGGATTTTATTCTAAACACAATGGGAATCAAGTAGAATAGATGAGTGACTTTATTTGATTGACCATTTTAGAGAATTACTTGTGAAGTAACATAACACCACACCAAAATCAACAAGATGGTATAATCACAAAGATAATAAAACATTATTATTATTACAGCAATATTTATAATAAATTTATTGAAAGCACTAAAATCAAGAGTTTCAAGCAAGGTAAAACCTCTTTTTTTTTGCTGAAATCTTTTGTTTCTGCTCTGTTTCTTTCCCTGATTCTGGTTAAAAATATCAGAAATATCTCAGTATTTTTTTCAGTCACCATTAAATAATTCAGTCCTCCACTGAATTTTAGTGCCAAGAAGAATCTCATTTTGGTAATTAGAATGTTCAGTCAAATGTAGAAATCCAATTTCAGAAATGCACTTCACACTACCTGAATTGTACTTTCATTTCTCCTTTATTTGCTTTTTATCTCATTTATCCAGCCTCTCCCCATTAGAATGGCAGCCTGATGAGGATAGGGATTTTTGTCTCTCTTACTCACTGCTGTATACCTAGTACCTATAACAGGCAGACACATAGTAGTTATTTTAAAATAAATGTACATGAGACATTATCATTATTATTATTATTATTATTATTATTATTATTATTCCAGAGAGGAAGGGAGAGTGAGACAGAAACATCAATGATGAGAATCATTGATTGGCTGTCCCCTGCATGCCCCCTACTGGGTTTAGAGTCTGCAACCTGGACATGTGCCCTTGATTGTAATTGAACTCAAGACCCTCAGTCCATAGGCTGATGCTCTATCGACTGAGTGAAACCAGCTAAGGCCTAACTGAGACCATTTAGAGAAGAAACATAGCTCAAAAAAGACTAAGGCTCCATGTCACTCTAACATAATTGAGAAGAGGAGGAAAGACCCCAGCAGAGATAGAAAGACAGGAGACTGTGTGTATGAAGGAAAAGAGCAAGTAAAGGAAGATAAGGTAGTGAATTTTTCAAATGCTACTAAGTGTTTGAGTTTACTAAGACCTGAGACCTGACTCTTGAGTTTGACAAAGGAAATCACTTGAAAATCATAGATTCTGTTGAGTGAAAAGAAGACTTGAAGCTGCTATCTTCAAGTGCTTATTCTAAATAGAATGCAAGTTGAGAAAGTCAACTTCCCCTTGCACACAATGGTTGCAGACAGACTTACAATTAAAGATTAGAGAAAATGGTAAAGAGAGTGGTATCTAGAAAGAAATAGAATAGGACGTACTAGAGAAACAACCTGGAGATACTCATAGCTAAAATATTACTAATATTTATATTTATCACACTTACATATGATTATCGTGAATGCATATAATATGTAATATTATATAAACTAGCTATATAAAATACATGTATGGTTTATATTTACATGGCATTTCATTTATATTATAAATTTTATGATATACTTATACTGATTATCATCAGGGGTTCTGGTTAGAGTCACACAGTTACTCATGCTTACAAGCTATTACTTTTTTATAGTTGTACTACCTGCTATAGAACACTTGGTAAGGCAGCAGACCAATAGAGAATAAAACAGTAGCACAAATAGTTTGCATTTGAATATTGGCTGGATGGCTATTGCTAATAGTGAACTAACCAAATGGATATTCTGGAATATGAGGTTACAGTATTGGCAGCACATTCTTTAGAGCGAGTGCACAAAGATTGGAGCCCATGGATTAGGAGCTTGAGGAGGTGTCAAGACGGGGATGACCAATGTGTGAGTTTTGGAATAACAGAGGCAACTCCAGCCATGGATGTGAGTGAATTCGCTCAAAGAAAGGATGTACATGAGGAGAACTCAGGTCAGTCTTCTGGGATGACTCAGCTTTGTCAGAAACAGGGAAAAGAGAACATAGCAAAAGAGACAGAGGATGCAGGCAGTGAAGGAAGAAAATAAGTAACAGAAAATGTGGACTGGAGATGAGGAGAGCTTTAAAATGTTAGCAGTGAGTAGTAACAGATAATGCAGGAAAGGTCTAGAAAGGTCAGGCTTTGAATCTGGCATTTCCCAGGCGGCCTTGGCAGGAGTTTGGTTTCTTTACGGTGATGAGGTCCATGCAGACATCAAGAGGCCCAGAAGGGAGTGAGGACTTGGGAAACAGAGTTCTCTTAAGATTTCAGAAATGAGTGGACACAAAATTAGGGGAGGCATAAGTGAAGAAAACCCTCTCTGTATAGTTTAAAATAAATTATAAAGTGATTTTATGAAAAGAGAAAGGAACTACTAAGCAAGGAAAAATAAAAATATAGAGGAAACTCCTATCCTGGGGAGGACATTCCCACTTAGAAACATCAAAGATAATGCCATTTCAACATACTTGAAAGCAATTGATTTGGGTGTTTTTATTTAAATGTGCACAATGTTTTAGGGGCTTGACTATATGTTAAATTTACATATATTCTATATCTTTCTCATGGCAGCCTTTTCATTTGATATGCACAAGATGATCTTCATCGTTAGAAAACAGGTAATAATTTGCATTTTTTACACTGTATACTCACATTATGGTTCTTCTAAGCATTATTACAGATTTCTCTTTGGATTCATTTATCATGAGCAGATCCTAGAATATATGCAATTTTTATATTTTCTCTCTGGAATTCTTTTCTTTATAAACCAGAAGATTACATATTCTATCATATTTTATTGCATGGGCTAGCTGCTGAACAAGAAAATACATAACTTTTACTCCTGCACCTGGAGATGAAATTTATCACTTCAGCACAATTTCATCTGAAGTAAAACCCAGAAAGTTGTTGTGTTTTTCTTTTATGGATACATTCATTATTGTATTTTCTGCAAAGCAGATACATTTAATATAGTAATTAAAACACTACATTAGGAGCGAGTTCAATTATCTTTGGCTGTGTTGAATATTGGCCTTAGTCCTATTTTTCAAATAATCCATAACTATCTCTCATCAGTTATAAACTGTGTTTTCTTTCATTGTTAACATAAAACTGATACTGGTTATCTGTTTTATCCAACATGAGAGTTCAGAGGATGAATATGAATGTTTTTTGCAAAAAATATATTCTATATTAACATTTTAAAGACAATATTAGCTAGTATTTATTTTCTCCAGAGACAGAGGAGAAAAAAATTAGCAATTCTCCAGGTACTACCAAGAACTATGCCTTTGTGGTAATCCATATAAGATATGCATTTTTCTAATTCTCATACTGTAATTTCTTCTACATTTGTGTCAATTATAACAGGCATGTTAGGCAGTGATGTCTTTAAGCAGACATAATGGTAATCTATCTAATAATAGAGGAGTATGCAAATTGTCCAGGATGCCATCACACTAACAGTAATGACAGCAGGCTGCCTGGGGCGACCAGACTGGCAGGGCAGCCAGTGAGGGACAACCAAACAATTCAACAGCAGTTGAGAACGACTAGGCTAGTGGGGGGAAAGGCAGTTAGGGGTGATTAGACCAGTAGAAGGGGAAGTTAGGGGTGATGAGGCAGGCAGGCAGGAGACTAGTTAGGAGTCAGCAATCCCAGATTGTGAGAGAGATGTCCAATCACCGGTTTAGGATTGGGCCTAAACTGGCAGTCGGACATCTCCTGAGGGAGTCCCGAATTGGAGAGAATTCAGGCTGGACTGAGGAGACCACCCCCTCACTGTGTATGAATTTTGTGCGCTGGGCCTCTAGTAATAATATGAGAAAGTTGCAGTGGATACAATTGATCCCTAGAACCAAATTGCTTGGGGGCTGATTTGACTTTGTCATCTATGAGCTATATAATCATGGACAAATTAATTAGTTTCTTCACAACTCGGTTTCTTCATCTGCAAAATAGATATAACAATAACTTGGATAGGCATGGAGCTTAAAGAAGTTAATATAAAGTGCTTGAGGCATACCTAATGTGTATTAGTATATGTACTAGGAGCTAATACCATTAGCTAAGATTTATTGTGTGCTTAAGATGTTTCTAAAAGCTTCACTTGGATGACTTTCTTTAATTCTCAGAATATAACCATAAAATTGATCCTGTTGTGTGTGTATGTGTGTGTGTGTTTGTGTGTGTGTTTAATTTTTATTAATTTCATAGAGGAAGGGAGAGAGAGATAGAAACCTCAATGATGAGAGAAAATCATTGATTGGCTGCCTCCCAGACACCCTTCTTGGGAATCGAACTCACAACCAAGACATGTGCCCTTGACCACATTTGAACCTGGGACCTTTCAGTCTACAGACTCTATCCACTGAGCCAAACCGGCTAGGGCTGATTCTGTTTTTATTCTTATTTTACTGATAGTGACCCCATCCTTTTCCTAAGGTCATACAGACAGTGGGTGTAAAACCAGATTTTCATTTGTGGGCTTCAGTGAGCACCCCCTTCACTGCCACAATACCCCTACCTGGTGCATAACCCATGGATGCAGACAATAGGGTGGTGAAGGCCTGGGGTAGGGAGTAAGGGGTGATGGTGCTATAAGGGGTCAATGAAGGACAGAATGTAGACATATATAACACTTTCAACAATAAAGATTATTTTTTAAAAAAGAATAAATAAGGGAAACAACGTATTTTCCATGATTTTTTAGTGAGTCGGCAAGACTCATTACTCCCATTCTGGTTTATTTGGGGAACTTAGTGTATAACTCCCCGAAGAAATGAGCCACCTCATCCTCCACATCACCCCTCCTAGGACCTGGTGTCTTTTCTGATGCAGATTTTATTTCATTTTAATGTCCAGTAAGGCTCTGTAAATTCCAAAGGGACTTATAATCACCAGCATTGCTGAAATATGCCCTGGCACATTTTTTTTTCAGTATAATAGGTTTTTCACATACTGGGTAAAGAATATCACCCTTAAAATTTAACAAAGAAAATGAGTTTTTCTTGGGGAAAAATGCATGTGATTCTCATAGTTTGTGAAAATACATATTTATGTGATAGGAGGCCCCATTCCAATATATGGGATATTTTGTCTAAAAATAAAGATTCAGAAATTTTGAGGACTTATACTTTTTTTGTGAAGACCAATATAGGTGTAAGTTGGCTTTGTTTGTCACTAGCAAATTTTAATACCCATTCCAAAAAGAAAGCTATCACTATGCATTTTGAGATGCAATATTGAAATACACATGTACATGGCTGTGTATATTCAATAATTATTTATTTAAGCTTAGTGCAGTTTTTGTATCCCTGAATACTAGTTATAGACATTTAAGTGTCTCTTGCTTTCATCCCCCCATCCCCAAATTGTTCATTATGAAAATTTCAAACTTATATCAAAGATAAAGGTATTGTTTATTTTTTAATTAGAAATGTTGTATTGAGTTCTCATTGCATAAAATGGCAAAGTGATTGTTTTGAATCTTCTTGAGAAGATATGACATATACACAGAAAACGATACTTATCAGTAGAACTAGAAAACGTACTTTTCCTTAAATCTAAGAGTTATATAAAATTCCAGAGTTGGGAGATAGCCCATACTCAGTTAATATAGTTCATGTGAGTTACAGCTTTGGAACAGACTCACAGGAACTGCTTTAGGCTTTTGCAGAGATTCTATTTCATGGTATTGGCCTGTGCAGGTACATTCGTTAGCATGCCTGCAAGTTCATGTGCCAATGCACAAAAAAACACAGATACACAGTGTGCTCTGTCCTTTCCCAAGAGGAAAAGGGAGAATAGCAAAGTTTTTCTTCCACTGGGTGGATGTAAAGTACTCCAATTAAATATTGTTATCACTACTCATAAGTACACATTTACATTTAAGATGCCATTAATTTGGGGAAATAAACTCAAAATTCTACATTATGACTGCTAAAATGTTGTTTATAAGAAAAGAATAAGATTGCCAGTTATTTGGCATTACCATAGTCTCCTGCTAAAATGTCTATTGCCATTTTGACACACAAAATGCCGAAAGAAAAGTTGTTCTCTGAAAGGGAATGTGTTAAATTGGAAACTCTGCAATATGTTCCCAAAGGGGGCATATGAACTTAGAGACTCTGACATAGTAGTCTTTGGTTTTAGCACTAGTTCAATTTAAAGGCTATAATTTAAAAAAATTATATATAGAAAAATAAGAGAGGCTAATAAATATGGGTGAATTTAGCCTTAGCTGGTTTGGCTTAGTGGATACAGCATTGGCCTGCAGACTGAAGGTTCCATTCCAGTCAAGGGCACATGCAGGAATAGTTCCCAGGAGGAGGTAGGAAAGAGGCAACTGATCAATGATTATCTCTCATTATTGATGTTTCTCTCCCTCTCTTTTTCCCTTTCCATTCCTCTAGGAAATCAATAAAAATATGTCTATACATATAAAAGCCTAAGTGACAGTCCGACCGTCTGACCAGTAGCTATGATGTGCAATGACCACCAGGAGACAGAAAGTCCTACCAATGGCTATGCCCACCAGAGGGAAGACGCTCAATGCAGGAGATGCCAAGCTGCAGTGACTTGGAAGCTGTGGTTCTTTGGGGATGCACATGGAACCAGAAAGGAGGGAGCCTCACCCAAGAACCGCCTTCTTGCAAGGAGAATCAGTCTCAGCTCGATCTTTGCATGTCAGACCAAGGAACCCCACCAGTGCACAAATCTGTGCACTGAACATCTAGTTTATAAATCAATTAATTAATTAATTAATATAAATTTAGTCCCCCTCCATTTAGAGAAGCTATCACTAAAAATAACAATCAAGTGCTAGGTTGTTTGTTTGGTTGTTGTTGTTTTTTGGTTGTCTGCAACAGAGATCAGTTGCAGAGTTAGCTATCTTCCTTCTATGATGGTTGCAGAGTTAGCTATCTTCCTTCTGTGATGGTTATTATATTATTTCTTAGGGGGTAGGGATACTCAAAGCAAATTATAATGACATATGAATAAAAAAGTTATCCCTTCCTTCAGTTGACCACTGGGAAAACTTACACTAATGTTTCATCTTGGTATTTGAAGACTTATTTTTCATGTCTTTAAGGAATACATTTGAGATAAAACTATGTAGTAATGGTAGGACAAATGAGTAATCAAAGGTTTTACTGTTGACAATTGGCAAACATTGAAATGCTTTGAGTTGTCATGTAAGCTCAGGAATATGAGCTATATGACACTGGACAAGCAAAGCTCTCAAAGAACCAATTTTGTAATTTATTGATTAAATTAGAAGTGAGAACATTATCTATCTACAAAGTTTGCGGTAAGGAATAGATGACTTAGTATATTAGTTGTCATATAGTAAATATTTCATAGATACTGGGTATTGCTATTAGGCAAAGCTATTCTGGGATTTTTTCCCCTCTTCTTCTAAAGTCACCAGTGATCTCCAGGTGACTTTACCAACCACTTTAATTTCTTTAACCATAAAAATAAAGTATGAAATTACTGAATTAGAATGCATTCAATGCTGTTACTTAGGCTATTAGCATAGCAATGGTAACAAGAGATATAGACTCTGGAACCACAGGGTGTATTCAGGTCCCACCTCTGTTATTCATTGACTGTGTAATTTTGCATAAGTCAATAACTCTGATGCCTCAGTTTCCTCGCCTATGTAATATAGGTATATATATATATATATATATATATATATATATATATATATATATACAATAAAAAGGTGTATAGTTTTTGCAAAGCTTAGAAACATTAAGGCCTGAATCAAAGCCTTTGGGGCATACAAGTGGAATCACAAAGTTCAAGTGAAGAAACGCTATGACCTACCTTGTTCTATAGACTGCTTAACTTGGCATTGACTCCGCTGAGGATGCCTTGGGATCCTATTTATCAGAATCAATAACTCTGCTATCTCTCTTTGGCTCACAGAATATCATTATGTATTTAAATATGAAATGAAAGAAGTGGGGGACTCAAAGCGCCTCTTCTTTCTTAACCTGAACCCCCACCACAGAGCTGATGAAATCAACCTCTCAGAGGGCCATCCATTTTAACCTGGGTGCTCTTCAGACCCACAAGAGGGGAGCATCTTCAGAACAGCTTTCCTCTAAAGGAGTATACTTGCCTCAGTTGCTGCTGCTGAACGTTTTCATATGTCTGCCTTGGGCAATTTATAATTCTTATTTAAAAAACAATTAATTTTTAACAACTTTATGTCCTGTCTAGGATATAATTTCAAGCCTCATATCATTCATGGAAACTATTCAAAAAATTCCTTTCTAAGTCACATATTATTTTAAAAAATATATATATGTTATAATAAAATGATAAGGAGGGACATTATTAATAGTCTTACTTTTTTGAAAAATTCACCACTTGATTTCAAAGTCTGATGAATCGTGCTGATATACTCAACATGAGATGGGTGAGCTAAGTAAAAGTGTTTTAAGAAAAACTGTGTGTGCGTTTAGTGACGTATCATTGTCTGCCATATCTCAGTGCAAAGACATTACTCTTCTAGGATCCTTCACGTCATTCTGTTTTCTCTTCCTCCAAACCATTGGAGGATCCTTTAAGTCTCTGAAGCTGTACAAGGGATCATTACTTTTATGAAAGATAAATTGTTAATAGAGGCTTAAAATCTACTTCTAGCCCAAGACAATATCTAAAACTGCCATTGTCCATCATTACCCTAATTTTAAAAAATCGTGAGATGGCTACTACAGAGGATCCCATCAAATGTCCTCATTCATACACTGGTTCAGAGTACTTTTAAATAATGGAAAAAAATGGTAAAACTACTCTCGGGAACGTTAAAAAGACATGCAAAATTATAATTTCTCAAGATGTTTGAACATTTTCAGAAAAGCCAACCAATAAAATTTAAAAGTCCAATCAGAGGTTGTTTAAATACATTTGTGATTGATTAAAAACAGATGCTCTCAGGAAATATATAATTTATATATATATGATTAACTAATTGTTAATATTTATTGAACATAAAATATATGACCAGTGTTGTAATAAATTTTGGAAACAAAATAAGAACCATCCCTCCTCAATAAATTGTGTGGTGTTATTTCTTGCTAATAAGTTTCTGTTTAAGAAAATCGGGGAGGGGGAGATGGTAGGGGAACCTACTTCAGATTTTAAGCAATTATTTGAAAGTTTAAAAACTTTTCACATAATATCCTTGACAATGACCTTGGGTACTTAAAACCAGATATGGTAAGGTTGTGAACTGAAGCACAGTCTGATCGGAATAGAGGGGCCATGATAAAGTAGACAATGAGACATTTTTTGCTGAAGTGCAATAGGACTAGATCATAAAATCTACATGATACTAGACTATCAGAACCTAGGACAAGTCACCAAGAGGGATGGCACTAATGTTGAGGTATTTAGAGAAGTTTACTGTAGTTTTTTCTACAGTGAGGATTATTATAACGTTTGTGGCTGAGAGTGTAGAAGAGTTAGTGGGTGGAAGCAATGCATATTGCCATGTTAGCATCTCACCATTTGTGAGATGATTTGACAGTCAGGCTTCACAAATGCACATGTCCATGTGGGTCTCATTTGTACACAGCCATTTTTATTGAAACATATCTAGAAAACAGACTAATGAGGGAGCTACCCTTCCTATAAACACTTAAATTTTATTAGAAAGGCAGCTTCAGCCTTGGGAAATCAATCTTCACCCCCAAGACATATTCTAAGATGGCGACTGTTAAATGCAAAAGAGAAAATGGGTACAAAGAATATCTTAGAACTGTGTTTCCTAAATTTCTCTCATGATGAAAATCATCTGGTGTAGTTGTTAAAATACAGATTCCTGAATCCCAACTAAGAAGTGCTGAACTAGAATTTTTGGGAACATATAGGTAAAATTATATACCCTTTGTTTTAAAGTAGCTTCAGCTTAGAGCACTAGTTAAGTATACAATTTTAAAATTATATACCTTTTGTTTTAAAGTAGCTTAAGCTTAGAGCACTAGTTAAGTATACAATTTTACCTATATGTTCCCAAAAATCCTAGTTTAGCACTTCTTAGTTGGGATTCAGGAATCTGTATTTTAACAACTCCACCAGGTGATTCTCATCATGAGAGAAGTTTGGGAAACACTATCTTAGAAGAACAATCTCCTGATGCCTGACTACATAAGGAGAATTAAGATGAAGCATGTGCTAATGATAACAGTAACATTACAAGCTTGAGTTGCAGGAAAATGATGGATTTAGAGGAATACTCATTAAAAGCAGGTTCACCCTAGGAGTTTCGCTTTGGTTTCTTGTTTTCTTCCAGTTTATAAGTATGACATATATTCCAGTCAAAATTGTTAATTGAGATGGTCCAAGCCCACCTCAGCTATACTGTGGCTTTTAATATAGATCACTGCAGGAAAGCAAGTATCACACTAAAGCGAGTTTTAATCCTTTGAGGGTGGAGGGTCTTGCCTTCAATTTGTAAAACCCCCACATCTGTGAAGCACAATAAAGCAAAGAGCAATAAAATGAGGCATGCCTATATAATATCATAATTAGCATCCCAGAGTAGAAAATTTTATTTTACTAAATAGAAGCTTCTTTAAATTAGACATATTGCCAGAGTTTTAAACAACTTTAAAAATCTATGCAACTAATTGCAATATTATGATCCTCTATCATCTTGGAATTGTTTATTGCTGAGTCAATATTATATTTTTCTTCCATAAGGCAGTTTTACTGAGGCTTAACATTCGATGTCACTAACTGAAAGTGATACATGACTAATATCAAAATGGAAAAAAAACAATCTTCAAACTCCATTTTAAATAAATAGAGCTAACAGCCCCTTAGCAAGATGAATAAGCTTTTTTGTTTTATTGGCTTTTGACAAAGTTGTAGATGCAAACATGGATTGGCTGATGCAGCAGAAATTTTGCAGTTTAGTAGCTCTAAGATTATTATATTGCACTAGATAAAATACACACAAGCCATCTAATATTCTTTTGTGAAATTAGATAGGCACTGTAATTTTCAATGAAATACTAAAAGATGCATCTCTATATGAGGATGCTGTTTCAGAATAATTTACCTGGATAAACATTCATGAAGTGGTTTTATTCTCTCATAATTCCTCATTATGAAGGTATCTCTGTATAAAGACACTACATTTTCCTTCCTAAATCATTCAATAGCACTATAACTTGATATTTGCATCTACAATAAAAAATCTGGCTAGGAGAGCTAGATCATGTCAAATGTGTATTTAAATGATGTTTACAAAAGAAGCATTTTATGTTCATAGTATAACATTAAGCAGGAAAGCCAAATACAAAATTGTATATACAGTGTGGTGATTACCCAAAGCAATCTATAGATTCAACACAATTCCTATCAAGATACCAATGGCATATTTCACATATTTCACAGTACTAGAACAAAAATTCAAACATTTATATGGAACCACCAAAGAGCCCAAATAGCCACAGCAATCTTGAGAAAGAAAAACAAAGTTGGAGGAATCAAGTTACTTGATATCAAACTATACTTCAAGTCCATAGAAATCAAAATAGCATGGCATGGCATTAAAAAAAAAAAACACATATAGGTCAATGGAAAAGAACAGAGAGCTGGGAAATAAACCCACACCTTCAGGGTCAATTATTTGTCAAAGGATGCAAGAACATGCTCTGGGATAAAGATTGTCTTTTCAATAAATCATGTTGGAAAAATTGGATAACTATGCACGCACACACACACACACACACACACACACACACACACACACACAATGAGCCTAGACTACCTTCTTACACCATACACAAAAGTAAACTGAAAATGAATTAAAGATAAAATGTAAGATTCAAGACATAAAGACCCTAGAAGAAAACATACACAGTTAAATCTTGGGTATTTCTTGTAGCAATATTTTTTTTCTTATATGTTTCCTCTGGCAAGGGAAACATAAACAAATGGGACTACATCGAACTAAAAAGCTTTTGTGTAGCAAAGGATACCATCCACAAAATAAAAAGGCAACCCACTGAATGTTAGCCAATAATACATCTCATAAGAGGTGAATATCCAAAATTTATGAAGAACTTATACAACTCTACCCCAAAAATCCCAATTAAAAGCTAGGCAAATGACCTGAATAGACACTCCTTCAAGTAGAACATACAGATGGCCAATAGACATATTAAAACATGCTCAAGTTCACTAATCATTAGAGAAATGCAAATTAAAACTACCATATTGCCTCATAACTGTCAGAATGGCTACCATCAATAAATCAACAAACAATAAGAATTGGAAAGGATGTGGAAAAAACCCTCATGCACTGTTGGTTGTAATGCAGATTGGTGCAGCTATTGTGGAAAACAGTATGGAGTTTCCTTAAAAAATGATATTGAGATTCCAGTTCTGATAATTTATTTGAAGAAACCCAAAACTCTGATTGAAAAAGAAAATATATGCACCCCTAAGTTCATTGCCACATTGCTTACTACAGCTAAGATTTGGAAGCAGCCCAAGTGCACATCAGTAGATTATTAGGTAAGGAAGATGTGGCCCATTCATGCAATAGAAAACTACTTGACTGTAAAAAAAAAAAAAAGGAAATCTTATGTTTTGCAACAGTGTTGGAGGGACCTGAGATGTATTATGTTCAGTGAAATAAGCTAGTTTGAAAAGCACAATTACCATACTATTTCACTTATGTGTAATCTAATAAACAAAATAGAAACATACATAGCTGTCAGGGGAGAGGGTGGCTGTGTGAAAAAAAATTAAGGGATTAAGTCAATCAACCAATCAATCAAACAAAGAAACAAACTCACAAATAAAAAGGGGAAGGGATTTAGAATTATGAATTGGTAGTTACAAAACAGTCACAGGGATGTAAAGAACAGCCTAGGGAATATAGCAAATAATCCTATATAATAAAAGCCTAATATGCAAATCAACCAAACAGCAGAAAGACTGATTGAACAATAGGTCTTATAATATGCACTGACCACCAGGGGACAGATGTTCAATGCAGGAGCTGCCCCCAGCCTATAGGCCCTAGGTAAGCCAAGGCAGATGCCACCAGGGGGCACACAGAGGAGGTGACCAGTGACAGTGGGGGGCAGGGCCAGCCAGTGAGTGGGTGGTGGCAGGAGGTGAAGCCAGGCAGTGAGTGGACCAGCACTGCCCCACCCCCATCATTCCACCAGTCGTCTACAAGGTGGGTACCAGCAGAAGCCCACGGATTGTTCTGCCAGTTTCCCCACAGATTGGCCCTGATCACCAGCCAGGCCTAGGGACCCTACCTGTGCATGAATTTTGTGTTCCGGGCATCTAGTTTTACAATAACTATATATGGTGTCAGATGAATATTAGATTTATGGGGGTGATCACTTGTAAGTGTGTGTATATATATTAGGGGCCCAGTGCACAAATATATAGAGACGGGAGGGGTGTATGTGACCCTCAGCCCAGCCTGCACTGTCCCCAATCTGGGACTCCTCCAGGTAGCATTTAAAATTTTACCGAATTAAGAACTCTGTGTGGTCAGAAAATTTTAATTTTGAAGTTGAATACTCTTTTAAGAATTCGGACCAGTTGATTTACAAGGCAAGCTACTTTAAAACAAGGGGTAAAAGCTTTTAACACATAAAGCCCATTCCTTTGTCTCCAAAGCCATTTATGTTTCTGCATAAATCAATCACTTTTTTATATTAAAACTTCTTTAAACAAAGCAGATAGAAATTGGAGGGAATTCAGCAGATCCTCTTAGAGATTAAGGCATGTATCCATTTTATAATGGAACATAGCATTGTATTTCATAAATAATAAATTTAAAGGGCATAGTTGCCACCTGTAGTACTCAGGAATCAAATAAGAACTGCAGTAATAATAAAAAAAATAACATATTTAAACTTTACGTCCTTTGTGCCAGACACCAATCACAGTGCAGCCTATATTAATTCTTGTAATTCTCACAGGGTCTTATTTTGAACCCTACTTTACAGACAAGTAAAAACAGCATAGAATCTATAATCATAAAAGTGTAATATGCAAATCAACCAGACAGCAGAACGACCTTCTGGATGGACGACCATGCTATGACAAGCACAAGCGCCAGGCCAGCCAAGGTGGGTGTGATGTGATTGGTCGGGGGAGAGGAGCCATTGCCCCAGGCCACCCTCTCCTGGGTGATCACTTGTGCAGCAATTGCCCTTCAGAGAGAGGCCCAGGCCAGCCACAGGATCACACCCCATGCCTGTTACCCACAGAGGGAGGCGACCAGTACCTGGCCAGGGGGTGCAGCTCCACACAGATAGTAAGCAGTGGCAGCAGCAGGGGTGGGGCCAAGCTGCCAGCAGCCAGAAGAAGGAAAGCTCCCATTAAGCCCAGATCACCAGCCAGGCCTTAGGACCCTACTCAAGGGGTCCCAGATTGTGAGAGGGCACATAGTGAACTGAGAGACACCCCCCCAATGCACAAATTTCATGCACCTGGCCTCTAGTAGTTAATAACATTTCCCAAGTTACACAGTTAGTAGGTGGTAGAGCTGAGATTTGGTAACAGTCAATCCATATCCAGGATCTATGCTACCAAACATTCTAATAAATGCTGTATCTTTTACCAATCAAAATGTTCTTTTGTTGAACAAAAATAAAAAAAATAATAAAAGGAATATTAAATTCCCTTCCAAAAAATTAAAACAGAAAGCCAATCTATAGCTCCTTCAAAGGATTTATATTTGATATATCCTTTAAAAAATATTTTTGTAGGTTTGGATAATAGTAAACCATGGATACTAAGTTTCAACATTATTTCATAATATCATTAAATCTCTTGTATCCAAGTATTCATCACACTTCATTTTATCAAATGTGGATAGATATTGTTGGGAAAATAAGTTTGAAAATGAACTAAAACAAAACAAAACAACATTTGGCCTTTTCTCGTAGCTTTTGTCTCAAATATTCACAAAATATTTAAGCTAAAAAAAGTAATTTGACATTGACAATTAGGGACAGCCGCAGATTTAGATGTTCCCAGTGGACACAAACATTTCCACATCACTAAATCCCCCCATCTTTGGTATTTCATTATCACCCTACTAGAGGGTCAGAGCACGAAATTTGTGCACTTGGGGAAGTGTTCCTCCACCCAGCCTATGCTCTCTTGCAGTCTGAGAGCCCCCGGAGGATGTCCAACTGACGGCTTATGTGGGGAGTGGGCTTAAACCCACAGTCAGGCATGCTTAGTGCTGCTATGGAGGCAGGAGAGGGTCCCACCACTGCCACTGAGCTCACCAGCCATGAGCCTGGCTTCTGGCCAAGTGGCACTCCCCATGTGGGAGCATACTGACCACAGTGGGGCAGCGCCTGCATTGAGAGTCCTCTGCTCCCTCGTAGTCAGTGCACATCATAGAGACCAGTTCTTTCATTGCTCGGTTGATTTTCATATTAGCCTTTTATCATATAGGACTAGAAGCCCGATGGATGAAGATTTGTGCTAGAATGGGCCTTCCTTTCCCTGGCTGCCAGTACAGCCTTTCCACTCCAGTAACAGAGCCATTTCTTTCCACTCTGACCCCACCTTCCCATGCTGCCCAGAAGCCTTGAGAGACTGGGTTTGGGGTGAGTTGCCTGCATCTGAACACCTCCTTCATTGCTGGGTGCCTATATATGCAAACTGTCATATTTGTTGCATTAATTTGCACATTACTTCTGATTAGCTGGTGGGCGTAGTGGAGGTACAATCAATTTTCATGTTTGTCTATTATTAGATAAGATTAGGGTATAGTTCCTATTGCTGCTATAACAAATGATCCTCTTTCCCTGGCTTACAACAACCTATTTATTCTTTTACCGTGCTGGAGGTCAGAAGTCAAAATTCAGGCTGTTAGCAGAACTGCAACCTTCTGATGGATAAAAGGGAGATATACTTTGTTTTCCTGTCTACTGTATAAAAACGTCCTGACTTGCTTGACTGGTGGCCCCTTCCTCTGTCTCCAAAGACAACAGCAGAGCATCTATAAATCTCACTCTTTTGCTGCTTTCATCTCCCATTGCCTTTTTCTCTCTGTTTCAGATTCTCCAGCCTCCCTTTTATAAGGACCCCTATGATCACATTGGGCCCAAATTAATAACCTAGATCTGTGGTTGACAAACTGCAGCTCACAAGCCACATGCGGCTCTGCCACAAAATACCACGGCCTGGGCAAGTCTATTTTGAAGAACTGGCATTAGAAGAAGTTGTTTAAAAAATTTGGCTCTCAAACGAAATTTTCAATCATTGTACTGTTGATACTTGGCTCTGTTGACTAATGAGTTTGCTGACCACTGACCTAGACAGAATTGCCATCTCAACAACACAAACTTTATGACAACTGCAAAGTCCCTATTCCCATTTAAGGTACCAGTCACAGGTCCCAAAGGTTCAGAGGTGGGTGTCTTTGGGTTGGGCAGTGTTATTGAGTAAGAAAAAGCATATCTTAGTAATTATTACATGAAAGATCTTTGCAGTAAAAGTAGGAACATTTTTAGTTGTTGACCTTTCTGGACAGACGCCGTCTAATTAGGTTTTAGATCACAGAATCTTCAGCATTGGAAGGACCTTAGGGACAAAGTATCCCATTTTAAAGACAAAATGCAGAAGCCTCTAGGAATTGTGTTATCAAATATTAACCTGCTATCTGGTGCCGTAGATACAATTCTTGGTCTCCTTATTCTCAACTATTCCCCTGGCCTTGCTTATTATTCTAAAGGAAAATGTTTAACTCAGCTGTTTTGTCCATTATATTCTCTCTTTCCAAATAATAATAATAATAATAATAATAATAATAATAATGATAATTAGGCATATGTGGAGAAAACTGTAATTACCATTAGAATGAATTATCTTTCAGGTGTGTGGATAAGAAAATGATAATATCTCTAATTTTTTTGCAAAGTAATTAATATGCAGGCAGCCTTGAAATGGAAAACAAAAAGACCAACTTTCTCACTTTCCTCTTTCTATCATTCTGGCTATATCAGCTCCTGGGAAATTTTTCAATCCTTCCTCAAGCATTTGAAGTTTATAATTGCTAAGGAAAAAGCAAAGATTTTTTCTTTTCAAAAACAAAGCTACAATGTGTGATTCTTAATAAGAACATAATAATTATTACAGTGATTAAACAAACTATGTTTGCAGGAATTCTGAGTATCGAAATGAATATACAATAATATTTAACACATAATTAGTATAAAATTTTAATAAGCAACCCCGGCACAACCCAAGTAACACATTTTGCATCTCAGGCTTTTTATTAAAAGATGTGAAACCAACTCTAACCTTTTATGAAGAGCAGGGAGACTTTTTACTTTTTTCACACTTACATTTTTGTCTAAATCCACATGATTGTGCCTACCATGTAATTTTACTTTTACAGACAACATATATAATGTAGAAAATGTAATTATCTACCCTATCTAATAAAGAAGGAATATGCTAATTGACCCTCACGCCATTGCAAAGATGGAAGCACCCACAACCAATAAGGAAGGAATATGCTAATGAATGGCCCCGCCCTCAAAGGTGATGATGCCCACAGCCAATAAGGAGGGAATATGCTAATTGACTGCCACACCCTCAAAGATGGCAGCGCCCATAGCCACAAGATCGCAGTGTCCAGTCCCTTTGGCCCTATCAGGGTGGCAGGCACCTGGCAAAACTGGGTCCGCTCCATGTACCTGCCTCCATAGTCCCCCAGGCTCCTCAGCCTCATAGCCACCCAGCACTGGCCTGAGGTGCAGGCAAGTTTTGGATGGCGGCTACCTAGCTGCCCCGGGCCATTCGAGGCTCAGTTAACCAGGGCTCACTCCCACCTCCAGAATCAATGTGGGTCTCTCCATCCAGAAGCAGCATGGATCCTTCCTTCCTCCCAGGGAAGCGGTGGGGCTTCCTCCCAGCTCCCATGGGTGCAGGCAGCTCAATCCTGCCTCCAGCAAAAGTGGTGTGGCTCCTGTGGAGGCAGTGTGGCTCCCTCCCACCAGCTTCCATAGAAACATGACAGCTCCCACCGGCTCTTGCAGAAGCAGCAGACGGCCTACTGTGCATGATATGGAGTGCTGGGCTACTAGTACAGTATAATTACAACAAAAAGTATTCCTTTTATTCTAATTATATTAATCTTTTCTTAGAATCATAAACTTTGAATTCAATCATGGAGTATGATAAGAACTGACCTATAAAATCAGCAATGTCTTTAAAGGCACTAGATTTTTTTGAAATTTTTATTTGTTACAGCATGAAATGGTAAGTATAAAAATCACTGTTATTACAGCATTAGGATCATATAATCAGTATTACTAACACTTCAAATATATATGTTCCCCGAAGTTCTTTAGGTCCAATGATTATCATTGAATACTCTCAGTTAGATGTTATGTATTATCCCTTTTAGCCTATGAACACTTTCTGAATCTGAGGTTCAAATAATGTGTAATTTTTCTGAGCACAGTCAAAGGTTTTAAAGAAGTGGTCTTGAAAATACTTCTTGTCTGGCCAGTGTGGCTCAATGGTTGAGCACCAAACTATTAATCAGTAAGTCACTATTCAATTCCCAGTTAGGTCACATGCCCAGGTTGCAGGCTCAATCCCTAGTAGGGGCTTGCAGGAGGCAGCCAATCAATGATCCTCTCTCATCATTGATGTTTCTCTCTCTCCCTCTCCTTTCCTCTCTGAAATCAATATATATATATATATAATTTTTTAAATAAAATACCTCCTATTTCACATTTTAATCTTTGGTAAGAGAGGTAATGATCATAAATATAAAGTCACTTTGAAATTCCAGTGAAAAATTTACTTTTTCTTGAGATGGACACATGCAAAGCTTTATGATATTTGGCTTATCAAGTATATATTAATTACATGTACAACATACTTTTACTTTTCTGAATTATTAAAAATCATGACAGGTAATTTTTAATTTGTTGCAACTATATTAGATTTCACAGCTTCCAACAGACAGCTGTTTGTTCTTAACATGCTGATCAACAGAACATTTTGAAACATGGATTCCTGATTAATGATCTTGTTAATAAACTAATCTAAATGCATGCTCCTGGGCATCTCCTAAAGAAAAGAAGTTTCTGAGAAAGCTGGCAGAAGAGAAAATCAGTTCATGCATAATTCATGTATTTGTTCACTTCTATCTCCCTGCCTTTTGGTTGTAATGATGTTTTGATAGCTGTAAATAGCAGGGATTTGTGGATGAAAGATAGTGCCTACCGAAAGGTATTTTACCATTTCAGAGAGTTGACATATCATTAAATCACCCCAATAGCAAAATCAGTAAATGCTTTTTAACCTTAAGCTGTAAAATGGCAATAATTATATAGTCGTTTTACTACAGATGATAAACATTGTGCAATGAAACCTCCAAACACACACACACACACACACACACACACACACACACACACACACATCAAAACAAAACAAAACAAAACCAAAAGAAATTTAAACTCTGGGATTCAGAGGCCGTCTGGGCTGGAAAATAATGCCTGTGCATTATTATTTTAAAAATGGAGTTGTACAATCCAACTCCATGGGGATAAAAGCTCCTGGGCTCAGAACCCTTCTGGACCTCACCTGTGTATAAAAAATAAAAATAAAAACTGCACAAATACCATGGCATTAATAATTGTGGTTTTTTTTTAGTGGTAACATGTTCCAATGAGACACATGGCACATATGTTAGAGAAACATTACCTTTCAATGAAGGGCTTGGCACTTGTCAAAATGGACATGCTTGGTGTTGTGAGCCTTAGGAGGATTCAGACAATTTTCATTTTGTAGTTTGCCTAACAGACTTCAGATTTTGGCTGACTCCTTCCAGTTGAAATAATACTAGCTCTTATCAGATGAGAGCCAGGCAATGTGCTAGCCATTTGGTAAGTATTAGCTCTGTAACTATATAAAGACCATGCTGTGTCCAGAAATACTGCAGAATAATGAGGATGATGATAACAACCAATTATATGTATGGAATATCTTATATGAATAAAGAAGATTTAAAACGTATTCAACAACCAGTTTACTTACACTGAAAATCTTGCGGCAGAACTAGTCAGGTGACCCTTAAGAGAGTGGAATATCAAAGCTATTTTTAGAAGACTTCTATCCCTTCAATCAGTACATCAACAATACAATCTTTGTCTTACCTGTTTGGTTCAGTGGAAAGAGCATCAGTCTGCGGACTTAAAGGTCCGGGGTTAGATTCTGGTCAAGGGCACATACCTTGGTAGCGGGCACGTCCTCAGTGGGGGGTGTACTAGAGGCAGCTGATGGATGTTTCTCTCTCATTGATGTTTCTAACTTTCTATCCCTCTCTCTATCTCTCTGTAAAAATCAAAATATATTAAATATATTAAAAACAAAAACAAACAAACAATACAATCTTTGAGGGTAGCCCTCAGTTCTGACTTTAGCCTCAATAATACTACTTCTTAGTGAATACCTTACATTAAATCCTTTGGATTCATTAGTTTACATATTTAAGTGTTTATATGGTCTAGAAAATGGGGACATAACCTTAAAACTGACACAGACTTGCCCTCCTAAGGGTTCAGAGTCAAGACAAGATGACATAAACCTAATTGGCAGCTTTACGTTTACCCAGCTCACTTTTTCTATTCTTTTGCTTATAGACAAGAATGATGTTCAAAGTCAGTTTTTTTCACTTTCAGATGATCACAGCAAGTGATTATTAGAGTTTCAGGACAAATTAAGCGACACGGTATATAGAAAGTATGACTTTCAACATAGGTTGTCTTTCCTACCCTTGTTCTGCACTCTTTATTTTGAAATATAAACAAAAACATATTTGAACAAGTGTTGCACATTCATGTTCTGTTGGTCATTATCTATATGAATGTCTCAAGACACTTTGCAAATGAAACAGCAGACGGCCGCAGTCAAAAATTCATTTTCTTTCTCATTTTTTCTTCTGAATGTTTTTCTTTCCCACTCGAGAGTGAAAATAGATCATTAAATTCTCTCACAGCCCGGTTCCTCCTCGCCTTTGAAGTTGGCATCTCGGCTTTCTCCTGGAGATATGGACTCCGCAAAGGGCAGTTTGATTACGCTGTCTCAGGTAAGCAAGGATTAGGGAGATAATCAAAGGTCACAGTGAAAGCTGTGTGGAATTACTTTTCCAGACTCTGAGGACACAGCAAACAAGTTCTTACCAGCGTGTCTGTGGATTCAGACTTCCTGCAAGAAAAACTGCTCTGCCTGGTTTTCGGCTGCTTATCTCAGCCCCTTTCACCATTGAAAGAGTCTGCTCCTGATAGCATGAAAATTGCTGGTTTTTAAATACTATATATAATTTGATATTATATAAGGTTTTTTTTTTCTTTTTAATCACATATATATACACTAGTGACCTGGTGCACAGATTGCTGCACATTGAAAGGAAATTAATTAGAAGGCGACCAGCAGGGCGGGGCTGTGGAAGGTAGGCCGGACACACCCTGGAGCCAACCTTCCATGGTCCATTCCCAGGGTCTGTGAAGTGAGTGGGGTCCCTCCGGCAGGCAGGGTCCCTCAGCCTGGCCAGCAGAGATTGGGCCGAAACCAATTCGCCAACATCCCCTGAGGAGTCCCGGCGTGCGAGAGGGCACTCTGCAAAGTTGCTATTGTACAGGGTGTGGAACACAAATGCAAGTGTGCAGTAAACCAGACTTGGGGCTGACAGTGTCCCAGCAACAACATAACCCACAGCCAAAGGTCAAATTGTGTGGCCCTGTGAGAAACTAGGCTCCTTCCTCTCTGGTTTTGGGGTGCCTCATCCAAGAACCGCTGCTGCCAAGTCACTGTAGCTCGGCAGCTCCTGCTGTGTCTGCCCCTGGTGCTCAGTGTGCATCATAGTGACTGGCAGAACAGCCAGACACTTAGAATATTAGCCTTTTATAGATATACTATAGGCCCAGTGTGTGAAATTGTGCAAGACCCCAGACCTGCCACACTGGCAGGACCCCAAGACCTGCTGAGCTGGTGAGACCTATCAGTGCACCTCCTGGTGACCAGTTATTTGGTCATTACAGCATTACAGTCATGGGCTTTTTATATAGATAGATGATAGATAGATAGATGATAGATAGATAGATGATAGATAGATAGATAGATAGAATACGTATATATGTTTATTTTTATCAAAATTATTACAGATATCCCCCTTTTTTCCCTTTTTTCCCCTCTCCACCCAAGTCCCTACACCATCCCAGACTTTCCCCATACTATGCCCATATCTCTGTGCCCATGGCTGTGCTTATATGCATATATGTTCTTTGGTTAATCTCTTCCCAACCCCACTACACCCTCTCCTCTGAGATCTGTCAGTTTGTTCATGAATTTATCCCTCTGGACCTATTTTGTTCATCAGTTTGTTGTGTTCATTAGATTTTACATATAAACTAGATCGGGTGCTATTTGTTTTTCTCTGACTGGCTTCTTTCACTTATTTTAAAGAGGCACTGCCCTTCCTTTATCTCACCCAAGAGACAAGCCCCCTAAGTTCTACAAAACAGATTGGTGTGTTGACTCAGTAATCCTGGTCCCACTGAGTCATCAGCTAAATTTCCCCAACTGGACCCTGATTCCCATCCATTCACCTGTCTTGTGGCTACTCTACTTCTTTGGACCAAGCAACAGTTTGGCAGGGACTCCTGCAGACACCTTATGCTTAGTTTCTAAAGCATCTAAATACATTTACCTTCTGGGGGCCCCAATTGAACATCATAAATTAATTAAACACAGCTCTGACGGCCCTATATATTTTGGCAGATTGCTCCAACAATTTCGTGGAAAATCAAAATCAACAGTCTAGGGTTTTATTATTTCTCTCACCTGGTTTCCCCATCCAGCTGGGAGATCTGTGTATGCATCCCAGCTTGGAACACAATGACTGCAGTAGGAGAGAGAAAACCAGCTGTGCAAGATGTTCTCCAGCAGGTAGCTCTGCGCTACTTGGGGAAGGCTGCCTCAGAGGGAGGTGGCGACAGCTGCAGACTGCCATATCAAGGGCCTCCAGTGGGGTAAGCAACTTTGAAGAAGCGAGATCTGCTGTTCAATTTTATTTGTCTCTGAACCTGATTGCAAGCACCGCTATTCATGACAGAGCTGCCTAGCAGGTGCTCACGCAGTCACAGCTCTTTACATTAATCTAGACAACAGGCCATTATGAACTGTAACTTTAGTTTTGGGAGAAAACACAATGCACTTGGATAAAAGAGAGACTCTCCCGTTTCCCTTTCTTCTGCTTTTAAACTTGAAACTCTTTCATATCCCCTGAGGATTCTGGGTGATGGAGGATAGGAGCTAGGCAGTGTCTTTTGTTGACATAAATAGATTGGCCCATCTTGGGGAAAAAAAGGGGGAGACATTCTATCCTGGAAAAAGTAAAAGACAGATCATTAGACCTGCCATCCCATATTAGATCAAAGAGAGTCTGAGGAATAATAATAATATGATTAATTTTTATTTGTTATTATATTCACTGTCAAGTTGTAAGAGGGTGACAAGTATTTCTGTGGAATATTTTGTACACGTTACTCGATTTGATTACTTTAATGCTGCCAGGTATTTTTCCTCTCCTTTGATAAGTGTGAATGGCAAGGCTCAGAGAAGTAAAAGAATTTGTCAAAGCGCATCTAGCCCTGTGGAATTTGAACCCAGATTAGATATCACCTAGGGAGGAAGATGTGCCAGATTGTATAATACCATATATGCCACCCATGGATTGCATACACGAAAGGGGACAAGCCAGAATATAAACTCCATGGGGACAGCACCACATGGGATCTTTGTCTTGTCTCTTCACTGATACATCCTTAAACTTAGATAAGTTCCATAGTGGGTGCTCAATACTTGTGTATTGAAAACTTAATAGTGATTAAACGGCATAATGGAAAGCCATGCTTGATGATGCCTTTTGTATTTTGTTCGCTGTTTCTTAAGAAATAAAGAAAAGCAAGCATATTTTTGTCCAACTTTGCTATTAATAATATAACTTTTGGGCTTATCAATTTTCTTTCAAGATCAAGAATATTTTGACACTTAATAAATGCCTAAGGAAGGTGTTACAAATACCAATGACAGAGATAAATATTAGTTTGTAACAAAATTAATACATTATGTATAGCAATGTTCTCAGTCCCATATAAAACTGTTCACTACTGCCATCTTCCATCAGTGCTGTGAAACAGGAACTGGGAGGGGACGGAGGAGAATGATGGGTTAGAAGAAGACTTCCAATCTAATTAAAGTGGGTAAGGCTATGTTTATGTTAAGGTATTCCCATTTTGCCAGAATAGAGGACATCGGTTGTGCAATAAAATTATTATTAGTATATTTGTTACATCTTCCTTGCCTACTAAGGCACCTCTTTGAGGACCTCAAAGTAGGGAATGGTGGACAATGGCATGCTGGTCTGAGGCATCTTAATTAATTGAATCTAATCCTGAATAGGAGAGAGAAATTTCAGCCTCATCATAGGGCTAGAACAAAGGGAATGGAGGGCCCATACATCCTCCTAAGTAGATCCAATGTGACAAGATATATTTTCTTATGTTCTGAAATGCATATTATATTCCATGGGAGATTACACAGGAACTTCTCAATCTACCTAGTGCAACCCAGAAACTTTTGTGCCCTAAAAGCAAAACATGATAGCAAAATAAGAGAAAGAACAAAGAGAGAAGCATAGCTCTTGTCAAGAATCTATACATCTATCTATCTATCTATCTATCTATCTATCTATCTATCTGAGCTTAATATGCAAAGAATCCCATCGGGAGTTGACCAACTGGGAGTTTGATCTCTCGCTATGATGTGTGTCACCACCAGGGAGCAGCACAGAATGAAGGAAGGCCCTGGCCCACAGCCTCTAGGGACCTTCCCCGTGCATGAATTTTGTGCACTGGGCCTCTAGTGTTGTAATAATGATATATACATATCTGTTAATGATTTTGTGAAATAGCATTAGCCGTGGAGAGAATGGAGGTGTATTAACTGGAATAATTAATCCAATGGATTTATTTAATCTCATTGAAAAAAAGGAGTTAAGAACAAATGACATCAACACCATGATGGAGATTCAGGCTGTTCTACATGTAGGTCATGATGAGAAATAGCCAGATATCCTTTCTAAAAATGTTTGAATGTCAACTCTTACAAAAAACATTTCAATACAAGCATATTTTCTTCACTTTTTTTTTCTTTATACACTACACACAACAGATAATGTCTTCATTTGAGTGTAAATAATTATAAACTATTCTCCACCTTTTACCGACAAAATAATCCAGGTTATCTGAAACAACTACAGGAGTAATTTCTTATAAGAATTAAGCTGAGGGGAGTAAAGTTAAGCATTAACATATATATATATATATATATATATATATATATATATGCTTTTTCTTTAAAGCAAATAATTTAATACATGCAGTATTAAAAAAGGAAACAGCTTATTTTGAACTTTTGATACTTGCACAAATATGTATAACATCAGTAGGCTTTATCCCATGTTTTATCACTTCCTCAAGAGAAATTATTCATAACTGATTTTTCAGTTTAATATAGTGAACATTTGGGAGGGGGTTGAGATGAGAGAAAAAATGTCAAGTAAAAATGTTATCATCAACAAAGTAAATTACCTGGCTCCATGACCCAGGTCACAAGTGAAATTGAGTAGGCCACACTATTCACAAGTGAGGTTGAGAAGTCCACACCATTTTGCAATGAGGTCGAGTAGCCCAGCCTGCTTTAGAACATAGTCATCCAGAAAAAGAGGGTGAGTACATGCCCACAGGCCAAGACTTATTCATGATTTGCAGCAATTTGTAATTATGTATAGTTAGTTGTTTGAATTTCTATAGCTATTTGACATGACAGAAATGACTACATTTGTGGATAAAAAAAATATGGTCATTCAGGACTGATTTATGCATCAACTATTTCTAGCCAAATCATGCAGTCAGCTTCCAGAGTTATACAATGGAGCAAAATGAACTGAACCTCAAGTAATGGGTTTGTAGGGTAAGGCCTGGGAAAAGAAGAAGATATTCTAGGCAGGTTTCACCGGCACAGAGAAATAGAAAATAACACGCTATACAATGAAATCCTTTCTCCAGTTCTTTGAGGCTAAAATGCAATAAGCTCCTATTAAGAGGATGAAGTTAAGCAGAAATTGCCTTCAAATTGATTCCTCCTTGCATAATCAGGGAAGAAATTAGCCATATGCTTTGCTCTGCTTCCAAAGCCAACCTCATTGAGGTGAGAATGAACAGTCTCTTGAAAGCTTCTATTTGCAATTCACAAAACCTAGTATAACAAATCAAATTTAGTTTACGTTTTATATATTAATTAATCTCCATATATACTGTAAAAATATATCATTTCACAGATAATTTTCACCCAGCATACAAAATTCATAATTATATTTAAAAAATATGTTTTTATTGATTTTTAGAGATAGAAGGATAGAAATATCAATGAAAGAAACATTACTGATCAGCTGTCTCTAGCACACTCCCTACTGGGGATGGAGGCCTGCAACCCAGGCATGCGTCCTGACCAGGAATCGAACTGGTGACCTCTTGGTTAATGAGTTGACTTCAATCACTGAACCACACAGACCAGGCCACAATGACATTGTTTAATAGTTTCCCCATCATTACAATGCCACCTTTGATAAGGAGTCACTCAGGACACATGCTTTCCTTTAAGAAAAATATTTCTTTTTCAATTTTAGTGAATAGATTTTAAATTTTTATATATATGTAATATTATTCCAATTTACTAATATCACCATATAATATATTTAAAAATGAAATTCCCTTACAGACATCACATAAAATTGATAATATCATTGTATAATACTAATATCATCATGCTAATTACAGTCTTAGATCAAGCTAGATCATAAATTCAAGAAAATATACAAGGTGGATCAAAGTAGGTTTACATTGTTGGCATGGAAAATAATATAATAATTAATAAATCATATAGACAAATAAATTCTGTTTTTGCATGCTTACAGCTGTAAAGCCCTTTTTGCCCCACCCTCTATATTGAGCTTTGAAGGACAACTGAACAAGTTTTGGAAGTTGTGTTAGCCAAGGACAGATGCATTCAGGGCAATGGGAACAGATCTAGATTATTCAAGAACAACAATATTAGGCAGCTACAGAGACATGAGCAATGGCCTGAGAGGAGCTCACACAAGATCAGGAGGACTTGATCAATTTTGGGTCTAAGTTCAGAAATAAGAGTTTGTCAGATGGAAAGCAAGGAAAGGTTATGGTATTAGTCTTTGACCAATGTTTAATCATAACATTGTCTTTGGTTTTTAAGACAGTCTGACCAGATAGCTATTTTTATGCTCTTGTTAACCAGAGGAGACTGAAACTAGAAAATAAGTTATTTGGCAAAAAACATCCCTGAATGACAAACCTAAAATTAGAACTAAAGCCTGCTGGACAGACCTACGAACCAGGAGGTCATGGTTCCATCCTCGGTCAGGGCACATGCCAGGGTTGCTGACTGGATCCCTAGTAGGGGGTAAGCAGGAGGCAGCAATCCATGATTATCTCTCATGATTGATGTTTATAACTATCTCTCCCTCCCCCTTCCTCTCTGAATTCAATAAAAAATATATGTATTTTTAAAAAGGACCTTGAGAGATCCTCCTCTATATATCATACAATTATTTCAAGAGATGCATCTAAGAAAGGTTAGAATTGGGGTCTTCTAGTCAATCTGCAATCAAGATCACTGCTGAATGCAAACAAAATTCAACAAAGCCAACACACTTAGAAAAATAAAACATTAAACAAATTAAAATAAGAAGTGACTAAAGAATTATCAGAGAAATACATATAAAGCATAGAGTAATTAGAATTTTCAAATATGATATCATTTGTGCAACATGTTACAGAAACACAGGATCTAGTTAACTAATCTTTTTTTCATTGTTCAAATTTGAATAACACATGTAGGGTTTTTATAAACTATTACCCATTATTAAACTATAAAACATTATAAATATTTAATATTATTATTAAGAAAAATATATAAATTTGATGTTTACATTTGGAGCTATACCTCTTGCCATGTCTTTAATTGTTTTGTATATATTATTAAAGAGTAAAATGTTTTTGTACTTTGCTGGCTCTTATAATTCGCTTTAAAGTTTGTCTTACTGAAAATAGCTATATTATTTGTTGATGATAATTTATTACTAAATCTCCTAGATCAGTGATCAGCAAACTTATTAGTCAACAGAGCCAAATATTGACAGTACAATGATTGAAATTTCTTTTGAGAGCCAACTTTTTAAACTTAAGCTTCTTTTAACACCACTTCTTCAAAATAGACTCGCCCAGACCGTGGTATTTTGTGGAAGAGCCACACTTAAGGGCTAAAGAGCCACATGTGGTTTGCAAGCTGCAGTTGGCTAACTACTGTCTTAGATAATGTAGAACTAAGCTCTCTGGAAAGGATTTACTGAAGTTGCCTGAAACAATAATTTATTCTGATATCAATATATTGCCAAACTCCCCATGCCAATAATGCATTGAGGAATATTATCACATTGAATTTGTTTTTTGTTTTTTATGTTAACTTTAGAAAATATCTTTCAAGCAGATAATCAGTTATAATCTTAGTGTTTAACATTTCAGATCTGAAATTGACTTTTTATAATATCTGCGTCAGCTCCTTCTCATACCATGTGCCTCTACTTGTCAAAACACACACACACACACACACACACACACACACACACACACACACACACAAACTGTGCTATAGATTAGTTGGAATTTTCTAGAATTTCATATATATAGAATCATAATGAACGCACTGGTGTTTGTCTTTTGTTGTTGTTTTTTGTTTGTTTGTTTTTACTTTTTGGCAAGCTTCATTCAATCAGCATCTGAGACCCACCTATGTTCTTGAGTCTAATAATGGTTCCATTTGTTGCTGAATCATGCATTTAATGCATGCACTTGCTGATGGGCATTCAGATTTTTGTTGTTGTTTTTTTTTTAGTTATTACAAGTAAAGCTGCTATAAATAATTATGTATATGTCTTTATGTCCATAGATATTTCTAAACAGCAGCTGATTAGTAGACAACTACTAGTAAATATTCAAACTGGGCCTTCTGAACATTTTTGGGAGTCTCTTTGTGCCCTGTCTCATCAGTTCTTATCTCCCTCTCCTAACAGATATTCTTCTGGATTCACCTCAGTTCCCTCTCTCTGTGTCACAGCCTGAAACTACCAAGGAAGGAAGTTGGAACAATCAGAGCACTCACCTCTTTTGTTTCCTAAGTGAATGGATCTCTGTTCTTTCATTATCTGATGTCTAATTTAGTTATTTTATTTCAATGATTGTTCCAATATATCTCTGGAAACCATGTAGTATTCTGGTAGAAACGTAAAATGTTCTTTGAAACCAAAATGGATGACTAGATATTATATATGTGTTAATATATATATATATATATATATATATATATATATATTAGCACAAAAATAAAGTTTTTCTATCATTCACATATAGTACATTTGACTTCTTTATTTTATAAATTTGGAGCAAGATTTTATTGAGCAGCTTTAGAAACTAAAAATATTATTACATGACTTTTGAGTAAGTCATTTTCCCCTGGCATTGCTTTTGAATCCTCTTAAATCCTTAATGACATTAATTTTTCTAATGTGTATGGATGGGGTCTAAGATGATGTCATCAGCCATGATAGCATCAAAAAGATAATGGAGTGTGTATTTGCCAGATAATTCAAGTTGGATTTAAGTTTTGTTGATATGTCTTTGGGAAATTAGTTTAAAGAAGACACTGTTTATCTGAGATATACTATGAAAAACACATACACACCTTTTCTCTTTCTTTCTTTCTTTCTTTCTTTCTTTCTTTCTTTCTTTCTTTCTTTCATGTTTCTTTTTTGTAGTTAGAGATATTAAAATTTAAATCCTAGCTCTAAAATCTGATCACAGATTTTAGAAAAATTCCTTAGCCTTGGTTAACTTGGTTTTCTTCTCTGTGCATTTTAGTTGATAATAATACCTTCTCAAAGTTTTGAAAACTTGGTGAAAAAAAATCACACATATAACAGGTATTCAATGAATGGTAGAATTTTATATTTTGATTATCCTGAACAAAGGATATATGATGTTACCTCTTCTATTGTTTCCTTCCTGTCAACTGTGAATTTCAATGATATTGACTGCATTTTTTCTTTTCCATATTGATTTTTTTTGGATTGAGTTCTTTGTAAATTATTAATAAATGTTAAAGTAAGAAAAATGTAAAAGAATTCCTACTTATTGTACACCGATTTTAATCTGTTGTGTATACACAATAAACATAAGTGTTCTTTTCTTCAAGAATGGTGCTGAATTCTCTTTGAAGTAAAAAAAAAGAATTGTATAATATCATCAAAGTATGATAGATCAAAAGATTTTTATTCTACTGTCATTACATGGCTGATGTTTAACTTTAAAAAAGTAATGAATTTTAATTAGTGCTGCTTTTGTGATTCCATAGCAACTACATCTAAAAATATAGAGTTGAATAGTAACCATCTTTATGTCATAATTACTGCCATTATTAATTTTATGTATAAAAAATTAAAAGTGTGAAGTTTCAGTGAATGATAAATAATAACCCGATAACATAGTCTACCTAGGAAAACCGCATTGGAAACTTTTTGACACTATATGATTTCCAAGACAAGTTAATTTTGTACACATTTTCCCAATTTTTAAACTGTTTTATTAGTATCTCATGCAATATAAATACAAACTGGCAAGAGACACAGAATTGCTTTGAAGAGAAACACTGAAAATTGGTTGAATGTGAATTATCTGAATAATTATCACTATTACTATTTGTGTATAAAATTCAAATATATTTTGTAGTTCATTGGCTCTGGACATTGGACAACCAACAAACAAACATCCAGTGAACCAGCTGCATGGATGAATTATTTAACATTTGACTAATCAAAATATTTTTCCTTGTGTATCATATTAATTAGAAAAAGTGCATCTTCCAAATCGTAACCTTTAATCCAGTGAAAATATAGTCATTAATTTAATCAAAGTTTATTTAAGATAATAAAATATTGTAGAAAAGGAATATCTTTATATCAAATCCACAAGTCAATAAACAGAAAAAAAAGTAATTAAAAGTTTCACTGATGTTAAAATGAGCAGGGTATAAATACCATAAAAATAACTTTAAAGAAGCCCTCACTGATTTGGCTCTGTGGATAGAGTGTCAGCCTGAGGACTAAAGGGTCCCAGATTTAATTCTAGTCAAGGGCAAGTAACTTAGTTGTGGGCACATCCCTTGTAGGGTATGTGCAGGAGGCAGCTGATCAATGTTTCTAAATCTCTTTCCTTCTCTCTTCTTCTCTGTAAAAAATCAACTATATATATATATATATATATATATATATATATATATATAACTTTAAAGAATTTTCTATTAGATGTAAAATAGATAGAATCACATTAAAGGATAAGATAATGCCAAAACCGGTTTGGCTCAGTGGATAGAGCTTTGGCTTGCAGACTCAAGGGTGCTGGGTTTGATTCTGGTCAAGGGCATGTTCCTTGGTTGCGGGCACATTCCCAGTAGGGGGTGTGCAAGAGGCAGCTGGTCAATGTTTCTCTCTAATCGATGTTTCTAACTCTATCCCTCTCCCTTCCTCTCTGTAAAAAAACCAATTATATATATATATATATATATATATATATATATATATATATATATATATATTTATTTTAAGGATAAGATAAGGAGGAAACCTAAGTGTCCATCAGTGGATGATGAATAGGTAAAGGAATTATGGCATATAATTCAGCCATAAAAAAATGAAATCTTGCCCTTTGTGACAATGTGTATGGGCATGGAGGGCATTATTTTTTCCCAACCCCAGGTAAATAAGAGGAAAGTAACTGCTAAAATAAGTACAGGAACTAGTCTGTTGTTTGTGGAAAGATGTGTTAGTAGAGTATAGAAGGCTAGAAGTAGGAGCTGTGGGTAATGGGAGATAAATGTATGGGAAAGCATAACCATTTCTTACAGTGTTGGAGTTCCAATTAAGAATGGGCACTGGGTAATTTCATTATTGTATTTCCCAAGTCTTCAGTCTACTGTAGGGCCAGCATCTTTTACACAGACAGGAATTGAGGGGGATAGAGTTAGAAATGTCCATGAGAGAGAAACATCGACCAGCTGCCTCTTGCACCTCCCCACTGGGGATGTGTCCACAACCAAAGTATGTGCCCCTGACCGGAATCGAACCCAGGACCTCTCAGTCCCCAGGCCGGTGCTCTATCCACTGAGCCAAATCAGTTTCGGCAGCATCTCCACTCTTAAAGGCTAATGTGTAGGCTGGGCTTTTAATTAATATGTTTAATGTTACACTGCATATCTAGTGAATACTACTAATGTAGCACTAATTTACTTGAACATGTGTATTAAACATTAATGTTCTTTAAAATTAGGGACAGTGTCAACTGTTCAGTAGAAGTTATTTCTATTTCATTTTATGAGGAAAAAACAAAAAACATAAAGAAAAAGAACCCTGAGAAGCCAAGAGTATCCTTACTTACTGAAGGAATAAATTAACGGCATACCAAATAAAATTTAGGAATATCTTCACACATAAATAGAAATATTTACACATGATTCTGATATTTTAAATCAACTAACAGTCAGATGTACTAAGAATATTTGCACATTTGTAAAGCTACACAATGAAACTCACTTCCTTAATTTGCATTCGTGTTTCGGGGCTGGTCAGCACACCAGTTTAATTTGAAAACCACCTGGTCTGTCTATGGCCCAGGTTTCTTCTGAGGCCGCATGAATGTTTCAGAGAGCAGCGCCTTGGAAAGTGGCAGAGAGAGTGTGGATAGTCACCCCTTTCCCTAAGTCCTACCAAGCCTTGAGTTTAAATCAGGAATACTGGACTGAGTCCATGACCTCACGTCATCTCCATGAAATAATTCTGAAACTTACCTGTGTGTTGGGCATGTTAGCTAATAACAGGGTGGTAATCACACTGCCAAACACAAATGTATCAAACACTCTGCACACCTTAAACTTATACAATGTCAATTACATATCAATTAGAAGAGAAGAAAGTTGCCTACTCAAAGGGAATGCATGGTAAAACTTGGTGTCAGAACCCTTTAGGAAAACGATTTGAACCTATTATGGAGTGAATTACTGACGATTCCAATCCACCCAAATCAGTGCAAGACATATGCTTCAGATGCAAATACACTTTAGTGTCTTTAGGCTGTCCAAAATGACCATTCCAAATGATAGCTTTGTGTATAATTCCAGTTTTATTATCTAGACCTATTTAAGAGTGTACAGATTTACATGTATAAGCTTCCGCCTCAGGCTGCAGTGACTTATTGCTATGTCATGGCCCATATCCTTTCTTTTATGCTGTGTTTCCTAGAGATACAAGCGATCAAGTCACAGGCTGTATGTCACTGCTGTCGCTATGCAAGGGACTCAAAATCCAGGGTTCGGGTTTGTCCTTCAAGAACTTCTGCTACACGAGAGGCACACGCCTTCATCTGTCACCATTCCCATAGGCCTTTCTATATTAGAATTATGCAACTTAGTTACTTTTTTTCTGAATCATAAATTTGTTATTCCCTTCAACTTCATTTAGCAGAAACTAAGAGTTTGCAGGAGAAGAACTAGCATAGATATTGGAAGAACTGTAGGATAAGAGAACTTTAAAAAATAGATAACACATAGCCTGGGCAGCGTTGCTTAGTGGGTTGAGCATCGACCTTTGACCCAGGAGGTCATGGCCCAGGTTGTGGGCTTAATCCCTAGTGGGGGGTATGCTGAAGGCAGCCAATCAATGACTCTCTCTCTCATCATTGATGTTTCTATCTCTCTCTCTCCTTTCCTCTCTGAAATCAATAAGAATCTATTTTTAAAAATAGATTACACACACACATTATTTTAATCAATGATGTATTACAATTTTTTAAGCCGTACTTAAATTTTTTGTGAATTTATCATCCTTTTGCTTTAGGAAGCAAGCAGGGTGGTAATACATGCATGTGCGTGTGTGCATGTGCGTGTGTGTGTGTGTGTGTGTGTGTGTTAGGGATGTTGTATATATAGAAGGAAAACAAAGAGAGTCTCAAGAAATTTAGAATAAAAGACAGAAGGAACCGTGAAAATAAATATTCAAAAGTAATTGTAAGTTTACAAATACATGAAAACGTTTTAATTACAAGAAGAGATGCCCTAGCACAGGAAACCTATGTTGAAGTAACGGCCCTTAGAAAGAATGACCACGTTCACAGACGGGGATTGAAGGGTGAGAGGAAAGGCTGCCATGCACAGAGAACGGGATTTGTAAGAGGAGGACTCTGTCCCTCTATACCCACTTAGAAAAGAATCCTACTTCCATCAATCTGCCATCCTCTCTCCCGGAGATGGGCAGCAAATTGAACCTCAAATGGTGAAGTTTTTATGAAACTACAGTTTTGGCCTCTAAGAGGAGGTTATACATTTTTGACAATAACTCCTCATAGGCAATGAATTTTTTTTAAATTTTTTTCTCTATTGGGTACCTATCTTAAGAAAATATTATAGTTTCCATGACTAAACCAGGAAAGAGTAATAATAAAAATGTTGGGATGAAATGTTATCACTAAAAAAATACTACATATGTTCAATCCTAGCAATGTTATGGTAGGTCTTGGTGTGCACAGTTTTACAGAGAAGGAATAGAGCTATGGAACAACATGCTCAAGATTATTGAAAAATGTGCTGACAGACAACATTTCATAGCAAGTTGCTCTGACTCCAAAACCTATTATCTTAACAAATATCCTAAACTGCCTCTCGCTCACTGATACAAAATCCAGAATTCAGGCACTGCCTGCCCTTTGCTGGGAAAGCTGTATTGCAATGACCTCATCGTGTAGCACTCAATCGAAGTACTTTCTCATTAATTAAGGAAAATTCCCTTTTGGCAAGAGCAGCGCCATTGTAATGAAAGCACAGCCCTGCTCTCCAATTTAATCGAAACGCTCTGAGCTCTAATGGCAAGGCAGGAGAATGCTCTGAGTCATTACTTATTGCAACAGTCAGTCATTGGAGTAATCGTCAAGACGAAGGGCCACATTCTTTACTCCAGGCTGTCAGAACACAACTAGGACCTTCTCTTCCTTTCAACGGGACCTGATTCAATTATGCATCAGTGGCTATTGACTTTGTTTTTTTAAAAAAATATATATATAATTATTTGAACGTACTACATACCCCCCTTTTTTATTTAGAGCAATAGATATAGGTTGGAGTCTACCAAAGAAGAGGTGATGGTGATCAATCAACATATTATTTTGACTATTTCTAGTGAATTGTGGATTTTGTCATTTTAAATTCTATATTTAGTGCTCCATCTGAGTGTGTGGATGTGGTGTGCTAAAATCAGTTAAGCAATGTGTCCAATGCTACACTTCCCAAAGGTTATCTGCGCCATGGAATCAGAGACAAGACTAATCCAGCTAATCACCATTCAACTATTTTAAGCAATGGGTTACATAAAAAATAAAAATAAAACATCCCTATCCAATTTGGCTCAGTAGATAGTGCATCGGCCTGCAAACTGAAAGGTCCCAGGTTCGATTCTGGTCAAGAGCATATGCCTAGGTTGCAGGCACATCCCAGTAGGGAATGTACAAGAGGCAGCTGAATCAATGTTTCTCTCTCATCAATGTTTCTAACTCTCTATCCCTCTCCCTTCCACTCTATAAGAAATAAATAAAATATATTTAAAAATAAAAAAATCTAAAAACCAAAACAATATTTATCCAGTATCCACATTGTACAAAGTACTGTTCTAAGCACTTTATAGTTAATCCTCACTGACATTCTAGGAGTGAACTCTACTATTTCTAATACCATTTAAAATAAGAAAAATTAAAGAGTAGAAAGTCCATAGAGTGAATTATGACCTGAACTGATTGATATCTGAATAGAGACAACTTCTAGATCAGTTCTGACCAATAAAACGTGTGGTGATGATGGAAGTGTTCATATCAGCACTGTGCTATCAAGTGGTACATGTGGCAACTTAACGCCAACTTTTAACTGTGTTAAATTTTCATTAATTTTAATTTAAATATCCTTATGTAGCTAATGTCTACCATATTGGCTAGTGTAACCCTAGGGCCCAATCTCTCTCTCTCTCTTTTAAAAATATATTTTAATTGATTTCAGAGAGGAAGGAAAAAGGAAAGCAAGAGAAAGGGAGAAAGAGAGAGAGAGAGAACAATGATGAGAGATAATGATTTACTCTCTGCCTCCTGCACACCCCCACTGGGGACTGAGCACACAACCCCAGCAACCATGACCTCCTGGTTCATAGGTTGATGTTCAGCCACCAGGGGGTCACACCAGCTGGGTGAGACCAACCTCTCAATCACTCACAAAGCAGCCTCAGGAAAGCACCTTCCTCCTTCTGGAGTCATCATTCATGAATAGATGCACTGCAATTCAAGTTATGCTTTGCATTTCTGAGTTTAGAAAAAGAACAATTCTGGCATTGCAAAACGCTTAGTTTAACAGTTTATCTCTTGAAATGCTATGTCGAAACAAAATAAAAAATGAATTTGTTTGACAGGCCATTTTATCTTGTCTCCTGTGTAGGTGAGGGAAATCACTTGTGGTTTGATGCACAGTGTTTTTGTAATGGAGCACTGCGATGTAAATTAGCATCGCCATTCTCCGCAGATGTAAACTGTATTGTTTTTCTTTTTCTGGCTTCATTGTGGAATATTTCACACATTTGAAAAACTAAATAGAATAGTATATTGAAACACAAGGTTCACATTATTCAGCTTTAACAATTATCAGTCTATGGCTATTTTTATTTCTTCTTTACTACCGCTCATGCCATGAAGCATCTAATCTGTTTCCATTGATTGCAATGGTTATCCTAAAGTTCAAATGACCCCAACTTTGGTTACTGGGAGACTCTTCAATTAAGGGGTGGATTATTTTGTTATCTGTATTTTATTCTACCAACTGCATATTTAGGTCATTTGGTCCACCTAACTTTTGATTTTAGTAATTTTTAATATATATATATATATATATATATATATATATATATATATAATTGATTTTTCACAGAGAGGAAGAGAGAGGGATAGAGAGTTAGAAACATTGATCAGCTGCCTCTTGCACACCCCCCACTGGGGACATGCTCGCAACCAAGGTACATGCCCTTGACAGGAATCAAACTTGGGACCTTTCAGTCCTTAGGCCAACGCTCTATCCACTGAGCCAAACCGGTTTCGGCCAGCACAGATCCAGATGATTTTAGTAATTTTTAATGTTAGTTAACTTTGTAATAATGTAAAAATGTCACAGAGTTCTAAAGTGAAATATAAAGTTATATATATATTCAATCATATATTTAATGTATATTAACATTAAAATATATATGCATAATTTACTTATATTAAATACATAAAAATTTCAAAGGGTTCTAATGTGAATCATATATATTTATTTATATATTTATATATTTATATATATATAAAATATATTTGTTTGCATTACAATATATATACATATATTTATTTGTATAAAATATCTATTATAAAACAATATGAAACCTTGTCCCTTCCACCCTATTTTTGTTTGCCCTTTGAGTAATTATTTTTACATTGCAAGACATCTTCCCATTAAAAATAATCTTTTCTGTCCTAACCGGTTTGGGTCAGAGGATAGAGTGTCTGCCTGAGAACTAAAGGGTTCCAGGTTCAATTTCGGTCAAGGGCATGTACCTTGGTTGTGGGTACATCCCCAGTAGGAGATGTGCAGGAGGCTGCTGATGTTTCTCTCTCATTGATGTTTCTAACTCTCTATCCCTCTCTCTTCCTCTCTGTAAAAAATAAATAAAATATGTTTTAAACAAACAAACAAATAAATAAATAAATAATATTTTCTGAAGATCATTAACTGAGTCTAATTTTAGGCCGTATGGGAATATATTCACTGAATTCACTAGGTCACACACACTACACATACATACACATAAAAATATAAAGGCAGCTGTAGCAAATCACTCTTAACATCTCTGGAATTATTTCTGCCTTTGCAAAGCTAGAAATTCAAAGTAAAAGACAGTCAATATATCTTTTATTTGAAAAGTTCCAGGACCATATTTCTTTCATGTTACTTTCTAAGCTGACAATCCAGAAATAAGGAAGCACTCTCCACCCCTGTGTTAACCTCTCTCGGAGTCATCATCAAAAGGAGAGACTATCAGCCTCTGTTGTTCAATGCGAGAGCCTGGCGGGGCCATGTTTGCCTGAGGAGAGAATCGCCGTACTTTAAAAGCCCTCACACATGAAGGTGTTCTCTTCTCCACCCCCTTATGGGAGAGGAACAAGCCCATTCTGCACACTGCTTATTTTTCTCCATATCTTTACTGTCTCTGTGTAATATCTATTGTTGGTTCCTCCCATATATTGAAAGGCCAAGTTCCTTCCTCACGAAGGAAGCCTCTGTTTCCTTCTACTTGGCAGCCTTGGGAAAAACGTGATACCTTTTACTCCTTATTTCTCTGATTATTTTCCCTCTTGCTATAGTATGTGAAGAATTGCTCTTTTATCTGAAGCTCTTTAGGGCTTAGAAAAAAAGGGTTGCTCTCTATGCTCTTAAAAAAAATACCAGCCCATCCTAAATCAGTTTGGCTCAGTGACTAGAGCATAGGCCTGAGGACTGAAAGGTCCCAGGTTCGATTCCAGTCGAGGGCATGTACATTGGTTGTAGGCACATCCCCAGTAGGGGGTGTGCAAGAGGCAGCTGGTTGATGATTCTCTCTCATCAATGTTTCTAACCCTCTATCCCTCTTCTCCCTTCCTCTATGTAATAAAATCATTACAAATATATTTGTTAAAAAAAAAATACCAGCCCTAGTCAGTCTGGCTCAGTGGACAGAGTATTGGCTTGCGGACCGAAGGGCCCCGGGTTCAATTCCAGTCAAGGGCAGGCTCCTCCCTGGCCCTTGTCCTGGTCAGGGCCCATGCAGGAGGCAACCGATTGATGTGTTTCTCTAACATAGACATTTATCTCTGTCTTTACCTCTCTCTTCCACTATCCCTAAGAATCAATAAAAAAATACCCTTGGGTGAGGATATATATATATATATATATATATATATATATAATCAATTCTTACTTGGTCAGGGGCCCAAGACTATCAAACAATTATATGCTATATTATAGTTTTAAGCCACTGATCTCCATGTATTTATTTATCTTTCTTTTTAAATATAAATAATTGTACTTTTATGCATCAGTAGTATAAACACTTATATGAAGACCAGAGGTTGAAGGGGAATTTGATGGTTCACTACTACTTCTTTTACTGTCTTTTGCAAAATTAAATGTAAAGAATTTGGCTATTAGATACAGAAAAGTCTCACTTCTGTTCAGTAAACAACAACAACCAATGATGGATGTCTATTATATTTTTCAATTCCACAGCAAAGTATGGCTGCCACTAGTTAATATAAGGAGACATAAGTTCATTTTACAGGAGAAGGTTGAAGTATCTACTTGACATTTGAGTTATAAATTAGCCTCTTTTTACCTCCAGCTATATAACACATTCTTAAAACTTATAATTCAGAACAAAAATATATCCTATAGGCTCAACTAACATTTTACAATGACTGATTGATAACTAGCAAAAAATATTCTTAGGGTTGTGAACATTTGTGACTTTATAATTCTTACTGCATGGAGTCATCTACATTAAAACAAAATGTAATGTTTTTTATAATAGCATCCTGGAGAAACTATCAACTTTCATAAGTTATGTGTTGTGGGTAACAAACTAAAAATAAGGATCATGCTTAGGATCCCTGGTCCTTGTATTGTGATTTTGCTTAACTTATGCTTCCACAAAGGAGAAAGTCAAAAAGCAGAAAGAGTAACATTAACCATGCTGTAAGACAGATTAAAAAACAAGAGCAGCCAAAACCGGTTTGGCTCAGTGTTAGAGCGTCAGTCTGTGGACTGAAAGGTCCCAGCTTTGATTCCGGTCAAGGGCATGTACATTGGTTGCAGGCACATCTGCAGTGGGGGGGGTGTGCAGGGGATAGCTAGTGGATGTTTCTCTCTCATCGACGTTTCTAGCTCTCTATCTCTCTCACTTCCTCTCTGTAAACTATCAATAAAAAATATTTTTTTAAAATTCTTTAAAAAAAAACAAAAAACAAGAGCATCCTTTAAAACCCAGTTTTTTCATCTATTAAATGAGAGGCTTATTACCTGCCTCAAGAGTTTAAACTATTAAATCAGATGAGTTGATACATGTAAGAAGTCTTTATAAGCAGTAAGGTGAGAGAAGAAAAGTCTGGCAATGTAGAGATTCCCATTAGTGAAATGATGGTTTCTTCCAACTCTCCTGCAGTCTTGGACATATGCCTACAAATATAAAAAACAAACAGCCCTAGCCTGTTTGGCTCAGTGGATAGAGTGTTGACCTGCGGACTGAAGGGCCCCAGGTTTGATTCTGGTCAAGGGAATGTACCTTGATTACAGGTACATCCCCAGTAAAGGGTGTGTAGGAAGCAGCTGATTGATGTTTCTTTCTCATTGCTGTTTTTAATTCTCTATCCCTCTCCCTTCCTCCCTATAAAAAATCAACAAAATACATTAAACAAACAAAAAACAAACAGACAAAATAAACTACAGTGAATGTGGGGTGTAGAGTAAGAAAAATCTTGGTTAAAACATAGTGATCAGACATTGGCTATTCCACGTGAATGATGCATCAACTCAAGCAAGAAGCAAGAAAATATTTTTACCATCACATTGACTACTTTATGTATAGATTTTCCTGAAGTAAAGATTTATTTCTTGTTATAAGCACAGGAAACTACAAGTAATAATAATTATTAATTCAGTGCCTACTGTGTTCTATCCATGTACCAATCATATATTATCACTGAATATGGCATTGTCTACCATACTCATTGTCATTATAAGGAACTCTCCAATATCTATTTAAATAGTCAGATTTAATAGCATATCATATATAATTATATTCTGGCCATTCCTTTCGTAGACAGGCAAAGTATGGTCACCCTACCCAAATGCAACCAACTTCTAAAGCTGTATACTTTACCTACAGCCATTCTGGGGAAGAGCAAAGCAATGTGTTTTGTGAAATTGAGCTTAGAAACAGAATGAAACAATTAGCAGGAGAATTGAAGCTGCAAAGTCATGATGAGGAATAATGCTAGAAAGGACGTAATAAATCATGTTTAAATATAAGTTTGTGCAAGCAGAAATACACAAAAGCTGTAAGGAAAAAAAACAGTGCATAGTGACAACATTAATTATCAAATATATGAAAGCTGAAATCCATAAATATTAAGACATACCAGTCAATCCTCCTTCATACTGGATTGGTATTCCTGACATATAATGTCAGTAAACAAGTCTGTCTGAAATTCAACGTTAGTGCCTGATTATACTTTTATTTAACTTTCTTACTTACTATGTTGACATGATTAGGAAAAGCAATTGTTCAAGAGTTGAAATGGGTATGCAATTCATGGAGGATTTTTTTCACCTTAAAGAAAATTTACTTATTCCGTAAGTTATGAAGAATTGAGCTTGAATTGCAGAGGAGGAAGAAGTGACAGAATTCAGATATATAAAGGAAAAGATTGAAGGAAACAGGTTCATGAAGGCAAATGCTTATGCCTATAATAAGGGCTCTGATACAATTCCTAAGAAATAGCCATCAGAATGATGCTAGAAGTCATCCATGGTAATCTGTTTAGAGAACGCCTATGGCTAAGTAATAAATGAGTTGTGTGAAGGAATAACATGATATAAAAAAATTAAAAGTGGTCAACTTTATTTTATACTGTAAGCATGGGGAGGGGGAGAGAAAGAGAAAAAAGAAATGAGAAGATAGGTCAGAATATTGTATGGATTTTAAAAATCTAGACTGTTATTTCTGCAGCCAGTTGCTGACTTGATTGGAAACAACAGATCATTGCATGTATTTGATTTAGGCAGTAGAGTCAACTGTCAATGAAATACCTAGACATGACTAGGTATCAAAGTTAAAATTTACCAAGTTAAAATACTGATGTTCTACATGTGAGTAATGTCCATCTCATCCCTGATTTGATCATATGAAGTCAGTGACTTAGAAATTTGGGGCATAATATCTGATTTATAAAGTTGGGGGTTTGTAATATCTTTGGTAGAAGAAGAGAGAATATTATATATTCACTTCTATGAAATCAAACTTGCATGCTAAGTCAGTACATATCCCAGTTGAGAATTCCCATCATAGAAAGAAGAATGAAGAAATGTGTGTTAAAATGTAGAGGGCACTAGGTGAGGATTCAGTAATACTGGCTCTTCTTAAGCTACATGGACCACTTTTGGGCCTTTCAATTTCTCTCTGTGTAGAATGTGGCTGTAGAATGAACTAGTATTCTAAGACATTCCTAGTGCTATCATTCTCTATGGAGAGGAGGCCATTAGATGAAGGAATCATCAAATGGTAAGCAGTATATTTCTTGTAACATCCAGACTAATTAGAGGTGATTTGACAGGACCAAAAGTTGGTGGTTCATTAATGATCACAAGACTGGAAACCCTGCATTCTATTATCTTTTCCTTTTCCATCACTTTTTTGAAAAGTGTTTAATTCTCTTCTTGAGAACTCATATGAGAATAATTTATATTAAGATGTTGCCATTACAGTTAATGGACCTAATGAAGCATGACTAGGCTCCAGATTTCGCTTTTGATGCAGATAATTGATCTTGTGAAAGGTTCAAACATATGAGAATGACAAAGATTTAGAAGTCACTTCTTATTCCAATTGCATAGGTTTACAGTGCTGCCATTTGAAAGCCAGGGATGATGATTTTAGCTATTTATTTTAATACAGAGGCCTAATAACCTTCCCAACCTTTAGCCTACATTCCACATCGCTGATTTTCTTAGGACCACAGAAAAAATGATTGAGAGCATTTCACATTTCTAGAAGAAACAACGAGGGTGCTTCACAGCTTCTGTGGTAATTAATTGAGACTCCAAGGAGAACATATGTTTGTGTGGCATTTACAGTGGTGAAATGTTAAAGGACATAAATTCATTTCCACTTGTAGCAATGTTGTGTGAATGAAAGCAGAATCTGCCCTACAATGTTGAGAAAAAGAAAATTAAAAAGTGATTCTCTTTCAAACTCAGTCTGTTTGGCAACCTTTAATTTATAATTAACTGGTGTTTCCGAGCAGATTAAGTACATGGTACTAACCATGCAATTACAGGTAAATTCATATATTTTTATTCCTCAGAATTCTAAGCAAGTGTAGCTCGAAATCCATGCTAATTACTCTTGGATCCACTGAATGTGATTCCCATATAAAAGGTGGAACCTGTAATTATTAAGTGCTTACTAGTTAACAAGCATATATTCCTCAAAATGAAGAAGCAATCTATCATGCAAGTAGCAGGAGTTTGAAGTGAAGCCTGTTTGAATCTTTGAATCTTGGTTTAACCATGTAAGATGGACTTTATTCTCATCAGCAAGAACAGAGTTGTTGTATTGATTGAGTAGGATGATTTATTAATTTATCCTCCAGCTGTTTCACGTGGGAGGAGACACTGATGGTTTTTCACTCTTCCCTGAGCACATCACACTGCTCTCTAACCTCTCTATAACATAATACTTGTATTTTTCTCAACTGTTAAATCCCATCCAAATCTTCAAGATATTAGGGGTCAACAAAGTATGGCCAAATCTATTCTACCCCACCCTCCAGGTTAGATTTATTGGAACCCAGCCTTAGCCATTCATTTTTGTATTGTTGATGGCTTCTTGCATACAATAATATAGAGTGGATTGGTTCTTTTTATTTTATTTTATTTATTTTAATTGATTTTTCCCAGAGAGGAAGGGAGAGAGATAGAGAGCTAGAAACATCAATGAGAGAGATACATTGACCAGCCGCCTCCTGCATACCTCCCACTGGGGATGTGCCTGCAACCAATGTACATGCCCTTGACTGGAATCGAACCTGGGACCTTTCAGTCCGCAAGCCAACGCTCTATCCACTGAGCCAAACCAGTTTCGGCTAGAGTGGAATAGTTCTGACCAAAGCCACATGGCCCATGAATACTAAAATAATTTTACTATGTGACCCTTTACAGAAAATGCTTGACAACTTTGATCTAGAGGAAGTTTCATCTTCTCTCTGCTGACTGTCCTGTCCAACACTAAGCTAGTTTCAGTGTTCCTTGCATTGTAGTTAACAAAAGTTCACATGTGTGGGCCCAGACATCACAATTTTACAGGCTCCTCAGGTGCTCCTCTTCTGCAGCCAAGATTGACAACCACTGGCCAAGTGGAGATTGAATTTCAATTCTCCTTTTTTTCGTGTATGTCCCTCTGTTTAACATAATACCTAATCCTCAAATATTTTTTCTTGGATTTAAAAATAAATTATTGAGTGTAAAATCTTATAAAATTAATATAGAGATTGGATATCATTGCAGTTAGAATACAAATTATCTTTTTAAATTTATGGAAAATGACACATAATAATCCAATTTTGAAAAAGGCATGTAGAAAGTTAATATATGCTTATTTCTCAGAACAAGAGGCTGGGCCTCTGGTCATGGGAGAGGGGCTCCAATGGGTATTTTCATTGAAAACTCCAACTGGCTTACATCTTGTGGGACCTGGTATGGGATTACACAGTTGTGTGTGCATTATAGGGGATTATGTATTCAGTTGGCCTCTAACTAGATTCAAAAACAAGTGTTATCCAGACTATCCACCTCATGCCTTCTGGCCTCTAATTTTAGCTTTTAAACAATATGTGTGATATAGAATCTAGAGTTATTAAACTGGGGTTCTTTATCATCATGAAAACATATATTTTATTTATTAAAGAGTAACCTGCACATTATTAATTATGAATATTCAATTATCACATTGTGTGAAAGATAAAAATATGACCTGGCTTAATTACTAGTTGTATCATTATAGGTGTCTGTCCATCAGGTAACCATTGTATGATATATATAAAACATGTTTCCAAACTGGTTTCACAGTCAGATTTTTATTTTCTTAAGCTTACTTTTTCTGACTGGATAATGCCAAGGTCAGCAAACTTTTTGTAGACATTCAAAATTCTTTTTAGCTTTCATCGTACTTTTATCTCTAAGGATATTGTGACTTCCCTCTTTATCTGGTCCTTAAAATAGTGACCACAACTGTGTTTGTATCTTTCAAAAATTTGCAAACTTATTTCAAGTCTGCCCTTTTATTTGTATCAAAGTCAGACCACTGCCATTGTCCTTTTTCCCCACTGAATGTCTACTATGGAAAGTTTACTTCTTATAGTTTACCCAGGCTTTGGTCTACCTGCTATGGTTTATGGGCTCTCCCCTTATAAAATGTTGCCTTTCCATAATTCCTGGAGCATGATGCTAACATCGAATCATATTAATACCTCAGGATGCAGATAACATCAGAAGTGAATCATGGATATCCACACTCAATTATCATAGAAATGGGGGTTATGATCCAGATAATTTGTCACTTATGCACTGAGAACAATAGCAGAACATAGAATTTGTGCAGTTTCTGAGGTCCTAGACAGCTACTATTCAATTGTTCACTGCTGCAGTTATTAGCACCTATTTATAAAGCAATGCCATTTCATAGGGGTCATTTTCAAAGAGAACTAGCAGTTAATAAAAGGTAGATACACAGTTCTATAATTAAAACCTCTATAGAAATGGAAAATATTGTTATGCTAAGAATAACAGTATTCTGTGTTTTTGTTTGTTTGTTTATTTAGGCTGCTGAGCTCGTCTTATATTTTCTTCTCATAAAAGCACCACCTCCCAGTCCCACTTGAGAAATTACCTCTCCATCATTTTGCTTTGTGTTTTTTGAATCTAGTAATCAAAATGTCTTAGCCGAGTAGACAGCATAAAGCCCAAGCCAGTTCAATTACACTCTTTCTCTCACGTTTGGATACTTGAACAGTGAGTTTTGAGACAAATATCTAAAGAACTACCCCAGGGCTAACTTAAAAGATAGTCCTTTAGCTTTGATATGTGGATCATCTGGTCTACCCAAAGGTAGTACTCTACAGTTCTATTTCAACTATGTGAGCCACATTTTATCCTTCTGATGAATTTCCCTTTTAGCCTACAGATTTGGAGTAAGTTTCTTTCCCTTAAAAACCGTGTATGCAATTTAGTTGTTCTCAAACTTGGCTATAGATTAAATTCACCCAGAGAATTTAGAAGCTCCCATTTCCCAGGCTGTACTCCAGACCATTATAAAAGAATATCTGAAGGAGTGGACCCAGGCATTACAATTTTACAAGCTCCCCAGATGACCCTATCCTGCAGCCGAGACTGAGACACACTGGCCACATTTTTACAAATAGTGCCGTTGTATCGCATGCTTACTGAGTACCGAGCATATGATCTCAGTATTGCCTTATAACAACTTTAGGATGTAGGTATTTTTCTCATTTCATAATGGGAAAACTTGGTCATACAAATGTTAAATATTTATCAGAGGCCACAGAGATGACAGATTTAAGATGTAATTCATATTATGACTTGAATTATGTTACTACTTCTAACAACTACTTTACCCAAACTTAAAAAAAATAAACAAAAAAAAACCAAAACGGGGTTAATCAATTTGGAGTTGTATTTAAACTTAGTGGTTTCTAATATTTAATAGAAACAAAGTGTTGTTTTCCCAAACTATTTTCTATGTGAAAAAAAATGAATTGACACTTGTAAAGTGATAGCAAATCAGAGAATAATTATCTGCTCTGTGCCCTCTTGCCTCTCCCCATTCCTAACAAAGACTGAGGACCTGAAGTCCCATAGGTCACATGAGGGGATCTTCTGATCCAAGAAGTTTAAAAAGTAGGAAGCCCTGACTGGGTAGCTCAGTTTGTTGGAGTGTCATCCTGTACACCTAAAAGTTAAGGGTTGGATTCCTGGTCGGGGAACATACCCCAGTTGTAGATTCAATCATGATTGGCCTGAATACAGACACAACTGATGGATGCTTCTCCCTTACATGGATGCTATCTCAAATAGACACTTCTCTGTTTCTCTCCCTCTCCCTCTCCAAAAGAGGGTCAAAATGGATTACATCGTTCTTATTATTTGATAAGAGCCTATTAATTTGCAGAGAGATAAATTGATTCTATGGTTTTCAAATCTTAAAGGAAAGTGTTGAATGTAATGAAAATATCATTGAACATCATAATCAGTATTCTTCTAGAGTGATTGTTCACAAGATTTAGTGATATTTTAATGGTTTTCTCTTATGTAACAAGACTATTACACAGCAGATGTGTTTCCATTATTAATTTAAACCTCTCTAAATTTAAGCCATACAAGCTCCAAAGATTCCATTTTAATGAAATTTTCTATGTTAATAAGGTTTTTAAATAAACTTTTTTCAAATCCTCATGAAATAGAAAATTCTATTTTACATCATCTTTATTAAGGCATATAAAAGAAAAGATTAATTTAAACTTATTTAACAAGGTTTGTATCCCCATGATACCAAACCCAGGCAAGCACAGTTTCATAAAGAAAGTTTTAACCTAATCTTATTTATAAATATTGCTACAAAAATCCTAAATAAATCATGAGCTAATTAAATTAAGCAATATACAAAAAAACAAAAGACATTACAACTAACTGGGATTTATTCCAAGAATATCAATATGACATATTTTTTAAGAATATAAAAATGTCTTTAACTGTCTTAATTGCTTTTAAGAAGATAAACTGTGATCATCTTAATAGAGCTAAAAAGATCTTAATAAAAGTCAATACTCATTCATGGTAAAAAATAAAAATACTTAGCAAGGTCATAATAGAATTAAATGAAAGCTTAATATGATTATCCTATAGAATAGGATATAATTAGCTAATATGCTAATTTGACCAGATGGTGGAACAACCAGTGGGCGGGACCATGGGACCTTGAGGCAGCCAGGGCCATGAGGGCTGACCCTTGCACAAATTTTGTGCATCGGGCCTCTAGTAGTTTTAATATTTCTCTAAGGGGTATATTGGGTTATTCATTGAAGAGTAATCTCAAACAGATGATCAATATATGAAGGGATGATAAATTTCACTTATTATAAAAATAAAAAATAACATAAAAATACTAATGGCTGTGAATTGTATGGTATACCTGCTGTAAACTCTTCATGTTATAAATTCCACTTAGTACATTTAAACATATCTTATACATTTAAATACAATGTCCCTGAAATGGAAAGGAATAATAAACTAAGGTGAATAGGAACCCACATCTTATTAATCCCTGTGATATGGCATTGTGGTCAAAGTTGGCATTTATTTTTTATTTTTAAATATATTTTAATTGATTTCTGAGAGGAAATGAGAGGGAGAGAGAGAATCATCAATGATGAAAGAGAATCATCAATCAGTTGCCTCCTGCACACCCCACACTGGGTATAGAGTCTGCAACCTAAGCATATGGCCTGGCAGGGAATCAAACCGTAATCTCCTGGCTCATAGGTTGAAACTCAACCACTAAGTCATAGCAGTGGTGCCAAAGCTGGCTTTCAAATAGTCTCTAATGCTTGGTACATAAAAACGAATATTTATAAGTAGACTGGTCTTTTATTTTGAAAGGGCCTGAATATTGCTTACTACTTGTACTAATTTCCTACTTCTGCAATAACAAACTACCACAAACGTAGTGACTTAAAACAACACACATTTATTGTCTTACTAGAGGCCCTGTGCACACAATTCATGCACGGGGATGAGGGGTTCCCTCAGTGTGGCCTGCACCATCTCACAATCTGGGACTGTGGGCTCCTAACTGCTCACCTGCCTACCTGCCTGATTTCCCCTAACCACCTATCTGCCTGCCAGATCACCCCTAACCACTCTACTGCATTACCTGATTGCCCCTAACTATTCTGCATACATGACTGATGCCCTAACTGCTCGCCTGCCTGCCTGCCTAATCACCCCTAACCGCTGCTGCCTCAGTCCCTGCCACAGTAGCTTTGTCCGGAAAGATGTCCAGAATGACATCTGGAAGGTCATTCAGCCATGTGGTCTAATTAGCACATTATGTTTTTATTAATATAGGTGATTCTGGTAGAAGGCAGTCCTACATTTTGGAATGTTAACTACATGTAGCTTACAAATAGACTTACAAGGTTTTTTTTTGTTTGTTTTTTGTTTGTTTTTTGTTTTTAATATATTTTATTGATTTTCCACAGAGAGGAATGGAGAGGGATAAAAGGGACAAAGAACCAGAAACGTCTAGGAGAGAGAAACATCGACCAGCTGCCTCTTGCACACCCTCCACTGGGGAGGTGCCCGCAACCAATGTACATGCTCTTGACTGGAATCGAACCAGCCCCGGACCCTTCAGTCCGAAAACTGACGCTCTATCCACTTAGCCAAACCGGTTTCAGCTAGACTTACAAGTTTTTAAGTTCCTCTCATTATAATATCGGCAGAAAAAGAAAGAAAATTAAAAGCTTACAGCTTGAAAACAAAATGGACCAAGATATTTCACAATTCACAAAGGAGTTTAGAGTAAGATTAATGGTTTACAAAGGAGTTTAGAGCGAGATTAATGTGTAAAACTAGTGACCCTTAAACATGTCACTTTCTACTTCATTGAAATATTATATGTCTCAGTAGCTTTACCTTCCTATATCCATTTATTTGTGGGTTTGCATTATCTTCCTAGCCTCAGACCACTGGACTGCTTTCCCTTCCCTCACTGTTCTCATAAAAATTCTGGAAATCATAATAGGAAGATATATGCCAAATGTACAAAGATTTTCTGAACTATTCCTATGTTGAAGAATTTTACTGGGCACTTAACAAAACTTTTGCCAGAAAAATACCCATAATATCCTTACAAAATGGTAATCTTAAAACATCTTCAATCTGAGAAAATGGAAGTATAGAAAGGTTAAGTGCCTTGTTCTGTATCACACAGCTTTGAAAGGGACTGGAGTTGTAATTTACCATAGAGTGATTCCTAAACCCAGGCACTTTCCATTGCGCTAATACGTCTATGAATAGATTATTTTATATTTGACACATCCATTGAGAAAAAAAATGCATAAATCATGTGTCTTATTCAGAGATTCTTAACCAGGGGTGAGTTTACCCCTCGGCGGTCATTTGGCAATGTCCGGAGACACTTTTGGTGTCACAAGTGAGATCAGGGGGGACCTAGTGCCATCTAGTAGGTAGAGACTAGGGATGCATGCTGCTAGACAGACTACACTACCAGAGACAGCTCAAATTATAAGCATATTAAAATTATATTGAGTAAAAGTAACCTATCAGGAAAGACTACTGTATAATTTTAATATGAAGTTCTAAAACAGGAAAAATTCATATAGTTATAGAAATCTAAAAGTAGTTGCCTCTAAGGTGACAAGGAGAAAGGAGCAGGAGAAGAGACACACAGAACTTTCTATAATGATGAAATTGGATTTTTTTGTGTGTTTTTTAAAAATATATATTTTATTGATTTTTTACAGAGAGGAAGGGCGAGGGATAGAAAGTTAGAAACATCGATGAGAGAGAAACATCAACCAGCTGCCTCTTGCCCACCCCCTACGGCAACCAATGTACATGCCCTTGACCAGAATTGAACCTGGGACCTTTCAGTCGGCAGACCGACACTCTATCCACTGAGCCAAACTGGTTTCAGCATGGAATTGTTTTCAATGTTGATCATAGCAGTGTAAACAGTTATCATAATACTTTAAACTTACCACATAAGACCTCTTCCTTTTGTTGCATGTAAATTGTACATAAATCAATAAAAGGGACATTATTTCAAACATCTGCTAGCAAAATATTATGTCTCAAATAGTTATCCTTTAATTTCTTGAAATTTTCTGTGATTCACTCAATAGAAACAATATGCTCTAGTCTTTGTCTTAAGAAAATTTAAAACAGGAAAATTTTTGCAACTGAATTTGTAACTCTGCTACTTTCCTCAAGGTGACAATCTTTGACAGTCTTAGGATCTCAATTCAATTAAACTCAATTAATATCACACAATAAATTTAAAATGCTTAATGTGGTTAGTTAGGATGTTTCAATTTTAGCAGTATTTGGATCTTAATTATCCTTTGTCATAAAGGCTGTCTTTTATCAGATATGAAGAATTTCTACCTACTACCTATTAAATAATAATAAGAAGAAAGATACATCCAGAAAGTGAAAAAATAAAGAAGAAAATGTAAAAGGTAGTATAAATATGCTTGGAGGTGTGAATAATTCATAACCCTTTTAGCATGGAGGTTTATATTTGGGAAATGAGGGGAATGTGATACATTAGTTAAAGAAAGACTTCAACTATATTACTAAGGTTATAAAAAAATCTAAAACAAATAAAATACAAATGTTTATAAACTGGGTAGTAGGAACATTTGTTATTGGTAAATTTTATACATTTGGCATTTTATGTCTACATATAATAATTAAGAAATTAACATACAATGGTTAATAACCTGAGCTTCCTAGTATTAGGTTATATATCATAAGCTACCTGCAACATTTGGAGGGCACTTCTCCACCTGTATTTATAGAATCAGAAAGAGAAACAGTCACAGAATGAAACTGCTTCCCTAGATATTACAAGAGTCCCATGTATGACAATGTTATTTCGCTCCTTTTATCAACATGCCTTGGTCTCTACAATAATAGCAAGAATTCAAAATATAATTACCAGGGAGGAATGTGTGATTACAAATGTGTGATTAAAATATAATTCATTTCAAAAATTGAGAACTAATTATTTTTACTGTTGATACAGAATTATGTGATAGTCAAGGCGGAATCAACTAATTATCAGCAATTTCTCAAAAACTGCAGAAAATTCTTAACATATTGTGATGAAACTGGTTATTATGTCATACGTGGATGTTATAGATTTTTAAAAACTAGGCGCTAAATCATGTCCCCTCAAATAAAAATAACTCCATATGGTAAAATACTGATAAAAGTCGTTCTATTGGGAGTTATTCCTGCTCTCAGAAATTAGCACAATAAAGAGTTTATGTTATATTTTTATGGCAGAATCCCAGATTTCTCCTCTTTTAATTTTACAGTTGAGAAACCCTTAGAGGTTGTTTAGCTCTTATTTTATAGATGTGGAAAATAAGATTCACAAATTTCAGGTGACTGCCTTCCCCAAGGTCATCCTGTGAGTTAGTAGCACAGTTGAGTCTAGAACTCAAATCTTCATCTTTCTATCTTCTTTCCTCACTATAAGAGTGAAATATTATCTTTTTATTATTATAAAAGATATTGTATTTCTATTTTATGAGAATATTTTATAACACAGATAATGGCTTAATCGGTAACTATATGCCTAATGTGCATTTCAGAACACATCATGAATAGTAAAGTTTTATTAGGAGAAAAGGCTTTTATTGCATCTATGCTTTTGCTTTCACCCATCACCCCCAAATTATTGCATAATTCTAGTTCTTAAGGAGAAAAAGATCAGATTTAGTCAGCAACTTATAACCAGTGCAAACTGTATGACTGTCTATAGGACAACCTCAAGGTCAAAAGACTAGATCATCTCTACATCCATCAATTCTCTGCAACTCCAAGATGTCAATCTCTGGGAAGAATCAGCTAACCTATCTACCCCACAAGAACAGTGACTGAAATACTGTTCACAACATCTGTTGTCAATAAAGGACAATACAGGGAGGAGATTCAATTTATACCCTTCTATTCTAAGGTGTTCAAGACACATACTAGAATAAACATACTGCTTATTTTCTGGATGGATGGCATTTTCCTGTTTATTTGATATTTCATTTTGCTCAACAAATCTTTCTTCTTCATCTGTCTTTTAGAGGCTCAGAATTCTGAAGCTTTTATAAAAAGCTACCTGGATGAGGCTTGCTCAGGACAGAAAAGCTAGCACTATTTTTGACATACTGATGTGAAGGAAAAAAAATTAACTCCGTACTCAGTGATTTGACAACAACCAGAATCATGTTGAAGTATACTGTCCACCATGGTGACGTATATGCACATTGTTGAGAACTCTCTTGTACAAGATACCTGTTTAGGATGGAATTGAGATTGCTGGTTCAACACAAAACCAGTTTTTCAGTGTTACTTAATTTTTATCATTATTAAAGAAGAATAAAAAGATTCTCCATAAGGATAATCTATTTCTCCTCAAAGAATATTACATTGATTCTTTCAGGTTGAATATTCTTGGTAGTTCCCTGGTTTGCTCATTCTCCTTTCCCTATTTATTTAAAATTAAAAGCTTCTGAACAAATGTTCAAGTCTCATCAGCTAACTGATAAAAACAAACAGACTTTTCCCTCACTCTGATGGAATTAAACAACTTGATCCTGAACAATCCCTCGAAACTGTGGCGAGAGGAGAAGGGGTGACAGAGGAATACTTCATCTCAAAGTCTTACTGTCTTTACAAATTGGAAAGCCCACAGCCAGATGTATTAAGCCAAACAAGATTTAGTTGCTTTCGATTGTTTTATCAAGGTTTTGAAGTCAGGCTTGCATTCTGACATGTCTTCCTGATGCAATTCTCTGGCCGGGAAATACTATTTTCTCATTTGTTAATTGTTGTCTACAGTTTTGTTTGTTTTTAAATTTATTTTTATTGATTATGGTATCACATAATTGTCCTTATCCCCCCATTCCATCCCAAACCTCTCCCTACATATTCCCCCACCCCCCTGTTGTCCATGGCCACTGGCTAGGCCTATGTGCATGCACACAAGTCCTTTGGTTGATCTCTTCCCTTTACTCCCACCCTCCCCTACTTTCCCTCTGAGGTTTGAGAGTCTGATCGCTGGCTGCTTCTCTTTCTCTGGGTCTATTTTTGTTGTCTACAGTTTTTTAAAGTCCTTTGCCAACTAAAGGTATTCACCCCTGACTTCTCAGGACAAATATCTATGTAATGCACAATAATCTGGTACTTATTACTCATCATTGCCTATTCATCCCAGATTACCAGTGGAAGTCCTTCTCCCTGGGGCTACGTTGCAAAGGCACCAATGTGATTTAATTAAGAAAACAAAACAAAACAAAGAACTTTGATGAACTGCAGTGCTTATAGAGCCAACCTCCATGTGAGGAATAGAAAAAAAGCAATTAAATAGAAAATCGCTAAGGTTCTTACTTGGATGTCAATCAATCTCCTATTGTGTGATTTTAACTTTAGCCACAGGATAAATTTACCACTTCTCTGTCTTTTCCAGCTAGCTCCTACCTAATTCTTTTTTTTTTTTTGGCTATAACACAAATAATTAAAAGGAATTACTAAATTGTTGTTCTATTTCTACATCAAGCACAGAGTTTTAGATACTTTAATTATTAATTTAGCGGATTCACAATTTTAAAACTTCTCAAAGGGATTGATAGCTATGCTAATGATGGGAAGTCACACTGTTTTTAGTCCATGGTGTTGAAAGCTGTACAATGTATGCAGTTGTAGAAGCATTCTGATTCTGACTCAAAACAGAAATAGATGTGTCTGCTATAAGATCCACATGAATGAAACAGAGTGTAACTGTTAAATGTGGAGAGTAAAACAAAATACTTCTTAAATAAATAATACCATTGAGATTACACATGCATTCTCATGCTGATGACTTTAATGTCTCCATAATGGATACTTTAAAAGCAACCAAAATGTCGAAGTGACATCACCTGCAGAGCCAGAAATTGGGTAAAATAATACTTAAAATTATGCACTAAGGAATTGTCACTAGAATAGAGGTATTTAAAAAATATGAATTTATCTCCTCTTTGAAATTTCATGCATTAATAAGCCCTAATATTACTAAATCTATATAGTATTCCATAAGATGTTGTTTTTTTGATTATTGCATTGTCTATTATTCAATGCCTGAACATAATTGTCTCATAAGTTGGACATTTTTATAGTTGCTATGGCAATGGGGTAAGTTTGGAAATACCGCCGAGGTCGATTTGGCTCAGTGGTAGAGCATCGGTCTGCGGACTGAAAGGTCCCAGGTTCGATTCCGGCCAAGGGCATGTACATTGGTTGTGGGCACATCCCCGGTAGGGGGTGTGCAAGAGGCAGCTGGTTGATGTTTCTCTCTCATCGACGCTTCTGGCTCTCTATCTCTCTCCCTTCCTCTCTGTAAAAGATCAATAAAATATATTTTAAAAAAGAAGTTTGGAAATACCCTGTTTCCCTGAAAATAAGACAGTGTCTTATATTAATTTTTGCTCCCAAAGATGCGCTAGGTCTTATTTTCAAGGGATGTCTTATTTTTTCATGAAGAAGAATATGGTACACATTTATTGTTAAATGAAAATAAATGAAATTTATTACCTGTATAGGGTACAATAGTATGGTAGTTGTCAACATAAACCAGACAAACTGTGAATCCAACAGTATCAAGAATTTACTCATTTATTCAATGACAATAATGTCATCATCTTCTAGAACATCATCATAACCATCCAATTCCTGAATTTCCTGCTGAATTTCTTGTGACTCCATTTCTTTCAGAATCAGTGGACCAAATCTCTCCTGTTTAGCAATAGCACTGTCTTTAAATGAGTACTTCTTGCAAAGATAGCCTGCTCGCAGTGCATTTGCAATGCAACTGTCAGTGATTTTTCTCCCATGAATTCTTCACCCAAGTCACAACTTGTTGCAGTTTAGGTTTCCCAAAGTTTCCATGCTGATTTCTCTCCATTCACACAGCAGTGACATCAGGACTCTGCATAATGTCACTGGTTGCTAGAGGCCAGTCAGGGCGGCCCTAGCAACCAGTTTAAGGTAAATTAATTTTCATTCTGAGTCAGAGTCTGGGGGCCTTATTTTCGGGGGGATGCCTTATATTTCACTCAGAAGGAAACCTGTAAGTAGGTCTTATTCTCCAAGGATGTCTTATTTTTGGGGAAACACGGTAGTCAACCATGGTCAGAAGTCAAGTTTCTACAGCACTGTCACTGTGTTTAAGAACAGAAGCACGGGGGGCGGGGGGGCAGGGGGGCAGGAGGGGAGGGACAGGGGAGTAGTTAAAGAGATAAAGGAGACAAAATACATGGTGACTAAAGGAGACTAAACTTTGGATGATGAACACACAATGCAATATACAGCTGGCCAATGATAGTAATATCATAAACTTGAAATGTATATAATTTCATTAACCAATATAATCCCAATAAATTTAATAAAATTATTTCGATTCAACACCAAACATAGAACAGAAGCACAAGCAGAAAATCTAGAAACAAACTAAATATTCAGCAATACATAACTGGTTAGATAAATTATGCTGCATACTTATCTTTAAATCCTACCCTGCCTTTGCAAAAAAAGTATATATATATATATATATATATATATATATATATATATATAGTTGTATAAGATTCAAAGTTAATTTTTTAAATGTTCACAAAACCTCCATTCTGTATATATATGTTCATGTACATGTATAAGCATGCAAAAAATAAGGAGGAAATGGCAAGAATGCATTTAAAACCACTAATTCTAAGAGTATAACTGGAAATCGTATGTGTATGTTTTAGATCACATCCCCGTGGGCTTCGGATCCTTCACAACGTGAAAAAGCAACGCTACTTTTGTAAAATAAAATAACTAAGCGGACAGACATGGTGTTGGCAGATTATTTAGGAATCACTGTCTATATCTTTCACTCTTGCAAAATACCTGCTATAACTTCAGGCTGAAAGTATCTGCAGTCAGAAGAGTGGAAACTGGACAGATTTGCAAAAAAATATATATGATCATCATCCTGGCACTGCCTTGCTACCTTTTAGTCTTGACATGCAATCTGTGCAGCAGTCTCTCTCGCCCTCTCAGCGTGGTTAAGTGCTGCAGATCTGAAAGGCTCCTTCCTTGCTTTTACTGGAAACTGACATGGAGGCCCCACCCTCTCCTGCCAGGCTGGCATGCGGATTCTGGGGGAGGACTCGGGTAGGAAGCACCTGACACGGTTTCTTTCTTTTCAAATTGCGAGACTCCGAGTCTCCCCCAGGCCCAGGTTTAAATATGTGCAAGCTATTTTTATGTCTTTCGAAATCCTGACAGGCAAAGGGGAACTGGAACATGCCAGCGATATGGCAAACTGCATCAGCCCCTCTGTCTCCACGAAGGATTGAGTCCTTTATAGGATCGGTTTCCAAAGAATGATTCTCTCAAAATCAGCTAGTTCAAACAAGAATCCTTTTCCTGAGAGTTCAAAAATTCAGGGTAATTGGAACTGGAAATGACTTTGGCCAGCCAATCATTTATCCAGCGTCACCTTTCTCCTCATCGCTACTATATAGAATTAATCACACCCACAATTAAGAGTTCCCCTAATTAAACTGTTGGAAATATAATACAGTCATTGGTGAATAGATTTTCTAAGAAAGGAATTCTATATATTTTAGTTTCCCTTAACTTCATAAATGTATTATCAATTTGATAATTCAGTATAAGCCTCACTGTCAGAGTGCTGGAATCTGGAGAGGGTTTGCCTTAATTCCTCTACTGGCCTTGTCAATCATTAGTTGCACAACTTTGATCAAGTTATTTAACTTCTCCATGCTGCTTTTTTTGTCACTGAAATGGGAATCATAATGATACATCATTGAATTGTTTGAAAATTAAATAATTTTTGTTTAAATATACATAGGATATAGTGCATACTTAATATCTGTTAATTATCATCACCAACATCGTTATGGCCATCATTATTAAAACCACTTTCCAAACTTCTAAATTATTTTACTCTTTCTTATAAAGCACTAACTGTTTTTCATGACTTTATTTATTTTCTGTTATCTTTAAAGACTTTGCCTTCTCTGAGCTGCACTAACCCGAGAGTAATTGCTTACCAATGCAGTAGATGCCACAGTAGGTGCTCAGTAGGTATTTGTTCAATGAATGAAGATTTTATGTGAAAATGTATCAGATATATCATAATTTCCACTTAAGACTAATAAGGCACTAGGATTCATCAACAGATTAATAACCTTAAAGGGGGGCATCATTCTCTTGAATATGTAGATGTTCCCCCTACAACTGAGTCAGCAAGCAGGGACTTGAAGTTGTGGATCCGGTTCTTTAGAAAGCAATCTTCACCCAAAGGAGAAGCCTCAATCTCTAGTGCCACCAAAGAACCAAATTCAGATGCCTACATCCAGCCCACCACAGCGTGCTACTAATAACTCCAAAATGGTGGGACCAACCAATGTCACACAAAACTTCTGCTCGCCTACCTTTTGTGACTACCTTTCTACCTAATGTTCACTTGAAGATGAATCTATTAATTCAGAATAATGAAGAGTATCAGAGGCATGAGAGAATGTGATTTTGTGTGGCCTACACTATCCTTTTCCAAGGGTAATACCCAGAAACTTGAATTAAGAGAGGATGCTGTCATGGCGAAAACTGAGGAAAATATTTAGAGGCCAAGGCAAGTCTAGGTAGAAGTGTTTAGGAACAGTGAGAGCCTAGTGTACCTGAAGAAAAAAGAATGAGGAAAAGAATGGTTTGAAAGGGGATTGGGAAAGTAGCCACAGGTGAGATATCATGGATGTTGGATGTTCTGTCAGATGTTGGATTTTACCCTTAATAAAATAGGAAGCCACTAATGGGCACCCAAAAGGATGAGAATTTTATGCTTCAATATCTTTCTGGCTATGTGTGCAGAACAGACTGAAGCAACCTGAGAGTAGATGAGAGAAGATTAGGAGGCTGTGGACAGCATCCATTCTTCTGTTCTCTAGTTTTTTTTGTTATTAACCTCCATTGCACTTCTTGTTCTATATTAAAATAGCCTGAGGTCAGGAACAATGTCACATTGGTTATTTTACCCATCATAATGCTTACCATATCTCTTATATCTCAAAACATTTCTTTAAAAAATAATAGCTATGAAAACAATTGAATTTCCATGGTTATTAATGCATCTTATTATGGCAATTTTATTTTTTATGTTATATTTTTTACGGCAATTTTAAATGATTGTTTTAATTTGAATTGTAACAATTTTCCATTGTTTTGAACAAAATGTCTTTCAAATTCAAGGCATAATCAAAGGACTTGGCAAAGCAACACAGACTGTCACCAGTGCGTTACAAAAGTAGAACGAGGAATATTTATTAAATGGCCACTTGAACACATGGTTCTGTGGAAAAATACTCTTTCATTATCCATGTTGGCAATCTTTCATCAGCACTATATTTACATCAGACTAACAGGATTTTGTAATGCTTCCAATGAACTAAATCTGCATACTTGACATGCATATGCTTTGTAAAATGGGCATAGTATTTAAGTCATTACATGATCTTGCTCAATAGAGATGAGAGACAAGCCACACAACCTTTCAGCTTTCTTTTAAAAATATATATATTTTATTGATTTTTTACATAGAGGAAGGGAGAGGGATAGAGAGATAGAAATATCAATGAGAAAAAATAGCGTTGATCAGCTGCCTCCTGCACAGCCCCCCATCAGGGATGTGCCCGAAACCACGGTACATGCCCTTGACCAGAATGGAACCCAGGACCCCTCAGTCCACAAGCTGATGCTCTATCCGCTGAGCCAAACCAGTTAGGGCCCTCTCAGCTTTCTTTCCTTTGATCTAAAATGTACTGCATTCCCCTACAAAAAGGGACAGGCCCAGCCTCATTCAGCATTTCTGAATTGGAATGCATTATTTTGACTGATCTTATCCTCCAATTGTAAATACCCATGCAATGAGAAAGAAACACAACATAAACCTAATGATGACAATGAAAGATTAAGCATCCATCCAGAACCTACAGACCTCACAGTGTCAGGATTAGGGTTATTAAATATTAGATAAAGTCTAAAGAGTCCCCAGGGGAAATGATACAATTTGGATTGTTAAAATCATGTCCCTGTCTACTTTTCTTCCTTTGACTGTCTTCAACACACACACATAATTATATTTCTCTAAAATTTAAATGGAAAAAAGGGATGAGAAATTAACCAAGTGCATTTTATGATGACCAATTTGGTGAGTTTCACAGATGCCAGACTAGTTTTACTTTATTTATCTTTCACAGTATTTAAAAAAATATACCTTTGTTATCTAGTATTAGATCAATTTTTCCCTCTTCAATGCTCCAGAAAAACATAAATAATTGGGGGAGGGGAGACTGAAAATTAATGATGGCCTTATAAGGATATTCTAGAAAGTAGGAGGTGTTTCACGTTTCTTTGAAAAGGTTAAATTCCAATATGTTTAGTTAGTGCCACTTATAGTTCTATCTCCTATATTTATAATCTCCTCTTGACCCAATTACATAAACAATAGGAAAAGTAATGGGCTTGATGTTTGTGACCATTGTATTTTTTTCATTCAAATCCTAGTTGCCTTAGACAGCAAACCTCATTTAAATATTACTGGTCCACATTAGCTCTCTGTAATTACAATGTTTGGGAATCACATTAACTGTTCCAGTTAATATTGTTCTGTAGCAAATCATCGAAAATAAGTAGTTTTTAAAAATTCAGCTCATGGATTCTGTGTGTCTGTAATGTACAGAGCAGTGTTTCCCAAACTTTTGACATACGTGTACCCCTTCTATAATTTTCATAACGCTGAGTAGCCCCTTGTCAAAAAAAATGGATGTATTTTAATAACAATCAAAATATATTTATTTTTTATTTTCTTGGTATATACACAAAATAATAATAAACACAAAATAAAATTATTCATAATAAAATATAAATAAAAGTTATATTATAAGTAACATTTATTTGCACACCGGATCATCTCACGCCTCACAAGACTGTCTTGACTTGACTCATGAGAATGTAGAATTAGGCACAGCTAAGCACAGTGCAGTGCATATCCCCACCAAACTCTGGTGCAACGCGTACCCCAAGCAAACTCTGCTCGTACCCCTGGGGGTATGCGTACCACACTTTGGGAAACACTGATATAGAGAATATCGCAAAACCAACTCATATTCCTCCTGTATGTGAATCCTCAGGGGGAAAGGTACAAAAGCTGAGGTGACTTGTACACCGGTGCCTGGAATTATCTAAAGGAGTCTGATGGTCCATGTTGGAGGTGGGCTGGGACCACAGTATAAGAACATGACCAGAACATGCCACATAGCCTCTTCATGAGGCCTGCATCTCCTCATATCACAGTAACCTCAAGATGGTCCTTATATCATGGCTCACAGATACAAAGGAAGTCTCCCAGCTAACAAGCCAGAAATTGTGTTGCTTTTTACGACCAAGTCTTGCAAGTCATGTTCCATTACTCCTGCCACATTCAGTTAGTTACAAATGAACTGTGAGATTCGAGAGAGGGTAATTAGGGACCACACCTGGATGGCAGAGTGGTCCGTTTCAAAGGAACATAAGGGATGGGAGATGCAAGGCCACATTTGGGGACTATAATCTCCGTGTATTTCTATATCCTTCTACATTCCTGATGTCAGCTGAGAGGTACTTAAACAAAGGTCATGCTCAAGCAAGTGTAGTAACCAGAGCAGACCACCTGTTCTTATTATGTTAAAATGGGTGCTTTCCTACAAAGAACACTTTGCACCCATATATTCTAAAGAGATTTGGGAGACTACCTGGACAATACTTGCTATATAGTGGACATGAACTAGTTTTACCACCTTTAGTTCATAATCTGCCTCAAAAATATAAAATGAGGAAATAGTGCTCAAGGCAAAATGCGAGTTAAAATAATTTTGGTGAATCCATTGAACTGAATGGCCTTGCGAAGTTCCTAAGTTTATTGGGGGAGAAAGAATTCAGGGAGAAGTTATACAGGTTGTGAAATATAAAATGAGGACTCCGAACATTTATAAGTTTCTCAGGCTAGTGGAGTAAGACGTGGGAGTTATGCCTCCACCCTCTGACTCCTACTTAGTCTACGTCACCTAGTCTCTCACCTCCTCCATTTAACAGTATCCAAACTGGTCACCCCACATCTCCATTTGCCTCCCTCTAATCCCGGCATCAGAGAATACAGGGTAGTTATAAACAAACCTAATCAGCTCACTCTTATGGTTACTAGTAAAGTCTCTCAATGGATGGATCCCCAGTTGCAAGCCTACCTCTATCTGGGCCTTGCCTCCCTCATGCATTTACCTCCTTGTGTGTGTGTGGTGGGGTTTGGTTACCTAATCTTCAGCAGCCCCGCTGGTGCCTGGTATCCCACTGTTGCTTGTATACCACTCACCAGCTGTTCTGAACTCCCATCACTCACTGAACTCTACTGATTTTCCTAGACCTCACAACTCCGGAAGCATTTACCCTTCCACCTGACCTCCCGGACTTAACTTCCTGATATACTCAATATACTCCCGCTTTGCTTTGAGTTCCCTTGCGCCCTGTATGTCTCTTGTCCTAATACTCATTAAATCATATAACAATTACTTGTTTTATATCTGTTCCCTTCTCTAGAAGACAAATGCCATGAAAATGGGGCCTAGGAATATCTTCATTGCCACAGAGCATCTAGAACAGTGTGCAGTTCAGATAAGAGCTATAAAAACGTTTCTTGAAGGAATTCATTTTTTAAAAATAATTTCCAACTTGTTTTCCAAACTCTTGAAAAGTGCATTGCCAGAATGCTCAACCTACGTTATTATATCATCACATAGGCTTTTAAGTTGTTTTTCTCCTCTTTTTAAAAGCTTTATATAAATAGAAAAATAAAGCATTGGGGAAAATTCTGTAGTGTTGTGAGTAATTCCACATATTTTCATCAATTCCAAGATAAATGTTATTGCTTGCTCAGGTGCACAGTTTTATTTATCCATTCTATCCTACATTCTTAACAACCCTTTGTTGCGAATGCTAACCCAATGCTTTGGAAATACTGCATCTCCATTGTACCTTTCCTTATTTAGAGTTATTAAGTTTTTGATCTCTAAAAAAATATGTACAATTATATGTTTATACTATAGCTTCTCACTCTGTCTCTCATGCACACACACACTTTCTCTCCCCACCCCACCTCCATTAACAATAATTAGAACTCTGAGTGTAAGCCTATATTTTACAGCAGGACTGTAAATGAGACAGGCTGAGCTGATTTTGCAACATAAAGAGCATGTTTTGATGTCTCTCAGGGGCAATAAAAGCTATACCTTGAAAATATCTTAGGGCAAAAGGGCAAGAAATGGGATACATAGCAAAGGAGTTAAATAGCTAAATATGTAAATTTAAGTGTATTTGTAAATGAAAACTATTTTTCTGGAGTCCAGTAGAAAGCAGTGCTTCATTCAGTTTACTCTACAGCACAATATTTCCAGATCTATGATTATGCCAAAAGCAAGGTCATTACCTTAGGATGGGAAGATCAGGGAGAGCACACACAGCTGGACTCTTCAGCGGGAACCTCAATTACGGTACCTGAAAGTGGAAGAACAAGTGGGTACTGCGTTCATCTGAGCAAAACCATCTATAATTTAGAGGAAGTTAACACCTCCAGGTCCAGGATGTATGAGGTCAAAATGCAACTTCGAGTGCCATCATTTGAAGTAACTAAAACATTGATTAAAAAGACTCCAATTCTTAATAACACTCTTTTGTATTGTTGAGTGATTCATTTCTTTGGGGGCTAGTTGTTAATAAGCAGAATTCCCTGGTAAGCTATTTATTTATAAATTATGTGAGAGACTCTGGTTAATTCCCTTTAATAGTTTCAGAGAAAATAGTTATTGTATACTTGACAAAAGAGAATGAGACAAATGCTTATGTGTGAATTAATTCTTTGGTACAAGTTAATGGATTTATTAATTAATACTATAGCTACAAAAGCACTTCTAATGTAACTTTTTATTCCAGTAATGCATAAGATATAAGAACAGAAATATTTGGGGATATTTTTATAGAGAGGAGAGAGAGAAAAAAATGATTTCTGTATTTGAACATGTGGGAATTTTTCTAGGACTTAATAAAAACATTATTTATATGTATGAACACAGAGATAACACTTTAAACTTGTAGATCCCTTAGTAGTATCTCTCTCCCAAAGATTCTGCCACAAGATGTCAAGCATACAAGCTGTGATCTGTGTTTCTGAACTACTCACTGGGTGATTCTGGAAACCCTTAGAATAATCTCTGCTCAACTCAAAATAACCTCTCTCTTCTATGCCAATACCCCCATAGTTATACCATCAACTCTATGTGGGTGAAATTCACATCCATATTTCTAGCTTTCATTTCTCAGCAAAGATTCAGATCAGCAGTCTGACTCCACATTGGATTTTCTCACTTGGATGGCCTGCTGAACCCGAGTTCATGTTCAAAAGCAAATCCTTAGGAGGCATTATAAGAGGCACACAGACAAAAGAGCAGAAGTCCATGGTCAACGGATTTTCAATATTGTTTTGCCCTTCATTTCACATCAGCTTGTTTCAACTGTGTATACAGCATTCTCTAAAAACTGGCTTTTAACCTGTCTTTGCTGATACTTCTCTTTTTTTTTTTTTTAGTTAGAGGAATTTTTAAGTGTTTCATTCTGATTTATGTATATTCATAGAGCTGAGTTATTTTCTTCATATATATCTTACAGAAATGTTTTAAGTATTGCTATTAGACATTGGAAATTATATTTATGAAAATGACCAATGAAAAAAATGTCAGTTTCCCAACATTGTTTGAAGCAGGCATTTCAGTAGTGATCGGTTTGCATGTCACATGCTAATGAGGTTAGCAATTGTCACCCTAGAGGAAGTCTATCTCAAAACTGTGCCTTGGTTGCGGTCATATCCCCAGTAGGGTGTGTGCAAGAGGCAGCTGATCAATGATTCTCTCTCAACGATGTTTCTAACTCTGTTCTTCTCTCTTCCTCTCCGTAAAACTGTGAATAAAAGTTTAAATTGCTGGCTCACATTCTCCCTTAATCATATTCTTTAATGAAGACGATTTATAGAAACATGCTGGGCATTATCTCAACCAAATAAATATCTTTTTAAAAAATATATCTTTTGGGTTTCTCTCAAAATGCGGTCCTGTCTATACTATCATGTTGAAACGTAAATTTTCTAATGTTCCTACAAGCCAGCAGTTGCAACTTCCACCAAGAAGGCCACAAATACTGCACTACTGATTAAGAAGAATCTCAGTGCCTTCTTTCCCTATTTGTCTAGAATAGTGTTGTACTTCAAGACGCTTTTGCATCCCACTTTCTCTATAATGTCTCACATTATCCCATAGGCAGATATGCTATTTGTTTCTTTGAACCATAGCATAGGGAACTTGTGTGTGTGTGGGGGGGGAGTCATTTATTTCATGGTGCTCCATATTACCATTATGTAACAAATTATTTTGATGTCTTGGAGGCATTATTTCTTTCAATATTTCAATATCTGGTTCATGTAATAGGAACCCACATAGGCGAGTCACATCACACATAGTCAAATACCAATTCACACAATAGGTCCTTAAATACACAACTTAATTGAACCATTTTCACCAGCACTCAAACTGTGTCATTTCCAACCTCTTCAATTTGGAAGCACATGGACCTTTGTCACCTTTAGTAGCAGAATTAATCTTATTAGTGAAACCAATAAGTGGTGAAAGCAATATTAGAAGAAGCCAAGAGAACAGTAGTGGGGAAAGTCTTATGTATCTTGGCCTACAAACCACAGGTCAAGTTGATGTTTCATCATGCTACCTCTCTTTTATTGTTGCCTCTGCTGTTGTCATAGCAGCAACAGAAACCCTTCATGTCAGTTTACTTCTGCTAATTGACACTGCCATTTTGAATTCTTAGAAATGCTTTCCAATTTGCAACAAGATCATTCCCCATAGGAATATTTACTGGCACTGATCTAAAAATAAGCATGCCTGGCCGGCGAGGCTCAGTGGTTGAGCATTGACCCATGAGGTAAGAGATCAGTTTTGATTTCTGGTCAGGGCACATGCCTGGGTTGTAGGTTCAATCCTCAGTAAAGGGTATGCAAGAGGCAGCCAATCACTGACTCTCATCATTGATGTCTCTCTCTCTCTACCTCTCTCTTCCTCTCTGTGAAATCAATAAAATGTAGATATATATTTTAAATATGAGGAGACTACCAATTTTGGTTCTTAATCCCTTCACCTTTTTCACCCACTCTCCCAAACCTCCTCCCCTGTGGCACCCATTCTTCTGTTCTCAGTGTCCATAAGTCCATTTCTATTATGTTTGTTCACTTATTTGCTCATTAGATTCCACGTATGAGCAAAGTCATATGGTACTTGCCTTTCTCTCTTTGATATATTTTACTTAGCATAATGCCTTCCAAATCTATCCATGCTGTTGCAAATAATGATTTCACTTGTTTTTTATGGCCAAGTAATATATATTAAAAAATCTATTGATGGGTCTCCTTGGGTTGCTTCCATATCTTGGCTATTGATCTAAGAATTATATACACATATACATTAATTAATTCAATCCTTACAATATCTCCCTGTGTTAGATACTAATATCATCCACATTTTACACATGAGGAAATCAAAACACAGGTTGGTTAAGTCACAAAATATGCCCAAAGTCACAAAAGTATGAAGTGATAAAGCTTAGATACAAATTAAAGGTCTTAGGATTTCAAGTCGGTGCTAGTGTTTGTAACTTTTTTTTTAAAAAAAAGTCATTCCAATAAATCTCCTTTATTTACTATTTCTGGGAAATATAAAAGGCATAGACTTGGGTGACAAACTACCAAGGGTAGACATTGCTTCACACTTCTTAACTGTTGAATTACTTCAAACAAGATTTGTAATGCTTTTAGGAACATAGCCCATGCAAAATGGACAGAATCACAGGTACCTACACTTTCTAAATTATTTTGATAATTAAGTTACTAATTAATATGAAAACAACAATCCTGTATTGGACCAAAATATTCAATAAAAATAAGATTTCTTCCTCTCTTCAATTAAAAATACCCACAATAAAAAAACCTGTTGCCACCTAAAGAAATATCATTTTCTACCTTTATATTATAAGACTATCATACCTATGTAAGGACATAAAGCAGCACTTTTTATGAGAATAAGTTAAGGACTGTCCATCCTTACATGATTTCACAGATTCTTAAGATACCATTGATTGTGGAAAGCACCATTAATTTATGTACTTAAAGTGAAAAATTACTACTAAGTAAATAATCTATGGTGATGCCTTATTGTCACAAAGTTATTTTGCATATTAAAACCTACTTTTAATATGGAAATATTTATATCTTTTCCCCATACATCCCATTGGACATCACTTAGCCATAGAGCCTCATTTAATAGCAAAGGAGGATGGGAAATACAGGACAACGTGTGGATTTCTGATCAGCTGTCACATGGCCATCCACTGCAATCCATCATTTTCAGGAAAAGCCACTTGCTCAAAATCGCTAACCAGGGGCAAAATGGGATTAGACCCAATGCCCCATTGCTTTAAGAACAAAGTCTTCCAACCAGATACAGAAATGTCGAAACTGATACTCCTAAGAATGTTTTTTATGAACAAGAACAGTTATGGCAATATAATAAGTTATATGATCTGGGAGTCATTCAATTTTCATTTCTTTTACTTCCATATCCACTCTACTAGCAAGTTGTGCCACCTTTTCAGGGAATCTTCAGAGGCCAAAATATGAATTACGGCAATACTCTACCCCCAGCTCTAAGCATTCTCCATCCTTTTTATTTTCTTTCTAGAATGTACCATCATCTAATACACTACATGACTGGCTTATGTATTAGTTTGTGTGTTCCATGGCCAAGGCCTTCACAGCCCTCATAGAAAATAAGTTCCATGAAGAGTTTTGTTGGAAAAGTTTTTTACTTGTTTGTTCAATTCCCTACATTCAGGCTGTGAAATAATGCCCTGAGCATATAAGATAATAAGTATTTGTTGAATTATTAAATTATTTATATACTTATGCTAATTATTGAGTAAGCCACAGAATCTTCTTTCTTTCAAATTTGTTTGGATAAAACATGGTTTGTTTGTTTTTTTAGGATAAAAGTACAAATAAAGTGTACCAAACACCTTCCTCTCACAGTCACAAAATTCCTTCTTTTCCTCCTTTTAATGGCAAAATAATAATAGTAATATCTTCTTATTGAAGAAATAGGGTAAAGAGCATGTCTCAGTATGAGCTTCTTGCTCTTTTCTTTCATATTCAAACAACCCCACCTTGTGGAATAGAGAGGATAAAATTGCTGAAGGTTCAAACATTCTGGAAGTATTTTTTCAACAGCAGATATAGAAGGCACTGTGCACCATAATTGGCATGGGTTATTGGAGTGATGGACACTCATGCTGTTTTCCATCCCAATCGAGCCACTTCCTAAGGTGGCTCAACAACACATGGGAGTGATTTTCTTTATTTTTAAAAATATTTATTTCTCTCAGAGTTGTGCCAAAATACTGGTGTTTGTTCTAGTTGTTTTTCCTCAAGCAGCCATGTTCATTTGAATATATAAAACTCCAGGTATAGTGCTACAACTGACCACGATGGAAAGTCCTGGATCGACAAGAAAAATCACCCACTATCTCCTGGGGTAATTCTTATTGAATAAGAAATTTTACTAGAAAATAATATGTTCTGAATTATATTGTACCCTGAGCAGTACAAGTTCCAATTTAAGCTAAAATATTCTAAGTAAATAGCCATTGCTGTTTGAATATATAAAGTCACTCTGAACCACTATGGAAGCTCCATGGATGCTTTCATTGATGAATGGACTACAGTAAGGGACACATTTCAAATCCAACTTTAGATTTTAATGAGTAATATCACTGTGTGTTGTTCATTTAAAATTACATTTTGATTACAAACCATTTGCTTAATTTTTTTTTTCTTGTAGACTTGAAAATGAGGAAGCACATGCCCAGGATGTTATTGCTAATTGTTGAAGTCATTCTTCCTTCATATTTTACTTTTGTACTTACATATAAATTCTCAAAAAAAAAATTCCCAAAGTCCTTCAAATAAACTATTCTAACTTCCCATTTTACCCCCATTCATGTCATACAAAGTCATTTTTAGTTCAATATCCATATTCAGTTTATATTTTAGACTCCTTCCTTAATATTTATTGTAAATGTTCTGACACTATAATCAGTCTTCATATATAAATAATATATCTTTAATTGTAATATCCTCCATTAAAAATAATTTCTAATTTCCTGCTATTATAATCAGTGCATGCGTTATTATCATCTTTTATTGTTGCTTTCAATCCTCACCTAAAGATATTTCCCCATTAATTTTTAGAGAGAGTGGAAGAGAGGTGAAAAGAAAGAGAGAAACATCAATCTGAGAGAAATACATTGATTGGCTGCCTCCTGCACGAACCCCAACTAGGGCCTAGGCTGGGGTAGAGCCTCCAACCAAGGTACATGCCCTTGAGCAGAACCAAACCCAGACCCTTTGGTCCGCAGGCAGATTATCTATCTACTGTGCCAAAGGGGCTAGGGCTATTATCATCTTTATAATTATATTTTCCTTTACAAAAGTTTCTGAGAAAAGAGAAAGAATGGAATTAATTTGCAAATCAAATTAATATTTAAGAGCCACTTCAGAAAAACTACTCTTTCTTAAGGATGGTAAGTAGGGGGAAATCCTGAGTAAGGGATCCAAAATGGATTTTAAAAAATATATATATTTTATTGATTTTTTACAGAGAGGACGGGAGAGAGATAGAGAGCTAGAAACGTCGATGAGAGAGAAACATCAACCAGCCACCTTCTGCACACCCCCTACCGGGGATGTGCCCACAACCAATGTACATGCCCTTGACCGGAATCGAACCCGGGACCTTCCAGTCCGCAGACTGACGCTCTACCACTGAGCCAAACCGGTTTCGGCCAAAATGGATTTTTAATGCCAATCATCACTAGAGTGGATTGTTAAATAATCAGATCAGTTAGTGTCTATAAATTGTGCTCAATTAGGCCTGGCACATAGCAAGAATTCAGTAAATATTCACTGTTGTTATTACATTTTTATATCTAAATGTATTCAAAGTAGAACTATTTTCCTCCGAACATTTATTCATTTGCAGAATTTCTATATGATTGTTATGTGATTTTGGAACAACAAGAGATTTTTTAGAAGAACATCTCCAACCAATATATACATCACTGGAACTAGATTTTAATCACAGAAGCATTGTATGTCTTTCCTCTTTCCACCCACAGTTAATGAAAACATGAACAAATTAATTGATTCTGAACTACACTAAGTTCAAAATTGTAGAAACAGAATAACTATAATTGGATTTTTACATTTCAGGTAAAATTGTAAAACTTAATATTATAAGTCAAACCAAAAAAAAAAAAGAAAGAAAGAAAAGAAAGGAAAGTCATCCATATCAAATAAATACTTAAATAAATGCAAATTTGAGATTATTATAAGATAATTTCAAAGGAAATTAATTATCATGTTTTAGTCATAAAATAGCATTATTGTAACATTCAGAATCCATATCTCTTCAAGGCTAAACATAACTAATTTCATTGTGATGGCAGGCCCTTCCCCTGTGGTGAGTGAACAAACAAAGACAATAAAGTCAATAAAGAATTTGGAATCACAATATAAGTTCTATTATTTTACTTCCTTGGTATATTTTAGTTATTTTTTAAAATTCTCTTAATATGTGACACTAAGCACACAAGACTAAGTATCACGATGGGATGTCAATTATACAATGGCTAAAATTATTTGGAGAAAAAGACTAAGTGGTATAAACTTTTTTTATAAATGTAATTGAATAATAGGTTCATATCTAGTATATTTCAGAAAGCCTAAGAGGGAGAGAGAGCTTAGGCATGAAAACACACATTATGTAGTTACTAAATCAGCCCCCTCTTGCCACTCATTGAATAGGAATAATCATCCTTTCCACATCAATTTTTGGGTTGATTTTAATGACTGAAAAAAAGAAGCTCTTTGATTTTCAGATTGCAATCTCAGTAGCAATGCAATTACATCAGAGATTTAATGAAAAATGCCTCTCTCATTTTCTCATGTGCAGCATAACTATAATATAATGGGACTGCTGTGTCCTCTATCTGCTCAGAAATCTTCACGAGGCCTTTTTATAGGGCATGCCAAATAACAATTCCTTCTAGCATTCTTAGACTATTTTGCTAAAAGGCAGTACAGTGTGGTGGTTCAGAGCCTGGTCTCCGGGGCCCAGTCAAAGGAGTTCTTGGCCCCTTCTATCATTATCCAGTGGTTGTTTTTCCAGCTTTAATGAGGTATAATTGACAAATACAGATTGTATGTATTTCAGGTGTACAATATGATGGATATCCATTGTGAAATGATTACCACAATTACACTAATTAACATGTTTATCATCGTGTGTGTGTGTGTGTGTGTGTGTGTGTGTGTGTGTGTTGAGAACACCTAAGATACACTTTTTTGCAAATTTCAAAGCAAAAATAAAACTCTTTTTAAAAAATATATATTATTGATTTTTTTTACAGAGAAGAAGGGAAAGGGATAGAGAGTTAGAAACATCGATGAGAGACAAAGATTGATCAGCTGCCTCATGCACACTCCCAACTGGGATATCCCTGCAACCAAGGTACATGCCCTTGACAGGAATTGAACCTGCGACCCTTCAGTCTGCAGGCCAATGCTCTATCCACTGAGTCAAACCCGTTGGGGCAAGAAATCGACTCTTGATGTGAGGAGCTGCAAAGACTCAGACCAGTCTTAAGCCATCATGCTACAGATTGATGATAGGATCTATTGGCATCTCTCCTTCTCTGGATATATCTTTCCCCTCTTCCAACTATAAGTTTTAAATGGTACATGGCCAAGAATTGTGAGACTATCTCAGTTTCTTTGGACTGATTCTTCAATGAGTCTGGCTAGAGGCTGGCGAGAGACTCCCCTTCCAGATGGTACCCTAGGAATAGGCACAGGTATCAAGCTCCAAAGCTTAAAGTTAAAAGAAGGTGCTCCTTTCTAGAGTTTAGAAACTCAGTTTTCCAAGGCTTGAAATTAACAGGGGGAAAAGCCATTTCATGGAGAATAAAGAAGCACCTAGTAAGGGAGATAATCAGCACCCTTTGCTCCTCTCTCCATGGATTGTTTCCTACAAAGAAGACAGTTCTTGCAATGCAGGGAATGAAGGCTAAGCTTTGTCTCCTTCACCCAATCACTGGCAATTCAGGATAGTTCCTAACATAAGTTTTATTCATAGCTAGGCTGTCTTCAACAAATGTAATCAATATAATTGATAATAAGAGTAGCAATCAAATCACAATATGCTGAGAAGAAAACCCAGTGCATTGTTTAACAATAATAACAAAATGTCAGAAAAATTTCATCTATGAAAGACAAAAGTCCAAACAGGTACTTATCTATATACTGTCTCTTTTTTATTATTATTATAGCTTCACCCATAATTATGTTTAGCTGTATTATTAGCTCTCATATCTGAAATCTTACTGTCTGTGTCTTTTATTTGGCATTCATGAGTATAATTATATTTGGGCATGTGCTAGCTCTCTGATAATTGTCTGTGCTCTTAAAAGGACAGGCATAATTTTCAACCATTGTATTCTTTATTGTTCTTGGCATGCCTGAGATAATGAATGGATGTCAGTTGTATCAGAAATATATTTATGTATATATGATACTAGCTTTCTCATGTTATTTAGTCAGTGAGATTCTTCAAGAAAAGCATATAGTGAAAAGATTAAGCAGTAACACTAGTCTCAGTGTTTGAATATTCACTTTCAGTTTTTAGATTGGGAAAATCACTCTATTTCTCTAAACTTTAATTTATTCATCTTTGAAGTGAAATTAATAAGTAATTATTTACAAGATTGTGAAGATTAAATAATATTGAAGTATTATTTAAAACTAAGGAGGTTTAAAGTATTATTATCATTGATTAAGTCCAATTTAGATGTACCTTTAACAACTTCTCTAAAGATAAAATAATATTATAGAGACCAAAGTGATTGAGGATATTCATCATAATTGGCAGGTTTGGGGTCCTTATTTAAAATTTGCGGATATAAAATAAAGTGATATCATCACCTTCTGTGTTAAAACACACTGAAAGGAGAGAAAAGCCGAAACCGATTTGGCTCAGTGGTAGAGCACCGGTCTGCGGACTGAAAGGTCCCAGGTTCGATTCTGGTCAAGGGCATGTACATTGGTTGCGGGTAAATCCCCGGTAGGGGGTATGCAAGAGGCAGCTGGTCCATGTTTCTCTCTCATCGTCGTTTCTAGTTCTCTATCTCTCTCCCTTCCTCTATGTAAAATATCAATAAAATATATTTCTAAAAAAAAGAAAGGAGAGAAAAATACCCAATAAGTAGGCATCCTCAATGTGTTAACTAAGATTGAATTTCAAAGCATTTTCTCTTCACAGAAAGGAGTTAAATAAGTGAATTCTCGACTAGGATGTTATTAATTATATTCAAATTATGAGAGATTACCTGTAACTGGCAAAATAAAAGCATCTTCCATAGTAGGAGAGTCAGCTTCAATAGCCTAATTCTCATCACAGTAAAGCCAAATGAATAATGAATTTACTCTGAGCAACTTTCCAAATTTCTTACAGCAAGCACTGTAATTTGCTTACAGATGTAATGTGCCACCAATAATTGAACTGGTTTGAATTCTGTTAGTGCAGCATCTGCTGATACCAGTCCTTCCTCCTAATTATAATTATTAGAGCTCCTTTTGACTTTGTCAGTTTCCACTTCTAACGCATTGGTTGTTCAAAGCTGTTGGAGTAATTATGATTGTTGTTCTCCAATCATGGCTAATTCTCTCAAGAATAAATTGGTATATAATTGAGTGAGGCTAATGCTTAAAAAAAACTAAGAGAAATTTAAGATAGAAAGTGAGGATGTGTATGTATACATACCTCTACACACATATACGTGTATGTACACATAAATTAAAAACACATACCTGGGGTGGAAAAAACATATACCTAGGAAACATAGACCTAGAATTCAGTACAAATTTTTATGAACCAAATGCCACATATTGAAGGGAAAATAATAAAGCATTTGAGATAATTATTTATTTTTTAAATCGAGTTCAGAGAGAAAGGAGAGGGAGAGATAGAAACATCAATGATGACAGAGGATCATTGATTGGCTGCTCCCTGCAAGCCCCATACTGGGGATCAAGGCTGAAACCTGGGCATGTGCCCTGACCTATAATTAAACCCTGATCTTCTACTTCATGGATTGATGCTCAACCATGGAGCAACAGGAGACAGGCTGAGACAATTATTTAGATGAGGACTTGGAAGTTGGCTTTACTGGCTTCATTCATAAATATCCCAAAAGTTGAATATGTAAAGTAGATTGTATAAAGTATGTTTCACCATATATACCTGAAGTTTTCTATCATTTGGTTTTGTAATCAGCTGCATCTCAAAAATGTCAGTCTCACCTTTGACTCAATTGACTAATGAATAAAAGTCCCATACATAAATCATTAATAAGTTTTTGTTTTGTGCTGAGTATTACATTCATTAGCTCAGTTATCACTTGTGACAAATCTATGTGACAGTTATGATTATTATAGCCATTTAAAAATAATTTAACAGAGATTAATATAAGTTAAATAATTAACATATTCATAGATTAGTAGGGCTGTTATTAGGACAACAAAATAAATCCAACTCTAAAGTCCTAAGAAAGCAAAGAACCAATAGAGGTAACACCAAAGACACCATTTACCTCATAGTGAGATGAACCCAGGCATAGGCCCATGAAAATGCCCTGATTTAGATCCAACTTAGACTCTAGCTCTTAGAAACATTCTGGTTAGAAAATAAATAAACAAAATGGCAGGTCTGGAAGCAGCAAATTATATTTGTTTAGTACTTAGGATATTCTTAAGGAATGATGAGAAGATAAAGCTCAACTATAGGTTGCATTAGGATCACGGAGGGCCTTATGCAAGAAAGGTGAACTGCTTTGTACAGTCAAAATCAAGTTCATGGCATCTGTGCTGTTATCTTTGATGCTTCTTTGTCATTTGTATTGGTTCTTATAACCAAGCACTGAATGGTTTGTCTAGTAGTTAAATATGATGTAGACTAGAGGCCCTATGCATGAAGATTCATGCAAGAATGGGCCTTCCTTCCCCTGGCTGCTGGCATTGCTTCACTCTGGCCCGAAGCCGCCTTTCTACCTTCCCATGCTGCCCAGAGGCTGAAGTGGTGCTAAATGCCTGTGTCATTGCCATGGTGATAACACAAGCATCCCACCCCCACCCCAGGCTGCTCCTGTGTATCAAATTAACCCACCATCTTTGTTGGTTTAATTAGCATACTCACTCCTGATTGGCTGGTGGGTGGGTGTTATGAATGTATAGTCAATTAGCATGTTACTCTTTTAGTTAGTAAATGAAATAAAGTTTTTCTCTATAGACAAAAAAAAATCTTATCTCAGAATTCTCAGTTTGTACTATTACGGACCCAATATGTGGATTAAATAGAGCAAGAATCAAAATCAGAAAGTTTAGAGGTGAAATGCAATTCCAAATTCTATCATTGCTCTTTATTATCTGTGTAAGCTTGGAGTAATTACTTTGCCTTTCTGAACTTCAGTTTTTCTCATCTAAAAAACTACTTTATTAAGGTTGCTAGCATGTTTTCTCCGTAAAAAGATGCTAAAGAAAGCATATTTAAAATGCTTCATAAAGTACCTCCTAAGTGGACCTCGATACGCATGCAAATCTACTGAGAATTGTACCTCCTTGTGCACAAATGTTATCAGGAGTGGGTCTAGAATTTGACATGGAACGGGAAGAGAACTGAACTTCAAGTGGCTCCTCCGCTGTGGTGATATCGTGCTAAAGGAAAATAGAGAAAGGGCAACTGGATTCAGAATCCATTTAAGGCTTCAAATAAGCATTGGTTTGATTTCTGGATTAGCTAAGTCCCACAAAAGAAAACATAAACTAATATGACCTTTTATAACTTTATTGAAAGGAAAAACAATCTGATAACATTTTTCCCATAAGAAAATGCCCCAAATATAAGTAAAAGTGATTGTTCTCCTTTCTGCAAGGACAAATGCAGCGTTAGTGCAGCCTCCTTAACTAACCCTAAACCATATGCACCAGACAAAGCCCGCTGATAGGGCTATGAGAGAAAAGTCTCCTACTATGGCTCAGCCTCATTACAGTCAGACCTTCCTGCAATCATTTCCCCAAGATTTAGGCTGGGAAGACTGTTTGGGAAAGATGTAAATGAGGAAGGCTGGGAGCTCATCTGTGGAAATATAGAGGCAATATATGAAATTGGCTTGCTGCATGTCATTTCATATGCATTTAATGTTTTTATATTCTCATAGGAAGAACTGCCAATAAAATCTGTCCTTTGTATTTCTCTCTCTTCCCCCCTTTCTCTCTGAAATCAATATATATATATAAAGGTTAAAGTTAACCCCAGTGTTGAAAAAACATTTTGTCTCCCTTTTTGCAAAACTCATATATTAATTATTATGTAGAACTACATAATATATAACATACATATTATATACATATTATAGCTGTCTAAGCATTAAATAATAATTTGAGTACCCTCTCTTATATGAGTATTAGTGAAACAAACAAGCCTGCAGTAACCCTAAGTTCCCACAGTGTAGTAAAGAATATCAAACAGTACAAAGCACTACATTTGAAACTACCAAGAATTAAATCAATAATTATTGCAATACATTTATTCTGTCATATTTTTTTTGTTTTCCAAATATATTACATAGATAAAGGCATTAATAAGCAAATGCTGCCTTTTAGATGGTTAAGAAAGTCAGAAAAAATGACTATTTTCAATGTAATAACCATTCACAAAACTCATAGAGTGGTCATTTCTCCCCAACAAGGAACTGTAACACTGATAAATATGAGTAAGTTCCTGGAGTATCCCTAATCCCCTACACAAAGTATACTACATTTTCTATACTAAGCAATGTGTGCTTTTCCAGATATCAGACTCATAGGTATACGATTCTCACTAAACATAAATATAAACAGCTACTGCATCTGAATATATTTGCTCTGAGGCGAATCTCAAAACTAAACATGCATTTCTATCACAAAGAAAATAATTGGAGGCACTACGGAGTACAGTATAGGGATGCAACCTCTTTGTTTTCCACTTCTGATTTCAGTAAAGGTGGTGACAAAAATAATTGTACTCAAAGGTAAAGATAAGTTTTCCAGGGTCTACATGAAGAAATAGCCAGGAAATATAAATCAAGGCAAAAGTTTCTCCAGAGTTGTTATCTACACATATTTTATGCTAGTTAAGAAAGTCAACAATGTAAGAATATTACGCTTTATAACTCAAAAATCAATGCAGCTACCTCATTAAGTCATGTTATCTCAAGTTCACCCTTACTTATTGTCTATTAAGTTTTATACTGGGTCTTATCTATATGTAAATAGAACAATTCAACATAGCAAAGAAATTTTCCTGAAAATCTCAAGCTATTACCTCTTATCTCTTACAGTGTAATGGTATTGGGGTGAAAAATCTCCTTCCTTTCATTTGTCCCCTTTTATGGCACTTCCTCATTAGAGGAAGAATGGATACTACAATAGCTCCACATTCCCAGTGGGTGGCGTCCTGGAGTCCTATTAGTGTCAGTCCTAATGACAGCCCAGCTGTTGTCTCTGGCTGGCCCAGATCATCTCTACCTGGCCAATTGGGAGTTTTCACATCCAATCTATAGCATGTGAAGCACCATCTATCCCCATAAACGCAGGCCAGTCTATGTTCAAGCTCTTCAAGTCCCTGCCTGCAACTGACTAAGTCAACTAAGTTATATATCCCAATGTTTAGATTTGAGGGGAGAGTTGTGAATCCTTCCCACATTCTCTAATCCAGTATCGCCAGCAATCAAGCTCCTAGTTGGCATCATGAGACTCACTATTGTGTGAACACACTCTTACCAACTAGCGCTATGAAACAGAAGAAGGATGAGTGAAACCCCAAGCTGAACTTCCAACAGAAAGCATGAATTTCTTGATATCTCAATAGCATTATTTAAGGGAATCTAAAGAAAAAGAGCAAAAATATAGAACAAAAGCAAAACAGATCTGCTACCCATGATGTTGACAGTGTAGGCAATAGCATCTGGGTGCAAAGCACATGGGAATAACGGCAAACATCTTTGCTTGAGTTTCTCTCAAAAATATAGATTTAGAGCAAACACTGACCAAAATCCAACAGCAACAGCATAATTAATGTGAGGTCAGGGCATCTGAGCACACTTAGTATGTTGGTGAGACAATAGGACTACCAACTTTATGTAATTAAGGGGTGTTAAAAAACAGCTAACAAAATGACCTACAGCCCAAAGCTCTCATGCTAAACTGGACAAGCAGAGAATAGTAACCAGAATCTAGGTTACTTATAACCTGCAGGGAAAGGATTTGAGCCAAAGGTAAACTCAACTTTTATACACTCTATACTCAGTACCAGAGAAAAATATTTAACTCAGACTTCCCCTGCATACGGAAAGTAAAAAACAAAAAACAAAAAACAAAAAAACCAAGGCTGGGTTGTTTTATTTTAATTTTGAATTAACTAATGATACATAAAAACCTGTAAAACAAGAGAAAGTTCTGCCCCGTAAGTGGAGTATAACTATAAAAACCATCTACTTTGAAGAAATTAATGATTCATTCCATAGAAGTTTATTAACTAATTGATGCATGTTCATGTTTTGGAGCTCAGTCATCAGCATCTACTATGTGATGGTCATCATGAAACATAATGGCGTATGGCTAATGAGGGACCCACAAACTGATGTTTTGAAACAGTTCAGTTGATTTTGCTAGGTGAAATATTTATATTAATGCAGGCCGTAGTATAAACCTCAAAGCTCTTTAGAACAATTGCTTTTGTCCAAATTATATTCACTTTTGTGTGCCACTTAGAAAAAGTATCACCCTCTGAATTGTATTGTAAAATATATTATCTAAATGTTTTAAAATTAAAATTGTCTAGTTATTATAGGTAATTAATGTTGAATAAACATTTCTCCACATTGACTTCTCAAGTTGGCTCCTTCTTTGGGAACTGAGAAGCAGGTCTTGGTAAGAATTCATAAGGAAAATGACTAAGCAATAAATGGGTACCAAAAGGTAATGGCTGTGGGGCATTGGATGTGGGCTTGTATACCATCCCAAATCATAATCTATTGAATCAAATCCATCAAAAAATTATATATTTATTGGGAGTTCAGGGAGTTGAAGAATAGAAAAAAATTGAACTGAGATTATGTGATGAAAATGCTTCCTAAATATTATCTGGGACCAATGGATAGAAAGGAAGACAATGTCTGAGTCCGCTGCCTCTCAACAGCCCTGAGCTGCAGCTTTGGAAAGATGAATCAGAATGTTCCAGAGCAATTTCATGAGAGTCTTCTCAATATTCTACAGACCTGTCAATTCCTTCTCTTCTGTGGATTCTGGCTTCCCTGATTTCATCTTGACTTTATCATGGCTACTCTTATATCCCTAGGTTTCTATCTGAATAGTTATTCTTATAACTATAAGTTGCAACTGTGAAACAGCTCCTGCTCTGCTTCTTCTTTCTCACTTCTAACATTATTACCCTCTGGAGGAGTTCAACTCCTTGTGACTACTATGAAGAACAGCTTCCTACATGGTTATATTACCTATATCCCCACTCCTTGGTCTAGGGTAGAATTGCTTCTTGGATGACAGGTCTATTAGTCATAATCCATGATTTATTTCCACACCTTATTGTAGGTTTTTCTGGTAGTCTGTTATTCTTTAGGACCTAAAAGAAAAGGTGTTTTTTATACAAAAGTCCAAAATCAATCAAATTGTAGAGATGTATAAAGTCAACACAGACATGAATTCTAAGGCTATCTCCAGGCTCAATAAGACATAATCCAGTGCCACATCACCTTCAGCAAGAAATAGAATACTTACTGATTAATATTAATGAACCATGGAATTTCCCTTGGTCAGAATCAAGAGACTCTCCCTTTGTCTACAAGTGGAGCTGAACCCATACTGCATGTATAACATGTTTTCTGCCCGTCTTCATTTGTCTGAGAGAACTACCGCTCCTTCATTCATTTGCCTGCAGCTTCAATCCTTTTTACCACTAAATATGGGCACTTGCCTTTTTGTAGCAATCCCATTTATGGGAACATGTTCTAGGCTTTCCAATTATATTACCTGTCCTCCACACTTTAGTAATTCTTTAAAAAGGTGGAAAAATGACCCAAAGCATATTTCTTTCTGGGAACAGAGGTCAGGCTCTCCAGGAGGAAGAAGTATTCTCTTTCTTCCAAGTTGATATGAGATGATATTTTTCTGGAGCTGCCACTAATCATCTTTATTATTTGCATGGGGGCGGGGGGAAGACCATCCATAGTAGAAACAAGTAAGAATTTAAAAGAAATAATTAAATCTACCTTAGCTACTAAGTGTAATTGTATAGACTGAACACTAGAATAGGGAGTAGTCTAAATAGGTCTACACAATGAAAATTCCAAACACTTGGCCCAATAGGTCATATCAGAAAAAATGTCAGAAGAAAGGCGGGGCTTTAAAAAGATATGCAAGGGTGATATACTCATAAATGGAATATCTGCATATAGTTGCCTGAATATGCCATGCTATAGTCTACCCCTGCCTTCTACCTGAGATTCTCTGTTCTTTATAAATGATATCCCCCTTTGCCAAGCCCTGCTTGGCATTATACCCTCTCTAATTTACCTTCAATCCCTGTATTTGCTCTTTATATGAGCCTGTGCATATGATTGTAACACATTTATTATTATAATTTATCATAAATGTGCTGCAATCCAATGGTTTATTACCATTATGGGTTCTCTGGAGATGTGCACTGGATAGTTACCTCTGTAATCCCATGCATAGTCTAGTTCTGGCTGTAGGAATATTCAAATATCAGACTATTTACTCTAAATTATCTTTAATTTTTTCCTACTCTAATATTATACACAAGGGTTTAAAATGTTGTTTTAAAAAAGTACCAATGATTCTCCAGTCTTAACAAACCTAAAATTCCTTAGCAACAACAATTTTTTAAAAAGTTATTTTGCATTTAAACTGCTTTTTGCTCCAACCTTTGAGTTCCCAGCCTTGGATTTCTTATCCTTGGGGCCCTCTTTTCATTCCGTGCTCAGTGTGTTCAGTCTTTAGACTGCTGTTTATTCTGCCAATCATTTCACAGCAATGATTGTGGCAGACAAAGCAATTCCTACACACAGCCAGGTGCTCACTTTGGCGCCCTCACCAAGGGAAGGGGTTGACTCAGATGTTTCCCACACCTGCGAATTGTCTGACCAATCTTAGCTAGCTCCCATGAATTTAGTTATTATGCTATACTTCAAAATTCAAAAAAAAAATTAAGAGCACATGCATAAAATTGAGATGCCACTGCTTCATGCTATCCCCTGCCATGTCTCCCCTCAACATACTACCATAAATACATTAGTATTTCTCCATCATAATTTTATTTTGACTTGTGAGATGCGGTAATAAAATACAACTTATTATGTCTAAAGAGCGAATTAAGTCCGATGGTGAAAGCATCCATGTGCTTGCTCACTGGGTTGTGACTAAGTCTTTTAACTTGAAATCCACATTCAAGTTATGTGGACCCAGGTATGACTCTGACCTCTGACATATCTGTTTTTGAAGTATAATACACTGACCATCAAAATGTGAGATGTTATAAGAAAATAAAATTGTGAATAGAGCTAGACTTAACATTTTATCATCTTTCCCTTTTCTGATTCTCAATGATTTTATTTTCTCAAGAAGAATGTATTTATATACTCTAAATAGCCATTCATTTGCTCATTACCTTTCCTATTGCTCCATTTTTTTGGCCAACTAAGTCATAATTCCATGTTTAGTCTTTACAATCACACTAGCACACAACAGTTTTGCAAGTAACCAAAAGGGTAATAATTCATATTCTAAAGAACCAAATCATCATAGACTGATTTAAGTCTATAACAGTTATTTTAGTGGTAAGTACATTTTGTTAGATTTATTATGCAAGTATTAAACACTAATTATAATACTGATTCCCTATCTGTGTATGGGATTAAGAGCAGTTACTGTACTTTGAGTACATAAATTGAAAGTATCATCTAAAAGTATTTTTATCACCAAAAAAGACATCTTAAAGGGTCAAATCTCTAAGTACTTGACAAGTATTTGAAAAATAGGAGCACCATGATATGTCACACCACTTAATCTGAGTCATATGTTGAGGGGTGTGGGAGTCATAAATAAGAACAATCTATGAGTTCTTTATTACTTGTCACCCTTGCTTTAATCAAAGAACTTTAAAAGGAATACTGTTATTCAATTACTCTGACTTTAAAAAAAACTTATGGTAATGGCATAGGAACAGGTATATAGTTTAATGAATTGAAATTCCAGGAATAAACCCAGACATTTATAGTTAAATGATCTTTGACAAGGGTGCCAAGATAAATTAAGGAGAAAAGAATAGTCTTTTCAACAAATGGTACTAGGACTACTGAATATCTACATGCAAATGAATTAAGTTGAACATCTTCTTCCCCACACATCAAAATTATTTCAAAATTGATCAAAAACCTAAATGTGAGTGATAAAACTCTTAGAAGAAAATAGGTGTAGCTGAAACCAGTTTGGCACAGTGGATAGAGCGTCGGCCTGCGGACTGAAGGTTTCTGGGTTCGATTCCAGTCAAGGGCATGTACCTTGGCTAATAATAGGAGTCCTGAATCCCATATATTTAAAGAGCTTCAAAATAAATTTAAAAATAAAGCAAAACAAAATAAAACCTCAATTAAAAATAGATAAAATATTTATAAATAAATTTCCCAAGAATACATAGAAGGGCAATAAGCACATGGTCAGTTGCACAACATCATTAGTCAGTAAGAAAATTAAAGTAAAATCAATAAGATAACACTTCACCGAAACAGGTTTTTGCTTAATGGATATGGCGTCAGTCTGTGGACTGAAGGGACCCAGGTTCGATTCTGGTCAGGGGAATATTCATTGGTTGCGGGCACATCCCCAGTGGGAGGTGTGCAGGAGGAAGCTGGTTGATGATTCTCTCTCATCAACATTTCTAGCTCTCTATCCCTCTCCTTTCCTCTCTGTAAAAAAATCAATAAAATATATTTAAAAAATAAGATAACACTTCACATCTACCAAGATGGTTATAGGATATAAAAAAGACACCAAGTAACAAGCTTCAGCAAGGATGTGGAGAAACTGAAACGCTCGTGCTTTGCTAATGGGAATGTGAAATGGTGCAGCCACCTGGAAAATAGTTTGGCAGTTCTTCCAAAGTTAAACACAGAGTTACCATATGACCCAGCAATTGCAATTCTAAGAATACTAGTATACCCAAGAGAACTGAAGACATATTTCCATTCAAAAGTATATACATGGATGTTCATAGCCACATTACATAAAACAGTGCCCAAATTCAAGCAATCTCATCAACATATGAAGGGATCAGCAAAATGTAATCTATCAATACAATGTAATATTATTCAGCCATAAAAAGGAATGAAACCCTGAGAGATGCTATAAGGATAAAGCTTGAACACATTATGCTAAGTGAAAGACGCTGCACGCACTAAGGACCAAATACTGCTGATCCGTTTATATGAAATATACAAAATAGGCAAATCCATAGAGAAAAAAAAAGGAAATTAGTGGTGGCCAGGAGCTTAGGGGAGGAGCAAATGGGAATGACTGTTAATGGATATGGGATTTTTTATGGGGTGGGATAAAATTGTTCTGGACTGAGATAGTTGTGTTGACCGCATAATCTTTTCAAGACTTATATAATTTAATGGCGGTACATTTTATAATACATGAGTTATATTTCAGTAATAACATGAATAATCTATTAATATGAAGGTATCTCAAAATTTTGTTTAGTGAAAAAACATAGAAGAAAGGATATATATTTTATTCTTCCATTTATATATTCTAGAAGCAAACTAATCTGTGTGACAGAGGCAGGTAGACCAGTGGTTGCCTGGTGAGAGATGTGACAGGAAAAAGAGATTACAAAGAGGCATGTTTTGTGTTTAACCCCAGTACCTGGAGCAGTGCCTAATTCCTAAGTGACATTTAATAAATCACTGAAGAACTCATTCTGAGCCTCCAATGACAAAATGATCTGTTGTCATTGAAACCCAGATGACTTCAAAAACAAATGATTGTGTGTGCATGTGTGTGTGCACATGTATGTATATGTGTGTGTTTGTGTGTGTGTGTGTGTGTGTAATAATTAGATAAAAGAGTTCTGCATTAAATTAGGCTCTTATTTTTGCAAAAAAAAATTAAATTAGAACACCAACTTACACCATACACAAAAATAAATTCAAAATGGATAAAGGACTTAAACGTAAGATGGGGAACCATAAAAGTCCTAGAAGATTCCATAGGCAGCAAAATAGCAGACATATGTCCTAGCAATGTCTTTACCAATACAGCTCCTAGGGCAATGGAAACTAAGGAGAAAATAAACAAATGGGACTACATCAAAATAAAAAGTTCAGCACAGCAAAAGAAACCATCAACAAAACATGAAAGCACACTGCATGGGAGAACACATTTGCCAATGTTTATCTCCAATAAGGGTTTAATTTCCAAAATTTACAGGAAACTCATACAACTTAACAAAAGGAAGATAAACAATCCAATCAAAAAAAAAATGGGCAAAGGACTTAAATAGACACTTTTTGAAAAAGGACATATAGGTCAAAACAAATAAAACCATGCTCAAAGTCACTACTCATCCAAGAGATGCAAATCAAAATAGCAATCTGGTACCATCTCACACCCGTCAGGATGGCTATCATCAATAAATCAACAAACAAGTGCTGGAGAGGATGTGGAGAAAAAGGAACCCTCGTGTACTGCTGGTGGGAATGCAGACTGGTGCAGCTGTTGTAGAGAACAGCATGGCATTTTCTCAAAAGATTAAAAATGGAACTCCCACTTGACCCAGTGATCCTACTTCTAGGAATGTATCCCAAGGAAACAGAAACACCAATTAGAAAGGATATATGCACTCCTATATTTATAGCAGCACAATTTACAATAGCTAAGATTTGGAAACAGCCTAAGTGCCCATCAGCAAATGACCAATCAGAAAACTGTGGTATATCTACACAATGGAATTCTAAACTGCTGTAAAAAAAAAAAAAAAAAAAAAAAAAAAAAAAAAAAAAAAAAAAAAGAAGGAATTCTTAAAATTTGCAACAGCATGGATGGAACTAGAAAGCATTATGCTAGGCTATATAAGCTAGTCAGAGAAAGATAAATATCACATGATCTCACTCATTTGTAGAATATAATGAACAACACAAACTGATGAACAAAAATAGAACCAGAGACATAGAAGCATTGAACAGACTGTAAAAACTATGAGGTGAAGGGGTAAGAGATCAACCAAAGGACTTGTATGCATGCATATAAGTAAAACCAATGGAAACAGACAGTAGAGTGTGGGGGGTGGGGGTGTGTGAAGGCTTGTGCATGGGAGAGGGTATGGTGTGGGAGAGGTTATTTGGGGGGGGGAAATGAGACTCATGTAATACTTTAAACAATAAAGAATTTTTTTTAAAAAAATTAGACTCCTAAGTAGGTTTATGGCCTAAATATGAAGAAAAATCACTTGTTTAGACCTAGTAATTACCATTTTAAAGTTTCCTACTTGAGATTGAAGGAAAAGGGTAATTTTGGGGGTGGAGCACACCTAATCCCAGTTTGAAAAAGTGATCTAAGATTTTAGGTTTTACACTACTTGATATATATTCCCCAGATTCAAAATTATTTCTCTGCATCCTCATGTGGCAGGGTCTAGTTCATCTTTCAGTAGAGAGGAATTCCTAACTATAGCATATCAGTGCTTCTCCAGACCCAAATCACATGGTATTTCATCCTCATGTATTTTCCTCACAGCACTAGCACACTCCACTAATATTTCTTCATTTGCTTTTAAAAAATGTATTAGGGTGTCATTGGTTAATTGACGTTAATGTAATATAAATTACATAGGTTTCAAGTGCATACTCTCATAAATCACCATCTATACATTGTACTGTGTGTTTCCCACCCCAAGTCAAGTCTCCTTCCATGACTACTTATCCACTTTTTACTGTCTTCTACCTCCCCCATCCTGCTTTCTCTTCGTTTTCATTTGCTTTTAATCTGATGCTTCCAGCTGGAATCTAAGCTCCATGGAGGGAGACACCTAACCCATTTTGTTCTCTCCTAACTGTCCAATCCTCAAAGCAAGCACTGGCCCATTGTAAACATCTGTGAATAAAAAAAGTGAATGAATTAGTTTAAGGATACTAACTCAAAAAGGAAAATTAGTTATATTATTTGAATACTGTAAAACTCTGGCTGATCATTCCTGAAAAAATAAGCAAGGATCATATCTAATTTCCAGGTCAGACATAAAGATCCTCTCCCTGCACAATAGCTTTCCTATGACCACTTCATTCCATTCTAACGGTTTAATATATTTTTGAACAACTACCATGATCCAAATTTCTAAAAGGCTCTGAAGATAGAAAGATGAAATAAGGCTTTCAGGTGTTGTTATTTTCTGTTTGGAGGTCAAGGAACGTGAAAAGAGACGAAACCCGAATCAAAAGACATCATCTGTAGGTAGTGCTTCCAACAGGGTTTAGTGCAGACAAGAATGATGTAAGTGATTAAACTCAAGTTTGGAGATAGTCTGTGAATTTTAATTATCTCCACTCTCCTCATCCCCCCATTGCCATGGATAATTGAAAGCTGGCCATATTGCTAGGTAACGCTTCATTCCCTACATAACTTGGCACTTAGACAACGTTTCACAAGAGAGGCAATTACAGCAATCATCTCGTCGGGGGTGGGAGGAGGGTGGAGATAAACTGATTCTTGGTGGTATTTTCGCTCTTTCTCTGTATTTATAGTATAGATTCTTTATCCTTTTGAAAACCTTCAAATATATCTTGTCAGTGGCTATACCTAACTACCTGGTGTGGGGAGAGAGAGGTTTGCAAGAAATACATAGCATTCTGGGTGCAATTACAGTCTTTAGTCCTTACAAGGGCCTGCTGAGCAATGACCACTATGGACCTTCATTTGTCCCAACCTGTGCCTACTGGGATAGTAATGCTGAAGCTATGATTCAACAAAGATTTGAAGTCACAAACAAACAACATTTAGCTTCAGGAGAATGTTTGAGAAGGTGCTCAAGTAATTTTGTTGGCCCTGCAGATTTATTGGTGCTTTGGTGGAGACAACTTATAGATTTTTCCAATTGTTTAAGCACCTCCTTTGTTCATTTCATTCTTTCTTCCCAACTACCTCACTTCCTAAGTCAATGCTTTGTCACTCAGACACAGTCAGTTTTGATTTTCTAAATAATGGCACTTGAGACAAGCGTTCTAAACTTGGGTGGCCCTCTAACTGTGTTCACCCCTTCGTTCTAAAGGCCATTCCCAGACCATCTTCCAGGACAGTTGCTGCACAATCTGATCCCTGTGGACGAGGCATGAAGAGATATTTTTCCAGCAAGAGGGGTGAACAGGCGCTGAGCAGGATCCATTTGGTGTCATCAATATAAGTTATGTTTCCTAATATCTCAGTTGGTGTAAGTGACCTTTTAATAGTTCAGAAATAGTACATCAGATGTTGGTGTGAATCATTTCATCAGTGTAGATAGATAGACACACAGAATCACAAGATTGATATCTGTAAATATATTATTGAACACTGATTCATATTCTCTACACTTTTTGATGTTATTAATAATCCTCACCCAAGGATATTTTCTCCATTGATTTTTACAGTGTGAAAGGGAGGGAGACAGACAGAAAGAAACATTAATGTGAGAGAGATGCATCAATTGGTTTCCTCCTGCATGCACACCAAACACGGATTGGGGATGGAGCCTGCAATCCAGGTACGTGCCCTTGTCTGGAATTGAACCTGCAACCCTTCAGTCCAAGGGCCAACACTCTAACCACTGAAACAAACCAGCCAAGGCTATATTCTCTATGCTTTAAAAAATATATAATATGGAGATTAATTTCAGTTAAAATTAACAAGTATAACAAAACTTTTGGCTCTTAGCTAAACTGAAATGCTTACTAAACTTAAGCATTTATTAAAGTAAAAGGTATTACTAAAATATCTCAATAGAAAATTTAATTAAAAACCATGAGAAGTATGGAGGGTGAAATAGTTTTCAACTACATTTTACAAGTTTAATCAAGTTTAAAGTGAGTCAACTGACTCTGCTATAAAGATGAAGAAGGACTTGATTCCCCTTATAATTTTCTTAATTATATTGAAATTTTAAACAGTCAGTGCTCTTGACATCTAGATTGTCTTCTTAATCATTGTTTTAAATTTATTTAAAATTGACTAAATGCTCACTTCCAGTCCTAAATGCTCACATATATTAAGTCCTAAGTTCTTTATTATGAGTTCATTCTCCGTGGGCTAGATTTCATTATCCTCCAGAAAAATGGACAGGGGCTACAATTGCTGAATGCTAGCCTTTTGAGAATGCCTGTCTCTTGGCTTTACTTTTATAGTAAGCACAATTTGGCTGAGTGTAAATTATTTGTGATACTTTTATTCAAAAGAACATGCACATTGCTACATGGTGTTCTGGTATGATATACTGTTATGGAAGAAAAATCTTGTTTTCTTCTTCATTGATAAGTTGGTTTTTCTGCCTACCCTGTTTCCAGAAAATAAAACAGTGTCTTATATTAAATTTTGCTCCTAAAGATGCACTATGCCTTATTTTCAGGGCATGTCTTATTTTTCCATGAAGAAGACTATGGTACACATTTATTGTTAAATGAAAATAAAGGAAATTTATTACCTGTATATGGTACGGTAGTACGGTAGTTGTCAACACAAATCATACAAACTGTGAATCCTACACTATCAAGAATTTACTCATTTATTCAATGACAATCATGTCATCGTCTTCTGGAACATCATCATAACAATCCAATTCCTGGATTTCCTGGTGAATTACTTGTGACTCCATTTCTTTCAGAAACAGTGGACCAAATCTCTCATGTTTAGCAATAGCACTGCCTTTAAATGAGTACTTCTTCACAACTTCTTGCAGTTTAGGTTTCACAAAGTTTCCACACTGATTTCTCTCCATTCACACAGCAGTGACGTCAGGATTCTGCATAAGGTCACTGATTGCTAGACACCAGTCAGGGAACCCCTAGTGACCAGTTTATGGTAAATTAATTTTCATTCTGAGACAGAGCCTAGGAGCCTTATTTTTTTTTTTTTTTGGGGGGGGGGAATACCTTATATTTCACTCAGAAGGAAACCTGTAAGTAGGTCTTATTTTAGGAGGATGTCTTATTTTCGGGGAAACACAGTAGATATTGAATTTATTCTTTATCCGTGAAGATCAGCCTCCTTCAAATATATCTTGATTTAGATTTTTCTATTTTATTCCTATGCTATTCATTAATTGATTGTATATCTTTTTAACCTGAAGAATGATTTTATTTCAGAAATATAGTTCTGACATTATTAAACAAATATTATGGTCACTTTTGTTTTTAAGCAGTTATTGAGCTGTATATTTAAAAAGCTGAAATAATTTCACTATTTCTAAGTATTGAGATAATGTATTAAAATGGCATCTCTTCCTTAAAATTTCTAGATTTCTCTATAAAATCACAGGTAATTTGATTAAGTCAATGATATTATCAACTAAAAGATGCATCTTCATCTTAAGAACTATGAATAAATACATTTTGTCACTTAAAATTGTCAGGTGCTAGATGTGTTGGAATTTAAAAAAGGTTAAAATGTGAAAATTAGAGGACTCAGAATTAATGGGATAAAAAAAAACTATTCTCATTTTTCAGATAAAGAAATCCAATCAAGTTTAGTAAAAAGACTCAACTATTTTAATGACCAAACTAGTTATACATCAATCTAGAAGGCTTTACTCCCATATCTTCTAACTCTTTTTCTCATTTTTCTTCTAACAAAACAGCTCCCTCCATTCTAAAGCAGAGGAGTTAGAGCGGGTAGAGCTAGAAATCTAAGCTCACTAAAAATATATAATAAAAATTAAAAATGCTAAATTGCTTTCAAATAAAAATGTCTACTTTTCATATTGAGTCTTGATATTAGATAATTTTAAATGAGCCAAATATAACCCAAAGTTCATAGTTTCTTTGCTTCAGTGGTTAACAAGATTATAATCTTATACTTTTCTTCCTTTCACATGTGGATAAAAATAAGCTAATCATCTATTGATTCCTGCCTGTCCAACATTTAGAATGGCCTATTACACTGCAGTTGTACCTTCACAGACTGGGATTTTATCTTATCTTTGATGGAAATTCTATGACCTATGAATAGTGGGTTCTCACTGACCATTTGTAGAGTACTATTATTATATAACCTGAAAGTGATTAATCTTAAAATGAATATGAATACATTGTCTTCACTGAGAATAGTTTTTAAATTTGTTTATAAGCATCAGGAAGAAAAAAATCTTAACATGAGTAATAGGGTCAGTGGCTGTTAAAAAATGAAATACATATTTAAAGAATACTAGCTAATATTGAGTAAAACCTATCCTCCAAGGACAACTTAAAACATTTTAGCACAGGAAGTTTTTATTACACATTGAAGATATGGTTTCATGTCCCAGCTATATCAAAAATTACCTTGTGAGGTTTGCCATGTCAGTTAACCTCTCTGAGGCTGAATTTCATGACCTCTCCTAGATGCAAATCTACACTAATAAAAGGGCAATGTGCTAATTAGACCAGATGTCCTTCTGGATGGCCTTCCTTCTAGACAAACCACAGTGGGCAGGGATGTGGGAGAGGTGGCAGAGGCCCCCAGTGATGGAGGGCAGGGGCCTGGGCCAAGGTCCTTGCAGGAATTTCATGCATCAGGCCTCTAGTTAGAAAGAAAAATGCATCCTCTAGCTGAGCAGGTATGGACATAGGTAAAACTGAAGTGACACCATTACTAAAAGAAAGGTGAGAAAAATTCATATTGGTGTGTAAGTTGCAGTGCCTATCATAGAAAGTTGCAAAAATTGCCCTTTATAATTAAAAAAAATGAAACATATAAATGTAAATATCTTAAGTATGCCTTATGGGTAAACAGTTGTTGTTTGTTAATATCGTGAATTTTCAGGCAGAAAATAATTTTACTTTGATGATGGGTATGTGTGTGGGGGTGTGTTTGTTATTTCACAATTATAATACTCTAGTTGAAAGAGGAAGCTCAGCCAACTTCAGTGAAATACTTAAGTCAAGCAGAATTGTCCCAATGTTTCATGGAAGCAATTTAGGATGCAATTTGTGACACAGGTGAGAACATTTAAAATGCATGTTCATTTTTATACTGCCTGATTAAAATAAACAGGCGTTTTATTGAAGCAAGATGATTATCTCTAAGATATTGAGCTTTCATCAAATTTCCCGATTTAACCCACTTCTGAGTTCTCAAAGGGTCTGAGTAAGGAGTATGATAATTAAATTGCTTTAGCTAATGATATCCCCTAATGGGCAGGCAAGAAAGCAGAGCAAAGTTTGGAGCAACTGAAGGTTCAATTTCACCTTGCATGAACTTCCTTTCCTGAGACATAAGGAAAAACAACAACAAAAACAGTGACGTTTTTAATTAATATACCTTTCAGTTGAATTAAAAATATATTTGAAAGCAAATTCTCTCAGAATGTATGCCTCCACAGTATGGTGGTGCAAGGGTTGAGTGGTGTTTTATATAAGTTTTGCATGGTATTTGAACAAGGAATTGAGGGAAAAGGCAACTTTTGCTCTCAAAATGCCTTCATTGACGGTGTCATGCATTCTGGAGGCAAATATTTTGAATCCATAGACCCAAACCCTAATCCAGTTCAACCACTGATCAAAATAAAGTAGTTGGTTTTTTGTTGTTAATTTTGCTTTTTAGATCGCTGGGAATTACGGCAATGGCCAATTGAAGAGACTGGCGAATCCTCTCCCCCAAAAGTAAATAATGCCAATCAAACAGACAAAACAAAAACACACAATAAAAAAACAATAACAGTGCTCTAAAAGGCAACCAAAGGCAGACAACAATCTTAGAAGTATGTGTGGTTTAAAGAGTCTTGCACTTTGAGTAGGAACAGTGGAGATCTATGGCATTCTGGCCTGGATATGCTCTTATCTTGTTCCCCACCCTCCATGTCAGCATGGGGGCTCTGCCAGGATGGCTCTGGTCATGAAGATGATCAGATTCTCTGCAGCAGGCAAAAGGGATTTACTTTATTGGGAGTTACAGGTGACATTCGTGCCTATTATCACTATCAGTGGATGTGACTTATCAGAGATAGGTGAGTGGGGGAGGTCAAGACCTCACGTCCTCCAACTTGATATTGAGGGGTTAGGAGACAAGCATATTTCTGACTGAGACTGAGCACATATGCATGAGACCAGAGAGAGCCCATCCATTTACACACTGCTGGCCAATTCTAAGCTGCTAGCTTGTGCCTCGGATGCTTGAAATGATCTAGTAGTGCAGATGTGAAAATGGCCTGAACTTAAACACATTCCCTTTTTCTATATAAAATTTATTATTAATGTAGAGCTCTATTTCTATTTGTTTCTTTATGAAACAGTATAATGTACCTTCCTTGGTAAAATGTAAGACTTCTACATATAATACCTCTCTCACAAGAGAATAGAAATTTATTCCTACAAACAATCATGGCTTTCTGGAAATGCTTCACAGGCTTAGTCTCCCATAGGTATGTATCTCCTTCCTTATAAATTGCCTTATAATACAGTTTAGCTGCTTCCAAACTGAAATTTATATATTTTATATTTACTTTGTAACTACAGTAAAGCCTTTCCATAAAACTATAAGTATGATCCATTCAATTAGATAAACTGCTATGGGAGCAAGAAGCAAGCCCCCTGGTTGGTAAAGTTCCCAGTTTTAACTACATGGATTTAAATCCTCCTAAGGTCCAATTGACTTTGGGAGCCATTTAGTATGGGTTGGTAACAAATACCCACAGAATCATTCTCAGTTCCATGGTTAGAGAGAACCTCCTGAAAAGTTGTCTTTTATGTTGGTTCCTATCCAAGAATTCACTGAAAGAGCACAGGGCCATTAGGACCTATGATTAACCTTGGTGCCCCCCATTGATGGGCCTACCTTCATCTTCTCACCTGGCCTTGCCATCCTCTCCTCCTCTCTCTTTCACTAGCCTCCAAAGACCCTTTAGAACTTTATTTAAGGAGGATGGGAGACAATCACCAACTGAACTATGTTAAATCTCATTTAATCTAATCAAACTTTGTTTTAGAAGTGGGAATAGAGCATGTGGAGAAGTTAAATAAATTAACTTCCTATAAATGTCATCTTATCTCCCACTAGCAAGTGTATTGTCAGAAAACTGAGATAAACGCCAATAAAAGAAACACATCTTACTACTGGCTGCTCCCAGCCTGGGTGAGGGGGTTGGGAAGAGGGCTGCAGGGAGGACAGGGGCAGAGGCCACCTTCAGGAATATGTCCTTGTGAGGCTCCTTACTCAGGATCTGGTGGAAATAATGGGTTAATGGGTTTCACTCTCCACATGGCAGACAGTATTCTCATATTCTCTCTCTCTCTCTCTCTCTCTCTCTCTCTCTCTCTCTCTCTCTCTCTCTCTCTCTCTCTCCTATATTTACATCCCTCAAAATAGTAGGTGTCAGATTTAAAACAAAGTCAACCTGACCCCATAGTTCTCCTGCCCTAGAAGATACCCCCAAATACAAGCCCCTAGTCTACCTCCACCTTTTCCACCAAAACATCTTGCCTCTTTGACCTCTTTAATTCACACTTAAAAAGCTTTTGTTTTTTCTGAAGGAGGATCTAATCTAGATTGTATATGTTAATTTTAACGAACCCACAAACACATTTGTTCTCTTTCTTTTCATGTTCTTTAAGCAGGGAATTTATCTGTGGGAACTTCTGCATTGCAACTAATCTCGGCACACAACATCTTGGAATATAACAATAGTTGAATTCCTTCTCAAACAAATCTTGTATAATCAGCAAGTGTGTTAATATTCGAAATGTTCCTCTGAGCATTCTTTATATATCCTGTCTTATCAATAAATAGATTTGTTCTGTTTTGCTTTCCATGTACATTTAATCACAAACTAAGAGGTCAGATGAGCCTATAATTACTAATGGTTTGATAATTCTAATGATTCCAACATTATTTTAGTTACATTTTTTCAGAAACAAAAGAATGGCAATCAGTCTAATGTGTGCAAGAAAATTTAACTGAAAGTCAGAAGACTAATAAAAATGCCCAGACACCTACTTAATAAGATTGTTGATAAATGTATATGATAGAACATTCTAAAACATAATGGGATTTTAATGCTATTACATGCCTCTACTCCTTGCTTCATAGTGCACAGAAAAGTATTGGTTACATTTATTAACAAAATGTACACAATCCACAGATGCACATTTGAAACAGCACATTGTTATTAAAAGTTCTATTTATATATCAGTGTTTGAATCTCCTTTTATGAAGTTAGCAAGAGTACCTTGGAGGGAGGCCATTTATTTTACTCTGACCCACTAGATTATTTGTCAACTACTGAATACTTTGAATACATTCTTCAAAACTTTTGTAATATATCAGAAAAATCATAGGTTTTGAGAAAGCAACATATGCAGACACCTTTGTATGGTAGCTTTAGTGGTGTTTGCCAGTTTTATCTTGCATTCCCCCATATTTCACTTGATACATTCTATTCAAGTAATACACAATGAGATTAAGCCACAAGAACTCCAAATGTTCACTCTATGACTGCCAGCCAGGGAATGGGCTCTCTTTCCACTTCATTGAAATAGCTGCTCCTGCATCTTCATATAAAGAAAGAAGCCTGAAATACCAAGATTCCTTCTCTTTATATAAAACACACCTCCACACCCATTTCAGTAAAACCTGCATCTCTTAATAATTCTTTTGGCAATTATTGAATATGACACAGTTACACAAAAGAGAAATTACATAAGTGTAGCTGAAGATAATAATAGATTCAATTAAAAATTGGCACTGGTGGAAATAGCCTGGAGGTGGAGCAGAGTGGTCCTTTCTTATAGAGAAGAAGTTAAAGGAAAAAGTAAGGCATTTTAAGAGAGAGTGAGAGAGAGAGAGAAGAGAGAGCCTAAGTAATTCATAAATAAATACCTAATTTAGGACAATTTAAAAATAAATAGTTTTCCTGCAATCTCATTATATTATTCAAAATTTCCAGTGATTATTTCTGTATATTCTAAATGCATCAATAGCATAGTTTTTGTCAAATTATATTGGTGATAGGAAAATATTTATCACCAGCCTTAAGCTATACAATGTATGTACTCTCTCTCTCCTCTCTCTCCCATCCCTCATTTAGCTTCCACTCTATCTGTAAATCAATGGAAAAAATATCCTTGGGTGAGGATTAACAACAACAACAACAAAAATATCCTACAGATAGACAGAGATGAAAACTCAGTGTTCAAGATAACAGTAAATATCACTAATATTTATTTGAGAGTCATGTTCATGAGGTTACAACTCAGGCTGAAATAGTAGTTGAAAGGGTGATTTCGGAAATAGGACCGGAAGGAGACAGAGGAACAAGATATGACCAGTGTATGGAGATAAAAATGGAAAGAATTAAGAGGAACGAATTAATGGGGATAAGGAGAGACAATTTCTTTCCTAATAGCTCCAAGAGGACATGGGAAATACCCATTGCTCCATGAGCAACTACATAGGTGGGTAGCGACTTTTGAAAGAAGACTCGCTGTAGGAAGGGTAGGTGGGAGGAGGCTTACAGGGGCCAGAGTAGGGGGCAGGAGGAAGTAGAGCCCCCTTTCCAGCAGAAATGAACTTTTTGGTAAAAAGGCACCACATTTAAGTTATCTAAAAGTTTGACACCTAAAAAATGCCTCTTGAACTGAATCCTGTATTTCCTAGCTGAGCACTGTCAGTAAGAAGCACCTGGAAGGCAATGGTGTCTACACGCAGACCTGCAGTCTCTGCAAAGATCTGGGAACTGGAAGGTCCGGCTGCTGCATTGTGGGGCTTCCCTGAGGTTTTAGCTGTTCATTGGGATTTTTGTCCTATAAATGCAACTTTTATTTCAGTGTGTTTTTAGTATACGTGGCATATCTGTAACTCGGAGCTTGTCTCCCCCTATTCCAACTTCAAACATCCTCCTGATTCCAATCTTGGCCCTCAGTTCCCTCTGCATAGGGGTGACCTCAGAAGATAAGTAGGTCCCAGATTATATTGTGAAGCAAAGGGAAGTTAGACAGAATGAAAACGTGGAATGTGGAAATACAGCCCTCGAATTTAGAAAGTTTTCAACAGAAAATAGGATATATATATATTTTATATACATACATACATACAGGGGTACATTTAGGGTCCCAGAAAGAAACATAAAGCAAATATTGTAAAGATGTGAATTTAAGGAATAATAACCAAGGTGTCAAGAGGATTAATAGAACATCCAACCAAGGAATGGTTAGCAAAAGCAGGGAGCTGTCTTTAGGCTGAACACTAATGGGGATAGTGGGAAAAATAGTTTCTAAATTCAGTGAGATGGGAGGCTATTTTTTTTGTTATTGTTGTTTGTTTGTTTGTTTGTTTGTTTGTGGGAGGGCAGGGTCCTGGGCTCCAATCATGGAGGAGCACCAATACTGTTACCAATTCAGTCTTCCAGAAAAAGCATTGCAATCTGAGACTTAGCAATTGTTAGGCATTTAACAAAATGACTGTAGACAATACCTTTGCTTGCAAAATATCAGCAGATACTGTGTTTTCAGATGTCTGAAAGTATTTGTACCTAATGGCCTACTAATTTGATTAAAGTACATGTGAACATATTTTGATAAAGACATGTCATTTGCTATTTTCTGAATTCAGATACATACTGTACTTGTTATTTCATACAATGCCAATTTCTCCTTCTATAATCCTTGGCAACCAAAATTCTCTGCCACCTGCATTACACAGGTCAGTGGTTCTCAACCATTCTAGTGCCACGACTCTTTAGTACAGTTCCTCATGTTGTGGTGACCCCAACCATAAAACTGCTTTCGTTGCTACTTCATAACTGTAATTTTGCTACTGTTATGAATCATAATGTAAATATCTGTGTTTTCATGGCACACAGGTTGAGAATCACTGCTGTAGAACCTAAGACCATCGGAAAACACAGATATTTACATTATAATTCAATAACAGTAGCAAAATTACAATTATGAAGTAGCGACAAAAATAATTTTATGTTTGGGGGTCACCACAACATGAGGAACTGAATTAAAACATCATTAGAAAGGTTGAGAAACACTCACAGGTATAACCAATTTTAATGTTAATTGACTCAATCTAAAAATATTACCCCCAACATTTGTGACATATTGCTTGAAATTTTAAAAAAAAGCACACAAAACTTTACTCAATTAAACTAGTTTATATTAATTATTCTCCTTTTATATCATTGCTATTTAACAACCTTGGATAAGATTAATTCATTTAACTACAAAGTGGTCATCTCTTTCTTTCCAGGCACCCTGGAGGATATCCATTAGAAAACAGCACCTTAGCATATGCTGCCTGCCATCAGTTTGTAGGGAATAAAGTCATCTAGAAACAAATATACTGGGATTCAGACAAGAGGAAGATTAGAGGAAAAGAGATAAAGTGACATTTTCCTGAACATTGTGACATCTGAGCTCAGCATTGAGGAATGAAGTATGCTGAGAGACAGGATATGATGCCTCCCTCCAACTGTGATGATAGCTGAAAATCAGCGGGCCCTGGGTACAGCCCCCACCTCTGCAAATGACAATACATCAGCAGTGAGGCACGCCTCGGGACGGATTGCTCTCCAGGGAAATGCCATTCTATCTAGCAGATCCTATAAGAATGGGCCAAGTGACAATATCAAACTATTTAATAATGCAGAGTAAGCGCCTCGCCCTAATATGCTGTGACCACAGAATTTGTGGCAAATCATAAAACATAGTAGGTGATCATGCCCCCAATAAATCCCTTCTAAACCTTTTGAACTCGGCACATTTTTATCCAGTTTGGAAAAGCAACAGTATGTTTCTTTTTTTCCCCCACCATTTTTTATTAAGGTATTATATGTGTACATAGCTTACCATTACCCCCTCACCTCCCATACATGCCCTCCCTCCCCAGAGTTTTGTGTCCATTGGTTGTTCATTTCCCTAGCATTCTGAAAAAAATAGAATGAGAGGATTCACGTGGAATATTAAGGTGCAAATTCTTATAAACAGCTACAAACTTAGGTGTCACAAGGCATTTCTTATACTGCTAAAAGGAGAACTGCTATCTGAAAAAAGAAATAGAACTTTGAAAAAGATACATTTGCAAACTGGGTTAAAGGAAGCTTATTCCCTAACACACAGCATATTATTTTCTTACCCCTCTGGAAGTAAAAGTTTTTAAAATATATATTTGGAGTTAAAAATATATACTGGGTGGCCAAGATTATTATGATCTCTGAATGCATAATAATCTGGTTATTATGGTGCATGAACTTGTGCATGGGTGGGGTCCATCCAGCCTGACCAGGGGGAAGGGACATGGGCGGTTGGCCAGCCTGGGCCAACCTACTGGTCAAACTCTTGGTTGAGGGGACAATTTGCATATTAGCCTTTTATTATATAGGATATACACTGAGTGGCCAGATTATTATGTGTTCAGAAATCATAATAATCTGGCCACTAAGTGTATACTCAGGATTTATTAGCGTTAATTTGCATTATTTTATTTTATATTTACTATTCTGATATCTTCATCAATGTTTGTTCGGCAACAATGTAGACCTATTATGATGTGGTCTGTCACAGGAATACACTGAATATTTATTGCTATTCCAACCACTCATCCTCCCCAACATGAGAATGACTGAGGTCTCTGCTGAACATGTTATGTGGGCCAAGTTATTTCATTGCCCAGACCTACTTCTCTACCCATAAAGAATTGTTCTCAAGAGCACTCACCAATAAACTTCATAGATGCAAATATCAGAATGTCAGAACCCATATTACAGAGAACCCAACCTAAGACAGATGTCCATTTTCTCCTAATCAACCTGTAGATTTAATACAATCCTAATAACACCCCCCAAAAATTTATGAAATTGATGAGTTGATTCTAAAAGTTTGTATGAAAATATCTAGAATAGAATAGCCAATTGGGGGAAGAAAAAGAACTTACACTGTTTGATTTCAGGATTTACTCCATAAGCCAATGTAATCAAGATATGGTAATAATGGTATAAGGACAAACTCATAGATTAATTGAATGGAATTGAGAGACTAGAAATAGAACCATACACAGAATGAAATGGTTTTTGACCAAAGTAATTCAGAGGAAAGGAAAGTCTAACCTCTCTGGGGCACATGAGACAATGGGCACATGACCATGAGTTTCATTCATCATATCACTTGCAATAATTCATTGAGGTATAGATCCACAGTGACAGAGTGATGGAATGGTCTTAGAGGCAAGGTTATATGGACCTATAGAGGCAAGGTTTGTGAAAAGATGAAGTACAAATTCCCAGACAGATCACTAAAAATGATTACATATTGAGCCACTACTACTTCCTTACATTGGCTACCAAACCCATGTATTCTACTTATTTATTTAGGAAACACACCATATAAGGCCACTGAATTAGGGTGTATACAGCTTCCTGGTTGCATGGAGCACTACCATTCTTATAGCATAAGATTTCAAAGTGGGAACCTCAACTGTGCTTTCAAAAGACCGTTTCATCACTCTGTCACTGTGGATCAATACCACAATGAAATATTGTAAGTGATAGGATGAATGAAACTCATGGTCATGTGCTCATTGACTCACAGTATTAGCTCTTATGAAGGCCAGCCTCCAAGATATCACCCGTTGATTTTTATTTCTATGTATTCATCCTATTCTGTAGTCTTCTCGCGCACATTTAATGGGCTAACTGGAGCAACCAATAGAATATTGTGAAAATGACAGTGTGTGACTTCAGAACTATTCCATTTAACACACTTCTTCCACTTTGTTCCCTACTAGATCACTTGCTCTGGGGGAAGCATTTGTTAAGTTTTAAACAAACTTAAGCTGCCTTAGACAAGGTCCATATGGCAATGAATTATATAAAACTAGAGGACCGGTGCACAAAATTCATGCACGGGGGGGGGGGGGGGGGGCTCAGCCCGGCCTGCATCCTCTCACAGTCCCTGAACCCTCAGGGGATGTCTGACTAACAGTTTAGGCCAGCTCCCTGTGGCAGCTTCTGCAGTGAGTGTCTGCACCCTGGTGGTCAATGTGTGTCATAGCAACTGATTGTTCCGCCATCAGGCCGAAACTAGCTCTCCAACATCCCCCAAGGGGTCCCAGATTGCAAGAGGGTCCAGGCCAGGCCTAGGGACCCCACTGATGCATGTTTGGGGCTGGGGAGGGACCTGAGAGGTTGGCCAGCCAGGGAGGGACTGTGGAAGGGCACCAAGGCATGTCTGGCCCCTCTCCCTCAGTCCCAATTGGCAGGACCATAGCAGCAAGCTAACCTACCAGTTGGAGCATCTGCCCCTGGTGGTCAGTGCAGGTCATAGCAACTAGTCAACTGCCCCCTGGTGGTCAGTGCAGTCATAGTGAGTGGTAGAGTGGCCTTAGCATATCATTAGCATATTACATTTTGATTGGTTGAATGGCCTACTGTACAACTGGGCACTTAGCATATTAGGCTTTTATTGTATAGGGGATTTTATTATATTATATAGGGGATTGAGGTTTCCAAAGTCTTGTTTTGTTTTTGTCTGAAGGGATATATTTGTAAAGTATTTACAGTGAAGACTAAAATTATTTAATTTGCTCAGTTGCTGATTCCTAACTTTGTCTCTCTATTACCAACTTTCCTCTCAAAACTCCTACCCATATGTACATGTTAAACTCTTATGGACTGCAGTGCATGGCCTAATGTGATAATGAACTGTGGGAGTAGATTTAAACACAAAATAATACCCTGTGATCAAGTTAGGTAGATGTACCAACACTTTAAGATCTCGGTGACTTGAGAAGTTTTATATGGGACTCAAATAGGAAGCTATGGCCAGGAATACTTTATTGCAGAAATAAATTTAATGGTGGGTTTTGAAGGATGGGTTGACATGGCAGGTGTTTGACTGACATATATAAGATCATACACACTCAAGAAAGCTGTTACCTAAACTAGGTAACACATAGGAGAACCATGGACTATTGATCACAATGTGACAAAATGAGGAGACATGGATATTAGTTCCCTGGATTTTAAATGTCTGCCTACTCTTTTGACACAGGAAATTATGGGTGTGGACCTGTTGCCAATTGACCTCAGCCCACCTGTAGGTTCCTGCATTCCTCCACGTTCCTCTAGCTCTGTAGGTCAAATATAGCAAAGGAGTTTAAGTTTGCCAACAACACTTGGTAGCGACTGCCTGGCCATTGTGTAAAGATGGTATTTTTCTCCCCCAGTTGCCTCTTGATTCTGTATAAATGCATGTTGTGGCCAATTAGTGACACAACCATAGGAACTGCAATGAAAAGTGATGGCATTTACAGTATGTATCTGCCACTCGGGCCTAAGGATAAGCAGATGAGTAACTGGTAACTATTCTCATCATTGCACAGTCCTACATCACTGTATCAAGATATACCCTACAGTGTATCTTGGCATTGTTATAAAGATATTTTTGTACAAGAATCAGAAAGAAATCCAACATCCCTACATTTTGTGTATTCATTTTTAAAACATGTGCAAAACAGCCGCACACCGTAGCCAACAATGATTGGAATGGAAATAACTGAATAGCCCCCCCCCCCATCCCCGATGCCCCAGCCTCCAGGAATAAATTGTAATGCAATGTATTATTTATCAATGGCATTGCAGCGCTGCCTGTAAATGTCACTCAATGAGATTACCATATATATGGCTGCACATAAAATGTTTCCATGTGGTTTGTGATTTATCCAGCGTTATGAAAATGTGAGTAACAAGAGGGAAGGCAACCAAGAAACTTGCAGTCTGACAGTGGAAAGGAAAGAGAAAATTTCCCATAACAAATGAGCTGAAAAGAGGCCCCAGAGGAAAAAAGGCTTTTTTTTAAGCTGTCATACCAGACCCGACAGAGGCCCTGGCAGTCGAGTTGCCAAACATATATCACAGCCAACTCCCAGGGGTCACTGCCTCTGACTGTGGCAAGAGCCACACACACACTTGAGCAGCTGCTTCATGGTGTCATGTCAGGGGCATGAGAGACTCCTGAGATAGACCCCTGAGACTCCTAGAGAGAGGTTGGTGCTTTCTCTCTCCCAGTAATGGGGTTATTTTTGCCTTTGCTTAATGTTTCCGTGTATAATCTCTTCAGAGGGATGAAAGAGCCTGGCCTGCATGGCTCAGTGTTTGAGTGTCAACCTATGAGCCTAGAGGTCATGGTTAGATTCCTGATCAGGGCACATGCCTGGATCATAGGCTTGATCTCCAGTAGAGGGCATGCAGGAGGTACTGATTGGTGCATTCTTTCTCATCATTGATGTTTCTATCTCTCTCTCTCCCTCTCCTTTCCTCTCTGAAATCAATAAATATATATAGTAAAAATATGGATGAGAGAAACTAATGTACTTAAAGACCTCCTAAGCCTCAGGCACTGGGCTCAGTGTTTCATACATGTTAATTCATTTAATCATATATCCTTTGAATGTGATTTAAATATATCACATTTAAGTCATATATATATATATATATATATATATATATATATATATATATATTAGTTGAAGAAACTGTGGACTAGAAAGCTGAGGCAATTTCCCTAATGTTACCCAGAATTCAAAACTAGAGCTGTCTAGCTTCAATTTGTTTGTTTGTTTTTCATACCATATTACTCCAACTCGTAACAATTTGCATTTTTTCCAATTATATGTTGTATTTTCTTTTATGTTCCTCAGTGTTCTCTACTATTCACTTTCTACCATCTCTTAGAAAAGTGAAACCAGTTTTTGAAAATTGGATCTATTTTTTAAATGGAATATAAATTAGATATTTTCTACAATTTGGTCTTATTTCACATTAAACATTTTCCAAATATTTTATTCTCTATCTTTTTAGGGTAATTAAAAATGTTTAGAGATTGATTGATCTACCTGCCTACCGAAGGCTTTATTCTTTAGTTCTAGAAAAGCAGCCGGGCAGTAGGCCAATCCCCTGGGGTTGTCTGAGGAAGACCAGCCCTAGAAAGCCCACTTACCCTGCAGAAGTTGAACATCAGTAATAGCTTTTATCATGCTAGGGCTGGCCTTCTACTCAAATATCTCTTCCTCTGTTTTCCATTTCCTAGGCCTGACCCACACACATCCTCCAGGCTCTGACCATAGTCTTTCTCCTTTCAAATTCTTCCCTCACTCCTGCTCAGTGAATCACAATGGCACATAGAGGTAATCATATCTTTAGGATCTAATGTGACACCAAATATATATCTAACCCCATTTTCAGTGGAGATAGCAAACACGTTGTTTTAATAAAAATAGCTCATATCCCTGGAATACTTACTATATGGCACTCATTATTTTAAGTGCCTTGCATGAACAGAGAATCATTTCATCCTCAAAACCACACTTAGAGGAATTAAGATGACCACATGCAAGGTTGCATAGAGCTTGCTCAAGGTGTCCTGTTTAGTAAGTGGCCGAGCTAGGATTTAAACCTGAATTAAAAAAATAAAATAAAATAGCTGTTACATTTACCAAAAGGAATATTACCCTGTTTCCCAAAAAATCGGACAGTGTCTTATATTAATTTTTACTCCCAAAGATGCGCTAGGTCTTATTTTCAGGGGATGTATTATGTTTCCATGACGTAGGTCTTATTTTCGAATGCTGTCTTATTTTCGGGGAAACACTGCACTCAACTATAAAAGATGAAAATACCATGTCTTGTGACAGCATGATGGACATGGAGATTATTATGCTAAGTGAAATAAAAAAGATAAATACCATATGATCAGAGAAAGATAAATGCCATATGATCTCACTTATATGTGGAATCTAATGAACAAAATAAACTGATGAATAAAATAGAAACAGAGGCATGGCCACATGAAACAGACTGACAGCTGTCAGAGGGGATGAGGGTTGGAGGGCTGGATGAAAGAAGGTGAAGGGATTAAGCATAAAAACGTTATGTATAGCAAAAGGCGGTTTGGCTCAGTCTATAGAGCGTTGGCCTGCGGACTGAAGGGTCCCAGACTTGATTCCGGTCAAGGGCATGTATCTGGGTTGCAGGCACATCCAGAGTTGGGGGTTTGCAAGAGGTGGCTGATCGGTGATCCTCTCTCATTAATGTTTCTAACACTATTTCTCTCTGTAAAAAATCAATAAAATATATTTTAAAATTATATATATATATATATATATATATATATATATATATATATATATATATCACATAGACCCAGACAACAATGTGGTGAGAGCCAGGGGGTAAGGAGGGTGTGGATAGGTGATGGTGAAAAAAGCACGGATAAGTGGGGATGGAAGGAGCCTTTGGTTTTGGCAATGGGCACAGGATGTAGTGTGCGGAGGATTTTTGGTCCAGTTGTATACTTAAACCTGCATGGTTTCATGATGTCACCCCAATAAATTCAATACAATAAATAAACAACTCCAGTCATTCTGGCTATGAGCCCAGTATGCTTAACCATTACATCACACAGCATGTATGGCATTGCAACCTCTTCTTCTGAATGATTTAATAAACCATCACACTTCCTGTGAGGCAAGTACACTCACTGGCTGTATTTCATCTGTATTATTCACTATTACTGAATAGTAGGATGAAGATTTTGAGCAGATTCTGATTCCCTTCTGATCTATGTCCTGTCTTGAATACACTAACAACATCCACAAACAGGTGTTGTACATTATATTTAAAGCTCTCTTCCTGAGGACGAGCAGTATGATCTTACAGGAAGATGTTCAGAAGCATCATGTGATAGCAACTATTTTGAATCAATCCACAATCCCAGAATGCTAAGTATCTTGTTATACAGACATGTCTTCAAAATTTGAAACACACACAACTAAATAGTGTTTTGTAATTAGCTGTCATGTGAAAACAGAAAAGGACTCTAAACCTGCCAAAATATTTGGTGAGTCTTCAGGCTTTGATATTCCTCATAGGAAAACAAATTCAAATGAAAACTTTGGTAGACACAACATGGAGACCAGGAACTTTTCATTCTTGATCTCTAAACTATCTTGATGTTTTTGTTAAGTGGTTTTATGTTTTATTTTTTTACTTAGAAACTTCATATAAAATACCCTTTATTGTCTGTATTGTCTAATTTAAAAACAAAACAAAACAACAACAACAACAACAAAGCACAGATGGCTGTACCCACTGGAATTTGACCTTCCAAGTTTAGCCCTAAAACAGGCTGGTAACTTCAGTAAGCTTCACAGTTGATTTCCTGTTGAAGAACCAACCAATCAATCTGTTTTAGGGACATTGATCATTGCCACAGGGGCATTTACTATCTACCTAAGATAAAACTTTAGTGACTGTGAATCCCAATGTCCAAGGGCAGCACCTGAGAAATTTAACAAATTCCCCAGAATCTCTTTTTTTCCTTAATGAAACTTAAGAATGTGTGTGTGTTGCCGAAACCGGTTTGGCTCAGTGGATAGAGCATTGTTCTGCAGACTCAAGGGTCCTGGGTCTGATTCCAGATAAGGGCATGTACCTTGGTTGTGGGCACATCCCCAGTAGGGGGTGTGCAAGAGGCAGGTGATCAATGTTCCTCTGTCATTGATGTTTCTAACTCTCTATCCCTCTTTCTTCCTCGTTGTAAAAAAACAAACAAAAAAACCCACAATAAAACGTATTTTTAAAAAGAATGTGTGTGTGTGTGTGTGTGTGTGTGTGTGTGTGTGTGTGTGTGTGAGAGAGAGAGAGAGAGAGAGAGAGAGAGAGAGAGAGAGAGAGAGAGCTCACATACAACATTTGAGACCCCTTGTCCTAGGGTAAAGACTCAAATGATCAGAAATGTTTCTTTCCCAATGGGGCAGCAGGAAAGCCACAGCCAGAAGTGCTGGTGTTGTCTCCTTCACTGATCTGCCATGCGGGGGAACTCCCTTCATCTTGCCCCAGGGCAGGTCAGCTGTTCTGGAATCTCTCAGGCCACAGGAAAGGCTGCCCTGACACAATTAACTGTTATTCACTAGCATCACATTTGGGCATGACAGCCCCCTCAGCGTTTCCTCAATCAAACTTCGGGGAGGAAACTTAGACTAGGTGGAGTTCAAGAATGGTCCTGCGTCAGCCACATTGTTTGCAGTTTCAATTTGATGTGATTTATAAACCGCTGCTGTTATGGATTTTGTGGTCGCCAGCAGAGCCTGCTGCTACTCGAGGCAGCCGCCTTCTGTAGGTGAGGCGCGCCTGCATCCTTTAATGGATGCCTTGGTCACAAACAGAATTTCCTAACAGATGCCATTTACCTAGACTGACGCGCCACACAGAAATCCCTGCTGCTCTCCTTTTGCACACCAGTGGGAAGAAGCTGTTTCCTTGCTGCCCTCAAAGTTGCATCGCTGTCAGATAATGATTCGCAATGCAATAGCTTCCTCTTTAAAAAGTTCCACCAGGAGGCATTTCTCAGCGTGGGGACCATCACCATCCGTGCATCACATTTCTTGGAAAGCAGACAAAGAAACTTGGTCTAATGACAGGAAGGGGAAGAGGGAGCTAACACAAATCACTGAACATCTGAAGTCCAATTTCTGAATGGGCACACCATGTCATCAGGAGCATTGTGGTGAAAAATAAAGAAATGTTTCCTTTCTTTTCATATTACACTCATTTTTTCTTTAAAAAATTATATATATAAATAATTGATTTTACACAGAGAGGAAGGGAGAGGGATAGAGAGCCAGAAAGGTCAATGAGAGAGAAACATCAACCAGCTGCCTCCTGCACACCCCCCACTGGGGATGCGCCCGCAACCAAGGCAGAGCCCCTGACCTGAATCGAACCAGGAACCCCCCAGCTTGCAGGCCGATGCCCCATCCACTGAGCCAAACAGTTTTTGGCTACACTCGTTTTTTCAACCCACATTCTTTCAAATTGGAGAACATCAAAGTTTTAAGGTATACTAATACATATTAGCAGTTTTTCAGGAACCAACATTTTTAAATGGAAAAAAAAAGGTATCTCTTACTTACACTCACTTGATTGTACAATACAACTCAGACTAAGAAATATTAAAATGGTAAAATTAAAATGTGCCTTAAATCAAGCACATAAGCATGCCTGGTATGATATTCTTCAGACCTCATAGAAAATGTGTTTCTCACATGCCAGAAATCAATGTATAATTGGGTTAATCGCCCTGAGGATAATACTTTCTATCAAAAATTAAATGCGCCCTCCCTGGAATCCAATGTGACACAGTGTGTATAATGTGCTCTATTATATTTTTCTTCTTTAAGGAAAAAAATTACGTGTGAGAAAACAATGGCACTTACTACTATCATGAATAGCTAGCACTGGGCTCTGTGACTGGTGCTTTCAAAGCACAATCTCATTAAATACACACAAACCCGCTATGGAATAGACACTGTCATTAGCCCCCGGAGTCGTAATTAGTGCTACTCACCAAATGTTTCTTGCTATGCACCTCCTGGGCAATTGGTATGATTCCACTTCCCAAATTACCCACCCCTCTGACACTGGGCCTGAGTGTCAGCCCGAGTGACTATAGGAACAGAGCCCCCTGTCAACCCGCCTTGGCCCTGAGAGAGAAATATATGTGTCCTCGATAAGCCACTGAGAAGTGGAGGTCATTTGTTATCAGCACCTAACCTACCACATCCTGACTATAAAACCCCATTTCTTATTAAGAAAATGGATGGTTAGGAGGGTAAGAGTCACGGAAACTAGAATGTTGTGTGTTTTTTTTTTTCCCTTCTCTTCTTACAGGCTTGGTTCTTAATTTTCCCTTAAAAGACACTAGCGAGCTGCTCTCTTTCTACAACTTGTTCAAACCCCCCATCACCTCTTTAATTTTATGGCAGAATTGTCCCATGTCTTCTAAGTACCACCTTTGCAGCTGCCTGCAGTCTTTGATGGAGATCATCCCTGCTAAAATGGGGACGGGGTGGGGAGGGTTTAAAATTTTCAAAGAAAATCTATTCTATCACCCATCTGCTGAAAGATGAATTGCCATGATCAATTTGCAAGCCAGTCTTCAAAGAGACCTCTGCATTGTACTCCATGGTTTGAGAAGCTGGAGTAGGCTCAGGGCCCTTCAAGTATCATGATCATTTCTTATTGTGTATTCCGTCTTTAATGCTAAATAACCTTTTCAAAGGTTCCTAAAAGACGCTTTGGCTAACAATTCATCCTTACAGTCACTGAGGGTCAAAATAGAATTAAGCAAGTTTACCCTAGCATTCGCTTAAATCTAAAAAGCGAAGCTTTGCCATTTTCTCATTTCTTGACCTTGGGCAATTTACATAACCATAATCTCTTGGTTTCTTCATGTATAAAGTGTGAATTATAATGGAATATGCATCTTAAGGTGATTGGAAATATGAAATGACTCAATACATCTACAAAGCTTTGGGTGATTCCTGAATTCATCCTAAGTGCACAATGAAAGCTAGTTATTATCACCAATTCCCAAACACGTGACAGACTGCAGAAGCTCCGGAAATGTAGAGAGCCTGGTCTTAGATTTCAGGATGCTCAGAGGAGAGGAAGGGAAGTACATATTATTTCACTGCTGTGTGCTCATTTTATCAAGGCTATAGGAAAAAATGTGTCTGCACATAAAGAAATGGGAATCTGACCTTGGCCAAGGGAGCCAGTAAAGGCAATATTGGGGCAGAAATCTGAAAATTAAATACATGGGCAAGAGAAACAGAGAACCATGAAGACATGAGCATGGACTTAAAGTATAAGGAGGATCAATGAGGAGAAGAAGCTAGAAAATTAACAACAGTAGTCTAGGGTGTGTGTGTGTGTATGTGTGTGTGTGTGTGTGTGTGTGTGTGTGTGTGTGTGGTATTAGGCTTTCGCTGTTGCTGTCATATGTGGTTTTTATCATACACCAAATCTTTTTTGCAAGGATGTGAAATATAAAACCACCCTTTTGCACAATAGTGCTGACCCCTTATCCCCTTTCAGGAATTGGCAGCCAGCTGGATTTGGGGCATTAATTCCTATACCTTCAGGCTCAGATAGAAAAACAGGACAAGTAAGAGAAATCTATTTTTTTTCCCCAAGTAAGAGAAATCTATTTTTCTCTCCAAATTCAGTAAGAATAAATTACTCATTAAGAGAAGAATACCTCACAAATTACTTCCTAAGGAAAGACCTGGGGAAATGTTACCATATCTTTCTCAAATAAATGTGTTTCTCTATCTTTTTTAACTCAAGGAGGGATTCCACCGGAGATACATGCAATCCCTTCTAAATGTTTTCCACCACATTTCTGCCATTACCTGGAACCCATGTAAAAACTGCTCCATTTCCAGTTTGGCTCAATGGATAGAGCGTCAGCTTGAGGACTGAAGGGTCCCAGGTTCAATTCCAGTCAAGAGCATGTACCTTGGTTGTGGGCACATCCCCAGTAGTGGGTGTGCACAAGGCAGCTGATCAATGTTCTAGCTCTCTATCTCTCTCCCTTCCTCTCTGTAAAAAATCAATAAAATATATATTTAAAAAAAAAAAACGCTCTATTTTCTATATCTGCTCCTGGTCTATTCTCCCCCGCCCTCTGCCCTAGGCTCAGTGACTGACTATTTTGGTAAGGTTATTCCCACACAGAACTGTCTTTACACCATTGTTTTCCCTGGCTTTTATAACTCAAGACCATCTGCTCTCTGTTGCCCTGTCTCCTGTCGTACAGAACATAGTTGAAATCCAGCACAGGAAAGCCACGGCTGCTGAACCGCCCCCCTGTGCTGGGCCTGCATGCATTTCCAGACTGCTTTGCTCAGCAGCCTTCTATCTTCAGTCGGATGGCAAAGCGTCCCTGCCTGGGGGGCCTGACTCTGCTTTTTTCTTAATCATAAGTAATTAGAGAAAATGCCACATGTTGTTTTGGATAGCGTTCACTTTCAAAAATACTTGGGAACGGGGTATCTACTGCCAGATTAAAGAGATCCAAAAGCAAATTAGTAGCTTCAAAGCTCAATGGGTTGATTTGTTCCTTCGACCCGTGTTCCCGCACCGGGAGCTGCATATCACCAAAGCCAAAGACTGAGAAAAATATGTAATGAGGCACCAAAAGGAAACCATAGCTCAGTCTCATTCTCTGCCATGCAATTCACCTGCTAGATGGGAACATAGTCATGTGGGGGACCCTCCATAAAACCCCTTGCTTCCTCTCCCACAGCACCCAAAGTGCCCTTTAAGAATTATTTCTACCCTAACTGGCTTGGTAGGGCAGATAGAGCATCAGCCTGCAGACTCAAGGGTCCCAGGTTCAATTCCGGTCAAGGGCATGTACCTTGGTTGCGGGCACATCTCCAGTAGGAGGTGTGCAGGAGGCAGCTGAATTGATGTTTCTCTCTCATCAATGTTTCTAACTCTCTATCCCTCTCTCTTCCTCTCTGTAAAAAAAAAAATCAATAAAATATTCATTTTTAAAAATTATTTCTTAGGGTCTCAAAAATATCTAACTTACAAAAACCCTACTTTCATATTATAAATATCTCCCTTAGAAGATACCTTTGTAGGGATCAGTTCCATTTAATTTTAAACATGTCTGCTAGCCAGCAGGGAAACGGTGTTGAAAAATTGGTTTATATGGGATTTTTGTGTTGGGGGAGCAGGAGCCACAGGATAAAGGACAGGAGAGCCAAAGGGCTAACAGTCAGTCGCCCAACAGCCAAGGTAGACTCTTAGACTCCTGTTGAGTAAAGGAAATTAAACATGATGCATAATCACTTAAATGCCTCATCCAGCAACAGGGGGCTACCTAGCTTACAGTTTTCCCCAAGGCAGTTAATTACAAAGAACCTATGGAGAGATGACTTTTCCCCATTTCTTATAATAACCACTAAATCCAAACTCAATGTGTCTAATAAGAAAAGCCCTTGAAGATTTCCGTGGAAGGAAGAATATTTCCATGACCCCCCTGCCCCCCCCCCCCCCCGCCATTAAGCAACAGAACATGTCCCAGGAGGCCTAGTCCCAGTCCTATCTGAGCAGCATGGTTAGAGGAAGGAGAATCAAAGAGTGATGGGGAGGTTGATTGGAGCCTCGAGACACGCTGCCCCAAACATGGCACTTTGGCATCTTGGACGTTTTAAGCTGAAGGAGTTTGAGAAAACAGAAGAAGCAGGAAGATCCCTCCGACCACCTCCACCAGGCCATTTCTCTCTGACACAGGTCATTCAACCCTTGTGTGAGGGGTGTCCTCCCTGTACCACAAGGAAAGGAGCAGATATACCAAGAAGAACCCTAACAAGAGGTCTTTCTAACTGTCCCCCAATTTACTACAATGACCTCATGCTCCTTAACCATGACTATCTACTCTTCATCAAACCTGGCATAAAAATACACAGGTCTGGCTGAAACTGTTTTTGACTCAAAGGACAGAGCATCAGCCTGCGGACTGTAAGGTTCAGGGTTTGATTTCAGTCAGGGACATGTACCTTGGTAGTGGGCACACCCTTAGTGGGGAGTGTGCAGGAGGCAGCTGGTTGATGATTCTCTCTCATCAATGTTTCTAGCTCTCTGTCCCTCTCTTGTCCTCTCTGTAAAAAATCAATTATATATAATATATTATATATATATATATATATAATCTTTAAGATTATATATATATATATATGTGTGTGTGTATTTATTTATATATATATATATATATATATATATATATGTGTGTGTGTGTGTGTGTGTGTGTGTGTGTGTGTGTGTGTGTGTGTATTTAAGATTATCTTAAATACACAGGTCTGTTTCTTTGGATCATCACTTTTCTATGAAGGCTCCCAGAACACATCAATTGTATACCACATAAATACATATGCTTTCCTCTTGTTAATCTGACTTTGTCAGTTATTTTCAGACTCAACCAGGGATCTGAGCTGGGCCAAGGAAAAGCCTTTTCCTCCCCTGCAGGCTGAAGCCATAGCCATCAAAATCAGTGATCTTCTCAGTTGTACCATTCTCCCATGCATGCCTGACCTAAATCAAGGCAGGGTCCTATAGCTGTATTGCCAGGAACTAGAGAAGTTGCCAGTTCATGGATTATCCCTCGGTTAGGTGCACAGGAAGAAAATGACATGGTGTCTAACCTTTAGAAGAATTCAATGTGCTTATAAAGCTACATCATAATGTAATTGGGCATTCACCTTGACCATGAATAGAATATTACCACATACTTCATTCTTAAAGCAGTTGTTAAAATCCAAAGATCTCAACAATATAACCGCGACCTATGGATCTTAAAAAGAATTAAATGCCATGATAACTCATGGCTCTAAAACATACTTCGGCCAAATGATAATAGCATTAACAGTGAATAATGGTCAAGAATGTATAGAGGCTGTAACAACCAGTGTCCTGTCAATGTTCTTGCCTACAAACTCAGATTTCCATAAAGAACTGATAGTTTCATGGAAAACTGAAAGTATTTCCAGGGAAGGCAGATCTTCAGTATGGGAAGTAAGCCAGGAGAAAGTGTCATTTTCCAGCCACCACTCTATAGCTGAGGGCTGAGGAGCCAAATGTCCCGGAATGGATAATTAAATTATTCATGAACTCCAATCCTCAATTTCTTTAGTTGTGAAAAGTGGAAGACAGACTCAGCCAAAGGCATCCAAATGGTGTCTATAGAGCCCTCTAGTTTCTGACAAGTCACCTCAAAGCTCACCGTAGGGATGTGGGGAGAGAGATTGGTGACATTTCAGTCACACACCATGTCCCTTCGGCTATTCCCCTGCCATTAGAAGGAAAGGGCCCTTCAGATGCTGGAACAATCTCCCCACAGCACAACTTTCATGAGCAGCATTCTTCCCAAAATGGACCCACACTGCCCTTGGAACCTAAGGCCTGTATATTGTGTCCTGATTTATTTTCCTGAATTTCTCAGGTCTTTAAGATTCTATCATTGTTCACACTTTTCTTGTGCCAAAAATTAGACAACTTCTGCTTTTGAAAATGTCCCCCATCCTTCAAGCCCAGGGTCAAAAGAAGAATTGTTCCTGTGAAACCTTCCCTTTCCACACATTCCCATTTTCTCTAATTTCTCTACTCTTTCTCTTCTGCACACTATATTGTTCTCTTCTATTCATAAATTCATGAACCTAGGTGTGGAGAGAGAGAGAGAGAGAGAGAGAGAGAGAGAGAGAGAGAGAGAGAGATCCCCCCTTTAATAAACAGGAACATTTCTGAGACAAGCATTCTATCTTACTCATGTGTATATATACACATGCAGATATACAAAGTATATGTATATTGAATAGAAAAACATTTTTTAACAAAAAGTTCTATAAACCAAATATGTGGGCAAATCACCTAGATTATATTACCCAAGGACTCTTTCTAGTTCTCAAGCTGTGGACTGCCTGCAAAATGTTAATTCCAGATGAACCCATCCATTGGTACAGATGTTGCTATAATAATGCATCTGAATGCAATGTTCTTGTAGGGAACGCCTAACAGGACACTTGTTGGTGATGGCATTTGGTGATGGCCCTTGAGTAAAATAACAAACATTACTTCTTGTCCCTGGAAATGGCTTCTCTGGGATCATACAGCTAGAAGGGCATTGCAACATATCCCTGGTTCAGCTAGGACCTCATCTTCTGAGCTGAAATGCCAGATTCTGCCAAGTTTCTGCTCTCAAACATTCCCTGTAGTCCCCAGGGAAATTCGCACATATGGTCATGATGAATCTGTGCCATCTGGGGACCACACTGCCCTGCCAGGCCCCACTGGAGCTGCTCTCCCCACCCAGCTTTCAGTGCTTCTGGGGGAGCTGCAGTCTTCTGCCAGGGTTCTGCTGAGTCAACCACTCCAACTAATCGCCTAGAAAAGCAGTGCACTGCCTGGGGCGGGGGCTTCCCGTGCTTCCCCAGGGGCTAACCCAGCACTGTTTTCCTCAGTTCTCACAAATTCCTTTATGAAACTAATTCCTTTGGTTTCTGATGCTACCCTTCTTTTTGGAGGGACTGGACATAATCCCTGGGTCCAGGTAAAGGGGACAAGTCATGTCCTCCATCCTCCTGGCCTCTGCTTTCTGTCTTGTGTATAATTTCCCAACAACAACAAAAACCTTCCCTTGGTCAGGGCATGGTGGGGGAAGAAGATACATACAAGATAACAATAGCCACAAGGACAACAAAGCCAGAAAAACAAAACAAGAAAATGAATGGTGACCTACCCATGTGAATGGACACACCGATATCCCAGAGGGTCTACTATCTATCAAGAAACCCAAGTCCTGAATTCCAGCTGTAATTTAGCAGATATTCCTATGGCTAGGAATCTACCTCTGTCATCAAAGAACTCTCCATTTACAAACATCCTCAAGCTTCATGGTTGGGCATGTTTTACTGTCATTTGTTGAAAAATCTTTTTGTTCCATACATCATTTATGGACATGTGCTATTGATGTCATGACCCCTCTACCTTGCTCTTTCAGAATTGACTCTGAGAATAACTTTAGTGGGATTTTACTCAATATAGTTAATATAGAAGTAGACCCCCTAACTTCATAGGCAGGAGTCAGACACTTCCACATACATTTTTATGTGATCTTACAGTGTGTCTGCACTATGACCTCCAAATCCCAAGTAAGGAGAATTCAGTCATACATTTTTATTTTTTCCACATATGTCCAAAGTGTTCAACCTGACCTGCTTTTTGCTTTTGTTTGACTTTGGCAGAAGGGGGTTTGGGAGAGGGAGGCATTATTGGTGCGTGTGATGAATAATGTAAGTAACACATACAGAATTAGAAATGGAGTGACTGATTAAACTATTGATTACCTCCACTGCCTAAACTAACATGTCCATTTAAGCCACAGAGACCACATTCAGATAATTAGATAGCAAACCTGCTCTATACCCAGAAGGACACAAAACTATAGCCAGACACCAGAACCCCTTTCAGCAGGCTGTGCAGGGAAGGTCACTCACTCTGAGAAAATCCTCCCAGGGTTTAGCTGGAAAACGAGGCCAGAAGCAAGACCAAGTATATCCATATTACAAAAATGTCCTTTCCTGCCAAAACCGGTTTGGCTCATTGGAGAGAGCATCAGCTTGCAGACTGAAAGGTCCCAGGTTCGATTCTGGTCAAGGGCATGTACCTTGGTTGTGGGCACATCCCCATTGAGGGGTGTGCAAGAGGCAGCTGATCGATGATTCTCTCTCATCAATGTTTCTAACTCTCTATCTCTCTCTCTTCCTCACTGTAAAAAAAAATTATATATATATATATATATATATATATATATATATATATATATATATATATATATATAATGTCCTTTCCTGCATTAATTCTTGAGTCTGTATGAGCATATTTTATCAGAATAAATTATGGGGATAGGAGAGTTCTATTAAAACCACCCCAGGCACTGGAGTCACCCAATCTAGGTCAGAGAAGAGAACACAGTTGATTCCGTCCCAGGGAGCAGTAATTTAGTATCTGCTGAGGACAGGGGTAATAGCCTGAATGAAAAGTGAACCAGTCTTCACAGTGGAATAGGAAGTGAAAAGGAAATGAGGATTATGGAACAGGGAAGAGAAGAAAACAGATCTATTTGCCTAAGGAATGTGGCTGTCAGGTTAGGCATTTTTCTTTACCCATTAGGGGGGAAACCCATTTTTTTACACAGGCCCCTATATCATTGCTGCCCAGTGTTCCATTCCCCCAAGAATTGGTCACTGTTCATTGGTTCATTTCTTTGAAACAACACCTTTTATACCCTTTCCCCATGCCTCTGACCCTCCCTGTGTTCTCTCTCCAATTTCTCTTTTGGCAAATTCCCTTTCCAAAGTTAAATGTCAAATCAAACTGGCCTGGACTCTATTTCAATGATGGCCCCTCTCCCCTTCCCATAGGGCAGGATAGGAATGGAAGAGGGAAAAAGAACCCAAAGCCACAGCTACCCCAATCACCCACTTCTCATTTCCCTCAAAGAATGCTTACTTTAATTACCAGAGTTAAAATAGTGCCAAGTCAGCCTATTCGAGTTTTAAACTACATAGTTCAGTGACTGCCTGTTCATCACATTGGCACTCATTAAACTGTCTCACCTGCTTTCTCTCTGAGGCAGCAAAGACTCAGCAGAAGACTGAACCAGGCACACAGCACCGGTGGAATGAGGAGATGGTTTTCATGTCAAAGGTGGGAAATCAGGCCACAAAATCAGCCTGATAAGACTTGGCATGCTAAGTTTCTGATTAAAATACTTCTGGACCAGCCAGCACAGCTCAGTTGAGAGTCCACCTATGAACCAGAAGGTCACCATTTGACTCTAGTCAGGGCACATGTCCTGGTTGCAGGCTCCATCCCCAGTGTGGGGCATGTAGGAGGCAGCCAATCGGTGGTTCTCATCATTGATGTTTCTCTCTCTCTCCCTCTCCCTCTCCTTTTCCCTCTGAAATAATAAATATATATATATATATATATATATATATATATATATATATATATATATATATATTTTAAAAGATGCTTCTGACTTTAATGCATTGTTTAAAAAAACAAAACAGAAAGTCTCCACATTTTATACTTTACTGATTCAGATTTATCCAGAATAATCATTGCACCTGGCAGTATTCTTAACAGGGGTCTGGAGTATGAAGCACTTTGAGTAAACAATTTTTTATCCAACTATATGGAACCAGGTGCATTTTTTTCCTTAGATACTTGTGTTTCTATCTGGCATAAACATTCATTTTCTGATTTTTTTCATTATCTTCTCTCTTTCTTTTTGTGGAGAGCTGCTGAAAGTGTCAAATATACTTCCAGGTAACTAGGAGTTCCACATAAGAGTGTAATGCCCCTCTGGAATGATCTAACTGGACGAGACCAAGACTCATGCTCATATTTTAGTGTCCCAAATGAGGTGTGAGAATTTTCTAGCCCTTGCTAACATAATGGCAATCACTCTTAGTTATAAAGGGTCTTGAGATACTAAGTCATCAGAAATGAAATAGAACACAAATATTATTTTATTGCAATAGATAAAAATATAATGCAACAATGTAATAAAGGTGAGCTTGTTTCATGAAACATGTTTTAATTTTTATATATACATATACATATACATATATATATATACATATATACATATATGTGCTTATAACAAGTGAATATATATTTACTAATATAGCTTGGGAGGGTCTTAATAAATACAGCTATATTGGAGTGAGGAGAGTACTACCAATTGAGCTCACATTCCTTTTGGGTAGTACCTTTTAATTCATATTCTTGAGACACAAAGAATATTAGTCAGTCATATATATAAAATTTTAAATTGAAATTCTCTTTAAAATTTTTGTGATAAGATGTGGGAAGGGAGAAAAATAAATATTACTGGGCACAGAAACATAAAATTTAAAGGATGTATGCTAATTAATAATTATCTTTTCTATAACTGTCTAAGCTTCAAACTTTTCAAAAGCCACGTGGATAGGAGTTGATCATTTTGTAAGATGTAAAGTTAGAAAAGAATCTTAAGGATGGTGTAGATATGGCACATAACACTATTTCTGGAAATTAATTAAAAATCAACAAAAGCATGAAGCTTGAAAATAACAAGTTCACAAGTTATCAGAAATGATCATTTCCATCATGAATTCAGGGCTAAAAGTTCAGTGCATTTTGAAACATTCTACATGAAATTCAGTTTTGGAGTTGGGCTGTGGATAAAGGAGAATCAAAAGATAACTAATTTCACTGATAATGAATTTTGGTGTTACATGATGCCTCATGAAATTATGGAGCATGTAAAATCTTCTAATTAGTGTGCTATTTGATAATGAAATCATGACAGGAACTGGAAGGAATATGAGTAGAAGTTGCAAACTTTTCCTTAAGTGTTACCTACTAAAGTATACTTTCAACAATAAAGATAAATTACATATATGTGAATAAAGAATGGAGGCATTAACCATATGAAAAAAATAAAAAGTGGTTCATCTAAATAATGAGTTATTTCCTTTAGACTTGGGCTAAGCTATCTTAACTTTTAAACAAAGGAATTCCCTAGCTCACATATATCTAAGAAGAGTTATCTTAGCTCCTATGCCAGATCTATATAAAAATGTTGACCCCAAGATGAAATAATCATGTTTAAAGTACCAAAACAGAAAAAAAGTGGAACCTTCTCAGGATTTCCATTATAGCAGACAATCACTCCTTTGTAAATCTCTAAAATTATTGAGTTTCTTGGCATGGAGTTAATATCAGTCTGTACCATTTATTTAACTTAAATGTTTATAATAATTACCAAATACTTTCATACATATTTTACCCCCAGATTTATTCTCAAATAGTGCTTTCTGTACATGTTGTATGAGAGAAGAAAGAAGTAAGTTTTAAAATGTAAAACCATCTCAAAAAAAAAACCTTCTCAGGCACAAACAATAAAAGTGGATTGAGAATACGTGTTCAAAGAACATATATGCATATATATATATATATATATATATATATATATATATGATGGACACAGACAATAGTGTGGTAAAGGCTTTGGGTATGGGGGAGGGGACAGGATCGAAGGGGTAAATGGGGAAAAAGATACACCTATATGACTTTCAGCAATAAAAATAAATTTTATTTTAGTTATTTTTGAATGTATTTTTCTTGATTTTAGAGAGGAAGAAAGAGGGAGAGAGAGATAGAAACATCAATGAGAATCGATCCTGGGACACTTAAGTCCACAGGCAGACACTCTATCCACTGAGCCAAACCATCTAGGGCAAGATAACTTTTTAAAAAGAGAGAATTTGTGTTTTACTTCTATCTCTGCTAAATCCTTATAAAATTAAAAGCAAGGGAAGAGGCAATAAATTAGTCAATCTATAGCTGTATTAAGAATGAGAGAGGGGACTTCAGTAGACCAAGTATTTCCAATGTCCTTAGCAGACACAAAGCATATGGTGGAGAGGTTATAGCTTACAACCAATGAGAACTTGTCATTGGACTTGGGAGCCATTCGTTCTGGCAGTAAAAAAATGAGTCTCTACACTCAAAGCTATTCGTTTGCAGAGTAGGAATAGTGGTTGGGTAGAAAAAAGAGGAATATTAAATTTCCATTTTGTTGTTGTCTTTGCATGTTTTTTCTTGTTTTTATTTTATTTTATTGTTGAATGATTTTTTCTTTTTAAAGAGCAGCTGCTAAAATTAGTCTCCTACCTGCTCTGAAATCCTGAGCTGGCAGCAGTGTCTATCTGCAGGCCAAAACTTGAGTACTGCTCCCTAAAGAAATGGGAGGAAAAACTACCTTGGAAGCACTAGAACTACTAGTGCAAATCTTGTCACAGAATAAAGCTCAGCTTGATTATAGTGTAAGGGTCATTTGGAAGTCAGCTTATTTGCAATTTCCATGTAGCTACCATCAATGAGGTGCGCCCATCACACTCTAAAGATTCGTTGGACAAAGAGGTTTGAATCAGCTACTACCTACATTAAATGTGCTATTATTGTTAAGTATGAGCCTCTCTTTTAAAAATAAAAGTAAACCAAAAAACAGGATAAGGTTGTAAAAAGGAAGAATTGGGCATAAAAATGTGATAATTTGGAGGTTATAAAGAAACAAATTTAGTATTTTAAGAGTTTTAAAAAGATTATATAAATTTTGTATAAGTAAGAAGCTTATGTGGGGATTTGATTTCTCACCATAAATAAAATATATCATGTGACAATTTTCAGTTTTTTGGACATCTCATACAGCAGAACTGTGACCCCAGCAAGAACAAAACTAATGGAGACTTCAGATTGCCTAAAATTTCTGCCTAAAAACAATTTTCTTGGACAAGACATAGGTAGGTTGTACCAAGCTAAGCATGTTAGACTCACTGAGTTGAGGAGACAGTGCTCAAATTCAAGAGGGATACTTTCAGCCTAAACCGGTTTGGCTCAGTGGATGGAGTGTCGGCCTGAGGGGTCCCGGGTTCGATTCTGGTCAGGGGCATGTACCTTGGTTGCCGGCACATCTCCAGTGGGAGGTGTGCAAGAGTCAGCTGATCAATGATTCTCTCTCATCAATGTTTCTAGCTCCCTATCCCTCTCTTTTCTTCTCTGTAAAAAAAAAAAAAAAATATATATATATATATATATATATATATATATATATATATATATATATATTTTATTTTAAAGAGGGATACTTTCAGTTAGAAGAACAGGGTAGCCCAGGAAATGGAGATGCATAGAAAAAAAAACTCCAGAAATCAGCCCAAGAGTCACATTGAATCTTTATCTGACTATTTATCTGTCATTAACAAGGTGAAACTCAGCAAAGCAACACCAAGTACATTCATATTAGCTATATTAGATACATATACATTTGTATTTATATATTTATATATATATGTGTGTGTGTGTGTGTGTGTGTGTGTGTGTATACATATATATTTGTGTATATATATGTAAGTATACATACATATGCATATACATACACACATATATCATGTCATATATATATGTGATAGGATATATATATATGGTGTGTGTGTATATATATATATATATATATATATATATATATATTCCAATCATATCTATCATGACTCTTCCTACACTTCTGGTCATGAAATGCATGGAGGTATTTCCCCAGACCAGTGGTTGGTAAACTCATTAGTCAACAGAGTGGCTAGTTTCCACAGGTTAAGGGCTCAGTTCATTAAAATATTTGCAAACCATATACATACAAAGTATGGAAGGAACTCCTATAGCTAAATAGCAAAAGTAAATAAATAGCACAATAAAAAAAAATGGCCTAAGGACTTCAACAGGCATTTCTCCAAATAAAATTTACAACTAGGAAACAGATTAAAAGATACATATAAAAAAACCAACACTCACAATTGCTGCTCATTAGGGAAGTGAAAATCAAAACAATGCAATTTCATCTAACAACTATTAGGATGGCCATTATCAATAAAACAGAAAAGTTGTAACAAGCATTGACAAAGATGGAAAAATTGGAACCTTTGTACACTATCAGAGGGAATGTAAAATGGTGCAGCCACTATGGGAAATGGTATGAAACTTCCTCAAAAAATTAAAAATATAACTACCACATGATCCAATAATCCTACTTCTAGATATTTATTAAACATAATTTCTAAACAGAATCTTTAAGAGAAATTTGCACATTTATGTGCATTGCAGCATTATTCCCAATAGCCTATAGATAGAAACAATCTAAATTTTCATAGACAAATTAAAAGATAAAGCAAATGTAGAAAATACAACATTTGAATATTATTTAGCTATTAAAAAGATGCCCTGTCATATACTACAGCTTGGATAAACCTTGAGGACATTATGCTAAGTGAAATAAGTAGGTCACAGGACAAATATTACATGATTCTACTTATTTCAAGTAATCACACTCATAGAAGCAGTAGAATGGTGGTTGTCAGGGGCTGGGAGAGGGGGAAATAGAGACTTGCTGTTCATTTCGTATAGAGATTTAGTCATGAAGGAAGAAAACAAATTCCAGATATCTGTTATATAATAATATGCATAAAGTTAAAATGCCCTGCTCAGTTAAATATTTAAGTGGGTAGATTTCATGGAATATGTTATTTACCATAATAAAAAATATACATCCCAATTGGATAACACTAATCCCACACACAAATCTCCATCTATCCACCAGTATGCCTTGAAATATTAATTATTCTGCTTCTGCACCTTATATATTGATATTTGCATCTGGTCATGGTTGCTGTGGCTCCTCAGCTTTGTTGTGGTGGAATAACTGATTTAATGAGTTACCCAGAACTTTAAACCAGATCTTCCCAGATTGACTTGAACCCTGACCATGTTCTCCATGAGAGGGATATTCAGTTGTCACCTTGATGTCCTTGTATCTTAGCTTATATATATTTACCAGATCACTAATTTGGACCAAACAGTACACCAGTCAGGTGCAAGATAAGAAATCAGTTATGTCCACATTAGTGGGCCTCAGTGGTTGAGCATTGACCTATGAACCAGGAGGTCACAATTCAATTCCCAGTCAGGGTATATACCCAGGTTATGGGCTAAATCCCAGGTGTGGAGCATGCAGGAGGTGGCCATTAATGATACTCCCTCATAATTGAAGTTTCTATCTCTCCACCCCCTCCTTTCCTCTCTGAGATCAATAAAATATATTTTTTAAATTAGATATGGATATTTTCTTAAATAAATTTACCACTTAGTGAAATGTGATATTCATTACCAGTCTCAAGAAATAATTACTGGATTAGAAAATATCAAAGAGAGAGATGACAGAGGATTGACCAGTGTTCACATCAGGAAACATTGATTTCAAGTAACAAAACCGAGTTCAAACAATCTCAAAGCAGAATTTTATTATAGATATCATGACATTTAGGATGAAATTGCGGAAATAGGCTTTAGGAAAAGCAAGAAGTTTAATAGTTCCAGAATCTGCAGAAGTTTCTAGATCTGCATTTTATTTTTCTGCTGAAAGTGTGACTTAGCAATGTGCTTCTAGGCATAGATCTTTATCCATTTTCCTTGGTGTTCGCATTCCAAAATCTGGTAGTGCAAATAGCTTGGCTCAACTTGAGTTTTGTGCTTACTCTTATTCCAAATCTTTTGTACCTTGAGAGATGAGGCCTTTGACAATTCTTGTTTTGGGAAATTTAAGTATAGGGCAACCCATAAAGAGTATTCTTCATAGGTTAGAAAAGAAACTTGCCAGGTAAATGCTACAAGCCAATTCTCTCTCCTGGTTGTAAAGCTTCAATGTTGTTCTGGAAATTTTTTTTTAATTGGGAAGGGTTGAGAAAATGACAGCTTTTGAACTGAATAACAAAGGTAGATAAGGACTTCCTTAAGCATAAATGAGATGAGCAGAAAGGGCATTCTAAGTAGAAAGAGTATGAGCATTAATTCAAAAGCAAGGATCTGCATGTCAGGTTTAGGTAACTTGCAAAGTTACTATTACATTTTGTGCATGGGTCCCAATGGCTAATGGTATAGAATAAACACTTTAGAGCCAAAGGCAAAATAATCTGATTTATATACCAGGGCAATGTCCGTAGGAATGATAACAAAGAATGGACTGAAGAGCTATTCTGGAGGAAAGTCTGCAGGATAAAATTATAACAAAGTTCATTATAGAAATGGTGGTAAAGGGAATCAAATCTGAGTTTGAATGCCAGAAGGAATGTTAGAACTGGAAGGGACTTCAAAGACTTAGATTATTTTCAGAGACTTAGATTATGTAAATAAATAATTTGCCATCTCAAGAAAATGAGGGTTACCAACTTGCCCTGAAATAGTTAACGGTAGGTCTGGATTATAATCAGGTTTTGAAATTCTTGCCTAATTCCAAGCTTCATAAAAACTAGCCCAAATATCTACAGTATAATATAAAATAACTCTTTGCAATTATTCTGCATTTTTCTACATGTGTTCTGTGGTCTGGCCAAATTGAACCACATTCATGACCCTACATGTGTGCAAAATTTTTCTACTTCAATGATACTGTTTTTATTACTTTCATCAGGATTTCTGTACCTTTTCATTACTGTTTTTCTATGGTACCAGAGGCCCATTTCAGGAAGATTCCTGCAAGAATGGGGCTTCCTGTGGCCTGAGAGAAGCAGGGAAGGGAGCGAGGCCCACCACGGCAGGCTTTCCTCCTGTCTCCACAGCCCAGCTCCATTCTCCCTTCTCCACAGCTTTGCTCCCTTCTGCAGGGCTTGACTTCCTTTTATACTGTCTTCAGTCTTTGCTCTGTGCCTGAATATGCAAATTAACTGCCATCTTTGTTGGATTAACTTTGCATACTCACTCTAATTGGCTGGTGGGCGTAGCAGAGGAATAGTTAATTTGCATGTTCTCTTTTATTAATATAGATTATCTATTCTTCAAAGCCTAGCCCTAGTGCTTCCATCTCTAAGAATTCATCTAAATTTCCTCCACCATCCCATCTCAGCCAGAAATAATCTCCCCCTCTCTCTCTGAATTCCCACAAGACTCTGTTACTCCCTTGCTATGTATTCCAGTATATATTACATTGAAGTTATAGACATATAGTTTATCATATAATAAGCTAAGAAGTTTTCAATTTTGGCAAACAAACATATTCATGTTCACTATTTCACCTGGTTCAATCCCAAACTTGTTAAATAGGCAACTGCTAAATAAATATCTCTTGAATACATGAATACATATTTTGACTTAAAGTGGGGGAATAAGAACCCTCTTTGCTTTTGTCATGTGAACACTTGTTTAGTTTGGGCATAACTAAAATTTAAATAACCTGATTTTCTCCATTCTGCTATTTTAATCAGAATGGTAGTTTTCATATCTAGCATAAATACCTCTTTTGGGAAGCGACTCCTCATTTCAGAAAGACATTTCAAAGGTACATTTATCATAAAAGGTTTACTACATTAGTCCTCATCCTTTGCAAATTTTTATCGCTAAGCAATTTCTTCTTTTGACATGCCTATAGAAGCCATCATATATTTCCCAGGCAACCAGCCACTTTCATAGCTGAGATTATTAAAATAAACCTAGGGCTTATTCTACGTATAAAATAGTAGATTTAAATTACCCTGAAGATCCGTATAATCTCATGAATAGTAGATGGGTCTTTATTTCCACAATGATTTTACCTTCCTGCTTACTCTGGCTTAAAATTCTTGGGGCTGACAATACATTTATTTGGCCACTTAGAAATGAAGCTAAAACCACTTCAGCTACTCCATCTCTCTGACATTATCAAAATGAACCCAGAATTTACCCTATGTTTAAAAAATAGCTTTAGGGTATTCTAAGATCAATATAAGATCATGTATAACATATAGCTCTCTGTCCCCACAGTGATCTTGCCTACCTGCTTACTCTTGCTTAAAATCTCTGAATGGGGACCGGAGTGGAGATTTATTGTACAATCCAGAAGAAGGCTGACAATGCTTCCTGAACTCAGAGTCACACCATGGTGTAAATGATTTGTTTTACACCATTTCCTGCCTCAGACTTTGAGAGAGATAGAGACCTTTAGAAGAAAAATAGTTCTGATGAGTGGGAGTAAGGAAGTATCTCTAGTAATAACTGATACTGTTATCAAGAACCCTAGAGATGGTTAACATAAACAGATTCTTCATGATGACTGCCAGGAGGTTAATCTTATTGTATCCTCAGCACTGTCCCTATGCCTGAGACTTAATACATGCTAAACACTTATTTCTTTTTTTTTCAATTACAGCGTATATTCAATGTTATTTTGTATTAGTACCAGGGGTCCAGCAGTGTGGTGAGACAGTCATATTATTTACAAACTGGTCCCCCCCCCATGTTTAAGTACCCACCTGGCACCACACATACTTATTACAATATTTAATGACTACATTCCCCAGGCTGTGCTTTACTTCTCAGTGATTATCCTGTAACTATCAATACGTACTTCTTAATCCCTTCACCTTTCTTGCCCAGCCTCCCAACCCAGGTGGCAACCTTCAGTCTATCTACTTAAAAAAGTAAGTGGATGTAACAGAAAGAAGCCAGCTTTCTCCTCTCCACTGCTTCTTATATTCAATTAAGAGTAAGGTATGCCCTATCATTATGAGCTGTTATCTCTCTCCCATCTGCCTCCTCTCCATTACCACCTTTATCACCAGCTTCTTATAGCCCCACATCATCACAATGACCTCAATGTTCTCTGCCATGTGTAATGAATTCTGCTCCTACAGTCATATTAACACGCCAGCTCCTATTCAAAGACCTCCAAGGTTGGATGATAATGTTTTATTTCCCAAAATCACTACCTGTTAAATATTTTAATTTACCAGTATTTTCATTTTTTTTCATGCCCATAATTCTGATGTCGGGAACATCCAGGAGCTGCCCTTCACTAGAACAGATGATCTTAAGCCTACAGAGTTAGAATCCCAAATAAAACTATCTGCAAAACCCAGCAGGACTTCCCTCACTTTCATAAAACATTTGCATTTTCACTTCCCGGCTCAGGATGCAATAGTCTTTCTCCTGCAACAGGAATGGAGACCTTGCTCAGTGTGTCCCTGTGGCAGATCAGCCTAAACCAGTGGTTCCCAATATGGAGCACATGCCCCACAGTGGGGGGCAATTTGATTTTTAAGGATGACAAATCAAGAATGAGTTATTAACAGTGATTTTCTTTGCATTTCTTATTGATCTAGGGGCCTCATATACAGTAAATAAATATATATTGTGACATATTTATGCATTTTATCTGTCATGTATTGTGAAACTTTATTTGCTTATTTTTAGTTTGCTTCATACTATTATTATTTTAACAATTTCTGAGTGATTTCTTCCTCAGTATTTCAACTGTCCTTTTGTTCTTTAACCTTTCTCTTTCATGGATGCCATGCTCTTTGGAAGCTTATTTAGACCAAGGGAATGGCCTTTTAGGCCTTCTCCACAGGAATGGGAGTTTGCTTTTTTAAATAATAAGAATTACATGTAACGGGGCGGGAGACATCAGGATTTTACAGATGCTTAGGTGGGGCATGGCAAAAAAAAAAAAAAAAAAAAAAAAAAAGATAGGAACCACTGGCTTAAAGCAATCCAGAGCAAACTTTTCCTTCTGGAAAGCTTAATTGGTTGATTCCACTGAGAGCCTGCTGATTCCTCTCCCCCATATAAATAGCTCTTTTTAGTTGGCCTCTGTGGCATGGATGGCAGGCTTGAACCCCGTACACTAAGCAGACAGAGAGAGTCAAAGACCAAGAACAGGCAGATCACTCCTGAGAATTGCCTTCTGCGGTGAACGATTCCACTGCTTTGTTAGTTATGTCATCAGGGTGCATTTCTATTGCCTCTTCTCTTCATTCCTGAGTGTTTAAACATTTTAATGAATGTGTTACTTACCATAATAAAGTCAGAGTCTGCTATTAAATTAATACAGAAGTGTAATCAAGACTCCCATAATAGCAATTTATCACTGCTCAGTATTACTGAATTCTAAACACAAGATTCCTGGCCAGTTGAATCCTCTGCTAGCCAGTAGGTGCTGCATAAATACTCTTTAGCTACAAATGATTATAAAATTCAAGTGTATGTGTATGTGTATGTGTATGTGTGTGTATGTGTGTGTATGTGTGTGTAAGTTATGCATTAGCTCGGGCTGGGCAAACTACAGCCTTCAGGCCGGATCCGGTGAGTAAAACTATTAAATTAAAAAAAAAAAAAGACCGTACCCTTTTATGTAATGATGTTTACTTTGAATTTATATTAGTTCACACAAACGCTCCATTCATGCTCTTGTTCTGGCCCTCCGGTCCAGTTTAAGAACCCATTTGGCCCTTGAGTCAAAAAGTTTATCCACCCCTATTTAGCATAATGGTTAGAATCAGTGGGTCCTGGAGAGAAGCAACCTAGACTCAGATACTGCCTCTACTCGTTAGGTATCCGAAGGCAAGTTATACACTCGCTATCCTTAGGCAGGTTACATTTTCTCATCTGTAAATGGGGATAATCGTGGTGTATTGGGGTTATTCAGATAAGAGAAAGGAGATATTATGCACAGAGTTCTTGCCCTGGCCAATAGTGGTAGGTGGTCAGAGAATTGGCTGGTGACCTGAAGAGTATATGGTTTTATTTCTGTCAAGGGTATGTTCCAGGTTTCAGGTTTAATCCCTGGCCCTGGTCCTGACTTAGGGAACAATTTTTAGCTTAGAAGTTACTTCAGCACAGCCATGCTGTTTCTTAATCAGGCCTGAATTCATGATTACACAGCCAATCTAGTACAATAAAAGATACTGAGATCTCCAAAAGAGCTAACTTCCCTCCTGCTGCTAATTCATTGAATTAGCCAGTTGGTTTTTTTAGATCTTCTCATCTGGTTACTCAGGTAACCACTGGATATAAAAACTATGTTTCCCTCTACAGAATCGTTGGGGGAAAAATTATATATATATTTGTAAACAATCTAACATTCAAATACTGTGACAAGAACAGGACCTAAATACAGCATCATAGCACTGGCTCAGACACTGAAAGAGACCATGCAAACCCAAGAGGATGCCGAGTGTCTGTAAGGCAATGAATGGTCAGCTACCTACAACCACATTCAACATATAACATTTTGATAAAAAGGCAGAGCTTATATCAAGTCAAGAAGGACAAAATGTATTTCTATTAGTGTCACAGCCTGAAATAAACCCAACTACAGGAAGTAAAATGATCTTTCAAAGCCATAATATAATCCACAAGGCCTGCCCTGGCTGCTCTATTTTAATTGCAGGTTAATTACACATTCCAGCTCTATTATCCCTGACTTACCTTATTTCGCTCTAAATTTCATTTTATTGATAGAATTCATCACTTTCTGATACATCACAAGATTTCATTATTAATTATACCTCTATTTCTCATCTGTCTCTAGTCCTCATCAACCCCCCCTACCACACACACACACACACACACACACACACAAACTAGGATATAAGCTCATGTCCATCACAGGCTAAATGTGTGTGTGTGTGTGTGTGTGTGTGTGTGTGTGTGTGTGTGTGTGTGTGTGTGTTATCTGACTAATATAAACCAAGGACATAAAATACTTCTAGGCACATATCAAGGCTCTCAATAAATATCTGTTGAATGAATAATGGCCTTTGATAAAAATATTTCATTAGCTTCCATTACTAAGTGAAATTCTATACTATTGACAAATGTTACATACCCTTCCTCTCCATTCTGTATCTCTTTTCTCTTTCCTACATCACTACTGACATAAGAACTCTGGTTAAGTGATAGATATGCCAAATTATTGCTTAAATCATGTACTTTTTACACATTGTCCCCTCTACCTAGAATATACTATGTCCTGCTTCCTATAAGTCCCTGATATTTTATTAACCATGTCTTAACCTCAAAGTATCATTTTAAAGGTTCATTATCTAAGTGAATCTCCTCTATAACCCTAAGTAAGCATCGCTTTGTCCCCCAAATACACACGTCTCTTTTTTTCTTCCATCTCAACATTAAGCAAAATTTTAAATTGCATATTTGTTCACTTTAGTATCCCCACTCCCCTTCTTAGAGGTTTCCTTGGTCAGCATATAAGAGACTCTCCATCAATGGTTGAAGAGAAAAATGAATAAACAATTTGCTTTAAAATTTTCCTAGTTTCTTCTTCAGGATTTTTTTAAAAGAATATACCATAGTTATCCTTGGTCTGCTTGAGTCTCTAGTGCCAGGTTTTAGACTTCTGATTCCAATTCAAAGGCATCAATAATTAAGTAATATGTTCATTTTTCATTAAGCTGAGGATTGCCCTGCAAACCTATATACCTGCAGCTATTCAGAAATGTACACATGTCTAGTATCCTGACTGAAACTGACAAGAGATTTGGGCATCTTTTCACCATATTGCTTGTGAGCATACATTTGAGAGAGAAGACTCCTTGGGAATGATTTACAGTAGTTAATTACTGATGTGTCCATACACATATATTTTACTATTATCTAATCAATATGCAATTCAGATTTGGCCCTAAATCCTCTCCACTCTTATTTCACATCAATTTATTACGCCTCACTCAATGATGTAAAGTTTCATTAAAGTCCGTGACTGCATCTTGATTACTCTAATTACTTGACACATAGCTTGTGAGCACTTACAATGTTAAGCACTAAGCAGGGATCAGTTCCTCCTGTTTTGTTAAATCTTTTTTTACAACCATCATCTACAGAAAAGACACCTTGCTGATAAGTGGAGAGTGAGTGATCCAGGGTATCCTGTCCTCAGTTAGTGATGCAATTGGATATGACCAAACTTTTAATTTGGTGCTTATATTTGTTATGTTTTTTTAATCTGTTTATTTCAGGAATCTTAGAATATCGCCACACATATTTGTTATTAAATGTGAACAATAAAACTCTGCATGTTTATTTGAAAGTAAGTTTTCCATGAGCCTTTCTTACTCACTATCATCCCTGCACCGTGCTCTATTTTCTGCTGATCTGAACTCTTCTCCCAGGCCATTGACTCTTAAAGGAATGTCTTACATCTCATTTCTCCCTGAACATGTCCCTGATGGCCACAAGTCCCTTACATCTAAGCTTCTACAAAACTACCTCATTTTGTTCATTTTTACATTACCTAATATTATTTTTCATAAGGTATTAATATTTTGTTTTCATGGAATGTAGACATCTCATAACAAGAACTATATAACTGTTTCTCTCTTATTAGTATCGTACTTTAAAAATTAAAATGTCCTTTATATTTGAAAAACAATGGACATAATAAGAAACTAGAATTTTACTCTTTAAATTTTATTTAAAGTAAATATATATATATATATATATATATATATATATATATATATATATTTCTTCCTCTAATCCCAAACTTCTCTTCATCCCCATCCCCACTATTATCTTTATCCCAATATGTAGCTTTTTTCTAATACGTGTTAATTGATTTTAGAGAGAAAGGAAGAGAGAGTGAGAGAGAATCACATACAATTGATATGAGAGAAACATTGATCAGTTG